>CAJHZI010000687.1:0-322500 GCA_905160935.1 Enchytraeus crypticus | reverse complement strand
TCATTGACTACCAGCTGACAGTCTTACAGCTTGGCGTGGGATGGGGTGGATTAATAGATTCCAATAATTACCCCGTTAGAAGAGTAGCACCAGTGTCAGATTGTTCAAATTAACCGGGGTGAGCGCCAATTAATTACCTTGCAGTTAGCACTGGCAGGTCGCGCTAAATGCTGCTCTCTGATTGGTCGAACAATACGAAGTTAGTGGCTGATACTGTGCCCTGATTGGTTGTAAATTAAGTGGCCTTTTTACAGACCATTAACAACAGGATCTGTAATCTGTAGCATGTGGAAAGTTAAAGGCTACGTGAGGTATGGATGGATAATCCATACTTTTTAAAAGTCCAGGAAAGGTATTTTTCATTTAATTTGAAGTTCGAGAGTCAAAGAGTTTAGAACTGCACATAGACGTATTTCACACAGTTCCTTCCTGCAGTTTACAGTGGTGTCATAAGGTAAGTTCATCCACATTTTTCATATTACCTGATTAGTGTTTTTAATTTTCCCGTGTTGTATCCGGGGCACTAAAGAATAGACTAGCTAAATGTAGGAAGAGGCGACAAAGCATACATGTAACTTAGGTTGGGCAATGAGAAACCACATCAAATCTTTTTCTCCAGCGCTTTCTCTAGTTGGCAGGTCCAAGGTATGCATTATTGCTCATATGCAGCCGGTTTCACGTTCCATAGAGAGCAGTCCATCGATTAATGAGTTATAAATTCACAAAATACGGCTCTGCCTTATTCACACTTTCATGAAAGCCTATGGCTTGGGAATAGTATGGTTTCTGGGTTTGGTTCCCGTTGCCTTCCTCAGTTCCTACTTAGTCGTCTCTTATGACACAAATACTTAATGTTTGGTTTATTCTCTATTGTCTCAGACTCAACGCAGGAAAGTTAAAGGCTACGTGAGGTATGGATGGATAATCCATACTTTTTTGAATAGATTTACTGGCAGTTTAGTGTTATTAATTTTACCGTGTTTCCATGCACTCTCTCTAGTGTTCTACCAAGTCGTAGGTCCAAAGTACATATCTTTTTAATGCTCTGCCTACTAGCAGGTCTATGGCATATAAGGCTATGGACCTGCCAAAGTACATATTCTTGCTCATATGCTGCTGGTTGCACGCTCCATAAAGAGCACTCCTTCTATTAGCGAGTTATCCTTTCACAAAGGGCTATGCCATATTCACACCTTCATGTAGCCTAGGCTATAGTTTGGGAATCGTATGACTTCTGAGGTGGTTTTCCGTTGCCTTCCTTAATTCCTACTCAGTCACCACTTACGACACGTACAGGTTAGTCTATTCTCCACTGTCTCGAACCCAACACTGGAAAGCTAAAGGCTACGTAAGTATGAATAAGGCATAGTTTTGTGAAAGGAATACTTTGTTGATCTTGCAATGCTCTATAAGGACCATGAAAGAAGGCTAAATATTAATATATTCCTTGGACCTGTCAAATGTCAGAGCACTAGAAAGAGAGAAATTAAGTTTTACATATTCGTAGACTTTAAATACCTGGACATGTATAATTGTATATTCTAAATTGTATATTCTCTGGAGCTATACATGTATAACTGTATATTCCCGATATAAACCACAACAGCAAGCTCTCTACAATGTGTTCGGTCAAAAGAAGAATATACCAACCGCACACCGCACGTATAATATAAGGCGATTTTACTAGAACAGATTAAGGCAAAGGGTTTGGAAACAACCTAAAAAGTCGAACTATATGCTAGCCATCGGCTACATTAATGCGTATACTTGCGTAGGGCGTAGATTTTTGTGAAATGATACAGTCATAAATCTATATGGAGTACTTGAGCACTCAATAGGTTTACTACTACATGTATGCTGAAGGAGCATAAGATGAAAAGAATATGAGTTGAATCATGTACCATGGACCTGCCACTTGGCAGAACACTACAGTGTGTTAGACATATAATCCATACGTTTATATTTGATTTATTTTCAGAAGCTTTCAAGTAATCATTTACCATTGAACACCCACAAAATAAATACAAGTAAATGTTCATCCAAATCCAATAAAATCAACCAAACAGCTATTATAAATCAGAGAGCTAAGTCAACAAGTGAGGTGCATTGTCATCAAGTCTGCATCCAAAGAACCGCCATTGTGCCACGTCGTGTTGTTGCTGTTGTGTTACGTCCTGTTGTTGCTGTTGTGCCACACCCTGCCAGACAACATTTTAATGGAACCTGTGTTGAAGACTCCGCTGGAAGTGGCACAAGCCGGCGGAAATTTGCAAGAAGATGAAATCTTGTTTCATTTGAGAAAGTATCAATGGAGACTGGCAAACGAGTTGTCCAAGGAATCAAGTCAACTTGATCTAAACTTGGTAAGTTTTTACTCTAATAATTGATTAACGCAATTAGCATGTAGCCTATAGACCTACATTATATATCCTAGAAGAGAGCAATGTTTAAACTGCTTTAGTCGTCCTTATTCGAACACTTCTCGCCAGCAGGCGATATATTCTCAAGTATTGAATTCGTCGAAATAAATAGCTTAGTGTTCATAGCGTCAGGTAAGATGATGAAATTTGAAATTGTTAAGCATGGGTTGAATTGAACCATATTATACCATAAGCCCGTTATGGCGATGGGCTGGACAGGAAGTTTTATACGAATAATCACCGAATCGGTAAAGTGGATAATTTAAAAAACCCAAGTAATATTTTCATGTGTTTCTGAAGTTATTTTTCATATGCTCCTAAAACTTAGACTAGTTTTTGTTCAACCTAATATACTCTATCTCTAACGAAGTCGAAATGATGACTTCGTCTTAACTAAACGGAGTTATATCAATCCGCTAAATAGTATCAATGTATTTTAGGGTTAAAGCTGAACTTTGTAAAGTCTGCTACATGATCGCAATCTGCCACAGCTCGGTTGGGATTGTGAAATTCTGCTAATCGAAAACTTTTGCTACGAACTCGATCATCCAAGCTAGCAACACTTCCGACTCGTTATGTGTAATATATTATCAAATATACTGACTTCGAGAGTTGAAGAAGCAACTAGAGCACAAATGCGTCCCATGAAGTGTGTGCCTAGAAAAATTAAAACTGAGCACCAGAGCTCAACCCAAGCAAGTCAGCTGTCGACAGACCAGTCGAGTCGTTCACCAGTCGACAATGACATCACTGAAATATATGACAGTTCAATGGAAAGTGGCAGTCCGGAAGTGGAAATAACCAAAGTAACGCTGGGGAAGAGAAAGCGGCAGGACTCAGATGATGACATAAATCCTAAAAGAGTGTTCCTGTCATACGAAAGCGTAGGACAATTGTTCAGAATTCCAGCAGAGCCTGGAGATCCTCCAGCTGCCCCTAAGCGGTCATGGGCTCTCACCAACTTTATACCGAAAAAACAATAATATATGCAGCGAAGCTCTTAGAAATATGTTGATGTAATTAATAATAGTTCGTCATGTTTGTATATTTTTAAACTGCATCAAATGTGCCTATCATATGGATCCACCGACACTTTGGTATGTAAATATGTTGTTAGCGGTTTTTGCTAGTTGTATATTTTTGGTTCTATCTTTTGTAATCAATCATGTTTTTGAATATATCTTTTACATTGCTATATTCTGTGACAGTTTTACGCTATTATTCCTATCGCTCATAATTTTCTTTTTTTTATATGTATTGTACAACTTGGTATTGCGTTGCTTAGTATTTAGTTGTAAGACAGTCGTTTTATAGAATGCTTGTACAGATGTTTTGTGTTTATACTTGTATATAAAATCTAAATCCTAATTTTTGTATATACACATCTCATATCATCTACAGCAGCTATGAAATTTTCAAAAGTAAACGCATTTGTATATTAGTCCATATGTGATATGCCAAAGCAACTTTTGTGTTTTGAATAAGTTCATTTATTATGTGCTATGCATCCTGTCACTGGATTTTTATTGTATACTGCAATGCTGTATTTAACATTTAAGAACCAGTAGTGCACATTTATAAAGTATGCAGTTGTTTTCAGACGTATCTAAAGGTGATATTTCAATGTACATATTACAGATTGCATAGAAGTATAAAGTTCTTCTTGTAATCGTTTAACTCTTTTATATTTGTTGCATATGATTTCTATTAGAGTGCAAAATCAGATAAGGCAGAAATATACAAAAACAAGTTACAAAAATAAAAAAATAATATAAAACGATAAACGCAAGGAATACAAAATGGAGTCAAATTACAAATTATTTTAAAAATCTCTTAATTTTAAATTAAAATCTCAATATAATTATGAAAATCTATTAATACTTTCATGTATTGACTTTCATGTATTGAATTTTAAATTTATTTTAAATGCACCGTTCAAAAATTGTGATTGATAATATTGTATATTGATTAGTCATTAAAATTTTTTACACTGACCACTGACTTGTGATATTGTTGTATATTCGTTTGTAACTGGCATTCCTTTAAATTGATTTATAATTGATATTGTTGTATACTTTTGTAATTGATATTGTTGTATACCTTTGTTATTATACAGATTTTTGATTGCTATTGTCGCAAACTGATTGTGATATTTTTTAGATGCTGTTGTAAATTGATTTATAGTTGATACTGTTGTATACTGATTTGTGAATATTTTTGCATAGGTCTATGTAATTTGATTGATTTTCCTGTATATAGATTTATACGTTTTACTTTGTTAATTGTTACCATTTGAATTTGATTTCATTCTGATTGCAATTATTTTAGCATTGCAGTATTCTGCGACAATTTTTACGCTATTCTTGTTACGATTTGCAATTTTATTTTACAGTCTTGCATTTACTTCAAACCGGCCTAAGTCCAATAGATTTTACTGATGCTCTCGTCAGTTTTAAGTTCGCCTAGTTTCATTTTATACTCATACCCGAGTTAAATATTGTGTATTAAAATGCTATCTTCTAAATGCGTATTATATTTCGTGTTTGTTTGATCTCTTAAACTGGAATTTCTGCTCATAACCTTGCCATTATTAAACTTAGTTAAATAAAATGAAACTAGAAAATAAATTGCGTGTTTGTGTTAAACTATAGCGTTACACGAATGTTATACATGTAAATGGCAATGATATTCTGTATTAAGTACTCCAATATTTCACACAATTCAAAATAAAATAAAATAACACATAAGTCTACATTTTCTGTTTTCGTAGCAGAATGGATGCTTTTAGCTAATTAGAGTACACAAATCTCTCTTCAGTGCACTGCCAAGTGGCAGTTTCAAGGTACATATTCATACCCAAAGTCTGCTTTCTCGCTCCGTAAGAGCACTCCTTAGATCATCAAGTTAATCCCTTCACAAAGTCTGTGCCTTATCCATACCTTATGTATCCTATAGCTTGGGAAAAATTACGCTTTTGAGGTGGTTTCCCGTTGCCTTCCTCAGTACACAAATCTATACAGCTTATTAACTTTCTTTGAATTTCTAGGAGGTAGCAAGACTTTAGCCAATACAATAGATTAAAACATTCTCGTCGTGTGGGGAAACTCAGTGTATATATAATAAACAGACAGTAATACATAATACACGCAGGACAGTAAAACACTACAGAGAAAACAATAATAAAAGAATACAATGATGCAATAATAAAATAATACAATAATACAATGGTACAGAGAGAATTATGTTTATTTTAAAAAACACTCAAATATGCAATAACACAGACGAGGCCGTTCAAGAGGTTATACAAACCTATCTAGTTGATCACCCATCATGCATACATAAAAATACAAACTATCGTCTATCCCTCCATCTGCACAATCGTAGCAAGATAAGTTCGCCCATTTATCATAGTCTTCTTTATTCATCACCTTGGAATTATAAGCGTGATCCAAAATGCATCTAAACTATAACTAGAATCGCAAATTATATAATATCAATAAGTAAAATAATGTAAGGCTAGAGTTGTTGGACATTAAAATAGGACAAATTTGCTTGAGATACTAAAGTGTTGCGTACAGTTAGATCAACATTCTGGACGACGAGGTTTAAGAACGAGAGAAATAGGTCGATCAGGCATAGTGAAGACTCGGTTCAGCATTCCCATAGTCTCTGAATTCTTGTGACATTCGATCTCATAGTTCTGTAGTATCTGCAATGTGTAGCGCAAATAAACAACGAAAAGCTTATCAGTAAATCCTCGATGAGGTACAAATAATAAAACAGCTCACTTGTTAATCTAAATGAGGTACAAATAACAAAATAGCTCATCGTTAAATCTACATTGAGGTAGCCTACGAATAATAAAACAGCTCATCGGTTAATCTACCATGAGGTACAAATAATAAAGCTGGTCAATTGTTAAAGCTCCATGAGTGATTTATTCTTGATGATAAAATCATCAACACTGACTTTTATTAAGCAATAATAATAATTCTTGCAAATAATAATAATTCTTGCAATAATAATTATTGTCAAGCAATAATTCTGAATACAGATTTAACTTTCAATTCTATAGAGACTTGAGGTGAGTCAGGAGCAGAAGTCAATAGAATTGCACGTAATAAGGAATTGTTCAATTGTGAATGGTATAATGATCTTTACATATCTATACATGAATGTCACGTGTTTACATACAAGTCATCTTCAGATCACAATATTTTATTTAACACTAATCATCTATATCATCATCTTCTTCGCCTCTTCCATTTTTTCGATCGGCAATTTCACATACAGCACATAATGGCATACTATATGTAAATATCTACGTTAAAGTTTAATTCGCAGACTTTGAACATAGAAATTATGTAATAGCTCGTGTTCATAAGAGGCGACTGAAGCAGATGACGACAGGGAATGGCAGAGTGATTGGCATTCATGATTTCTGCTTATTTAACTTCTGTATCTCTTCTGTGTATTAAATTGTAGGACTTTCGTGTGTTAAACTTCTGTATGACTTCTGTGTATTAAAATTCTGTTTGACTTTCGTATGTTAAACTTCTGTATGACTTCTGAGTGCAAAACTTTTGTATGACTTCTCGTTATAAGAACACAGTTTACATATGATTTCTGCTATTCACATTGCGTAATGAACAGATGAAGTTTTAAATTTGTTCAAACAAATGATTCACACAACGGATGAATCACACATCGGTTGTGATTCATCCTTTTTGATCACCGGATCGATAGATTAAACGAGTGATTGATTGATTGAGGGCTACCTTGATCAGAGGATCAATAGATTAAATGAGTGATTGACTGATTACATAGATCACCAGATCGATAGATTAAATGAGTGATTGATTGATTACCTTGATCAGCGCCAGGTATATCTCCTGCAGAGCGAATCTTCTGCCTATGCACATTCGTGATCCGTGTCCGAATGGAAGAAACGAGTACGCATGGACTTTGCTCGGACTCTGCAATCCTGTAAGCGTCGTCTGATCACCGGACTCAGGTTTGAACCCAGCACTACTGGATGAGGGCTGAGCGCGCTCTGCTCTCAGCCATCTCTCTGGGATGAACTCCTGAGGTCTCGGGTAGTACTGAGGGTCAAGGCATATCGTCTGGTAATTTAGAGCCACAAGTGTCTGCAATAAGCATTATTTTATTGTTTTAGTGCTCTGCCTAACGGTAGGTCCATGGCGTATAACACTTCCGACCAATTCTACACTCAGCTTTACTTTTCGGTTCTATATAAGAATTTGTTATTAAATCATCCAATGTCTTGGTCCGCCTCTTAACTCTAAATTAACATTAGAAATAATTCAAATCAGTGTTTCTCTGATATATATTGAAAGTGTATAGACAAATAAATAACGATGCCGGTACCTGATTGTTTAGAGTTAATTAAAACAGAGAGTGAAAAGAGTTTTGAAAATAACTTTAGAAGCTCAATTTTTCTTTAAAGAAGTAAAGTGAGTCGTACAATCGGCTCTAAATACTAACAAATGTAATAATGATATTATTACATTTTATCGTAAGTGGTAACAAAACAAGAGCTAAGGAAGACATTGGGAAACCATCTCAGAAGGCATATTTTTGCAAACCTATTTTATTTTATGAGCTTTATTTAGCTATCAAGTAGAAAAGAGAATGCATACTCCTTTAGGAACCAGAAAGCCGCTGAGTATCAGATCTTTATCCAACTGTCTGATCGCGCCACCTTCCACAGGAAAGTAAGTTCTGCACAGAGTTCCAATGCAAATCAGT
Organism: Enchytraeus crypticus; assembly: GCA_905160935.1. Taxonomy (NCBI): domain Eukaryota; kingdom Metazoa; phylum Annelida; class Clitellata; order Enchytraeida; family Enchytraeidae; genus Enchytraeus; species Enchytraeus crypticus. Next base: position 314,311 of record CAJHZI010000687.1, on the reverse strand, counting down.
AAAATAGGAAGAATAGATAAACTTGTTGCAAGGCGAATTTATTTCAAAGGTCATGGACATCATTACGACAGACATATTTGCGTATATTTCCGTGAAACGACAATTAATGAGCTGAAGTATAGAGTACGCTTTTACGTACTCTCTCTCTCTCTCTCTCTCTGTCTCTGTCTGTCTCTCCCTCTCTCTCTCGCTCTCTATTTCTAGCGTTCTGTCAAAGGCAAGTTCAACTCCTCAAGATGAGAGTTACATTTCTAGATAGAATCTATTTCGCCCTATAAATAGTGTGCTCAGTCGACCATCAAGTTAATTCCATCATAAGAGTTTGCTCTATCAATCCCACAGCGTATTTAGCTATAGGTTTGCAAAAATATGCCTTCTGAGATGGTTTCCAAATGTCTTCCTTAGCTCTTGTTTTGTTACCACTTACGATAAGTGCAGTTTACGGCTGATTTACTTTTCAATGGCCTGGGACATAAAATATATATTTTACTCACGGTAAAAGAATGCAATCACAAACATCAGTATCAGCAATCACAAAGTACAGCAAAGCTAACAACGAGACTACTGATATTACCTTAAGCTGCCGTGGCTAACACTAAATTTTCGTATGTTAAGTGTAGACTACTGCAACGTCTACCTGAAAGACTCTTTGACGCAGGCCTGAAGGTATCTGATCTCCTGCAGGTCCGCAGCTGTGACTGGAGCAGATCCTGGTAGGACTCTATCCAACTCTTCCATCAGCTTCCTCTGCTTGTCCGGATTCCTCGCCAGGTTGTGCAGGCAGAATGCTATAGCATTCGCTGTCTAAAACGTAAGTACAGTGAACTTAGTGAAAATAATATGTGCTGATGATGATGACGATGATGATGATGATGATGAAGATGATGGTGATGGTGGTTGTGGTGATGGTGGTGTTGGTGGTGGTGGTGGTGGTGATGGTAGTGGTGATGATGATGATGGTGGTGGTGGTGGTGATGAGGATGGTGGTGGTGGTGGTGATGAGGATGGTGGTGGTGGTGGTGTGGTGATGAGGATGGTGGTGGTGGTGGTGATGAGGATGATGGTGGTGGTGGTGATGATGATGGTGGTGGTGGTATTAGTGGTGGTGATGGTGGTGGTGGTGTTGATGATGATGATGATACAAAAGAGGTAGTTGAGGCATAGTGCTGTATTCAAAAATGTTGAATGATAGAAAATAGTTTTCAGTTCTTATCTCATTTGTAGTTCTGTATTCTTTGTGCCGCTACGAATACTATTAATCCAGGCAAATAGTTTTATATGTCGCTCTTACTTTCAATTTTTTAAAAAAGCTCCTACGATACATTCTGAATGTCTCAATAGCGCAGTGGTTAGAGGTGTAGGTAAAGTTTTAAATGACAGACCCTGAAGTTTTAAATGACAGACCCTGAATTTAATGGAACTCTCGTAGGTTCGATTCCCGGCCGCGCTGATCAGAGTAAAATTTCGGACATTCACAAGACTGGTTATACGGAAAATGGACAAAATTGCCTAACGGATTTAACATGTGATATTAAAAGTGATAGATATCAACGTAGTTGATCATTTCACTACAATAATAATAATAATAATAATATTATTATTATTATAGTGAATTTCACTTATACCAAAAGGCAACGATTAATAATAACCGTGGAGAGGAAGGAGGAAATGGGCCTTAAAGAAGCTTCTATGCTTCCTGGCCCAGTGTGCCGTTATGTTATGTTATGTTATGTTATGTTATGTTATGTATGTTAAGTTGTGCTCTTACAGAGTCAATGCCTGCCGTGAACAGGTCCACAGCTAGTTGTATGATGTGATCCAGCGATAATCTTCCAGAATTATCTGCCAGAAGCTTGTGCAGAAAGTTAGGACAACTCTTGTAGAGTCCCTCCTCTACTTCGCTGATCTTTCCAGCGCCCAGATCAGACCTAGCAGCTTCCTTAGACCTGGGCACTGCCGCAGCCCACTGTTTGGTATCTGCTGATAAGTGGTCGACATTGGGACAGTCGCTGGCTGCCAGAGCCGCCTCCACATAGGCTCTAGCTATGCTGCGTTGTCAAGCAGAAATATCATAATAATTGTTTTAAGTTAGATTCGCCTGAAAATGTGTCTAAAGAGGTGATAAAGTGGGAAAATGATTCAAACCCAGATGCGAATAGTAATGACAATCTGTCGATGCGTAACTTAAGGCCAATAGTTTTTCTATTGAATTTTTAAAGTTTAATTGTTTTCAAATCCTCCTCTGGAGCCAAACTATTAGTTATCATCGAATATTCGTGACCAAAAATGCGCGTGAACCATTCTGAAGCATTTTCAATTTTATCGCCGCAATTACTATGCACGATTTCTTAGGTAATTTCTCCTGTAGCTACCTTACCTAATGCGACTCAAGTTTCCTAAGTTACTCAAGTTTCCAAATTCTGATTTAGTTACAATATCCTAAAGACATAGATGATTAAAACTCTCTACCTGTTATAAAGTTCTGCTTTTTATCCTGATAAAAATGCCCTATTTTCTAAATGTCATCGCTGTTTCCATGACCATAACAAAAATCGAAAACTTGTGACTAGATTTACAGTTCTTAAATTTAATCGTAACTTTGAGAAAAGTGCAAAATCAAGAACATCCAGATTTCATTTACCCATGACACTCGTCGGTGGATTCAATGAACTGTTTGTACATCTTGGTTCTCCACATAGTGTAGGTCGGGAATGCGAAGGTTGTCTGCTGTACTGAGTTAAACATGCGATTTGAGGCTGACATCAACCTATCACAGCGATTAAAACGTTTTAAATTTTAATAGATAATTGAACTTATATTTAATCAACGATAGTATCTACAAGTTATGGTAAGTCTGTTATAGCATACTGTAATACAGGTAGGTATCACCATACAGGTAGGTATAGATATATTTGTTAATGTTACATTATAATCTACTGTATTATAGTATGCTATAACAGACCTCTGTAAAAAGGTAGAACGCCATATTGCAAATAGATTGAACATAATTTATATTGAAATTAAATTAAATTAATTAGTTTCATTAAAACCCTTAAGTAATTAGTTTCCTTTAAATTCAAAACTAAGTAGCAGGTTTAAAGCGAGGTAATAACAGTTACTGTAGAGAAAATATAAACAGGAAATTTCCTATTTATATTTTCAACATAGTTATTTGTACAAGTGTCCCAATGATATACAAGTAATATTAACAATTTTATTAATGTAAAAATAACCTTCAATTAAAGCAGTATATACAATTGTCTCAATGATATAATATCAGCAATATTATTAATTTAAAAATAAACTTCAATAAGCGAAACATAATAAGCATAATTATCATGTTTTGTGTGTATTCTAAACTGCAATTCCAATCGTAGTTAAAGCCACCGAATGACACAAATATTAGTATAATCAACTAAGGAGCTTTACATGTCCTTCCTTCTCTAAAATTTCCATCAAGAACCGAATCGTATCACTTCTTGTATTTCTTAATTTATTGTATTTCTTGGATCATCATCATCATGACGATCTAAGAAATACAATAAATAAAGAAATACAAGAATCACACGGTTCGGTTCTTGATGGAAATAGTATTTCTTAGATAAAATAAAATAAATTAAAATCATTGTTAGTCGTCGTCTTCAGCGTGCTGATCCTGCTGCAAAGTTACAGGGACTTGGCCGCCAGAGAGCGCCAGTGGACTTTCTTCCCTGAACTTACCCCACTGAGTCGTCCATTCTCCCCTATGCCAATTAAATAACATCATCATCATCATCGTCCTCCTTTGAATCCCGGTTTAACCAGGGTCGAGATACAAATAGACTGTCTCAAATCCTCTCTGTTCTACACCACACCACCAGCCAATCCCCTATTTGAAACTTTTCCATTCGTTTAAATTTTTGTAGCAATTCTGGAGCCTAGGCGCTCACCAATCGAATGCCCTTTCTGATGTTGGTATGGATCTTAGTGCCAATTAAATAACAAAAAACATTATTATTTTGCTTTATAACGCTGCTACTGATATTAATATAGTAATATTTCATAGGAATGTCAAACCAACCGTAAAGCTACGTCAGGGCAGCCTGATACAGTATTTGACGCCGATTTTGTCCCTGACTTTGATCCAAATTTTGATGGTGACCCAGTTTGGTGAGTTGACTTAGAATCTGGTGAGGGGTCGAGAGAGATGTCAGGCTCCAGACAACCGATCTTAGCTTTGAAGCAGACTACACCAAATACTGGAAACACAAACAAATGACAAGAACTAAACGATCATCCACAAAATCCATCTAGCTAGTGCTCCTCAGATGGTAGATTAAAATATTTTTTTAAATTTACAATAAACGATAATTAAAATAATTCCTATGATTAATATGCTCTCTATCATAAAGAACATACATATCGCCGCCATGAGAAGATGGTTATATCTCCAAAGGTTTCCACCACTTAAGTACGAAGTAACGCTTTGAATTAAGAAGGTACGGTGTCAGGAGCTGAAGTCCAATTAATTGACTTCCCATGTAATGTAATTATAAAGTGGAAGCAATCATCAATTGGTCCTTTTTGTGGACAATCTTTTGTAGAGTCATTTTATGATTTTGAATCACTTTATGTTATGCCAGTGGGTACGCGTTACATATCTTAAAGTTATGTCTGTTACGTTTCTTACAGTTGTACTTCTTAAGGTTGCATATTGTTACATCATATTCTGCGAAACTGGCAAGTCTTACGTTATTGATCCTCAAAGTGGCCACATTCTTCCAGCAGGGTGGCTAAATCCCCCAAGGAGCCAGGGAGTTCGGCGGCTGTAATGCGGTGTAATAGCACAAGGGGGCGGGAGGCAAATAGTGAAAATCAATTTCGTTACATCATGAACTATAAAGCTTCAAAGTTCAAACAAAGTATATCTGCTATTTCCGTACCAGTGCAACAAGTGCATCATCAGGGATGATCCGGTGGGGGTTCAAATCCAACAACAACGACAATCGACCTTACACTCAGTCGTGTATCTAGTGTATCAACCAGAACAACAACAATCGTTCCTACACTCAGTCGTGTATCTATTGTATCAACCAGAACAACAACAATCGTTCCTACACTCAGTCGTGTATCTATTGTATCAACCAGAACAACAACAATCGTTCCTACATTCAGTCGTGTATTTAGTGTATCAACCACAACAACAATCGTTCCTATCCTCAGTCGTGTATCTAGTGCATCAACCACAACAACAGCATCGTTCCTACCTTCAGTGGTGTATCTAGTAAGTAGCGGCAGTATATCCTCCACGATTAAACCTTTCCCTGAAGGAGCACTTGAGCCATCATTGGGTTCCGAGGCAAAAAGCTTTTGTTGAAGGACAGCTAGGAATTGATCGGCTACGTGATTCTGCAGGGGAAGATAGGGCAATGCTGCGTCAGCCTTCATCATCGATTGTTGTGCCGGCTGTCTCAAAGCCCACCAGTCTTCTCCGTTACTTAAATCAATCAATCAATCGATCAATCAATCGATTAATCAATCAATCAATCGATCGATAGATCAATTAATTAATCAATAAATCAACAAACATGCCTGTATTTCTATACAAGAAATGTTTTATGTAACCCCATTCATATTCTTACATCTATAACTTTCCCGTTTTCAAAGATATTCAAACGAAATGTCTCTAAGTCTGGAAGAATTGACGGCAGGTTAAGGTCAATTTCAAGAACATCGGTCAGCAAGCTACGACTTTATTGTAAAGACAATTTGAGTTATCGGTTACAAAAGAAGTGCATAAATGAAGAGATAATGATCGGGCTGACTGGAGCCAGGGACGACGTCGGTAAGATACTCGACCGCGGATCGGTGTGTGCGGGGTTCAAATCCTGGGCTCGCCGGCACTGACATCTCTTTCGAGTGAGGAAACTGACGTTAACCTTAGCTTTACCAGATTTTATAAGTTACAATTTGAAGTCTCAAACCACTCACAGTGATCCCAGACCCAGCATTTTACCGTCCCTCTTGTTGGCCGTGGTCATGAGCGGCAGGCAGGGTCTGTTGGGATACTTGCCCTCGGCTCTCTGTACAGTCTCAATATCAGCGGGGTCAAAGAGCTGCACTATGTCCCTGCCCATTCTCTCCTTGTAGATCTTCCCGTACTTCTTGTAGTTGTCCTGCTTGGCTATGTATGTCTTCTCGAATGTGTATTTCCCTGCATATATCAATCAATTAAAATTAATTATTCGATATATATAAAGACGATTATTTGCTATATGAAAAAGAAAACTAAAGAATTTGGCTTCTTTACTTATGTGATTTCGAAATATTAAATAAAATTAGAATTAGCGGAATGCATACGAAATTGATAAAATAACTGACCTCAAATGCAATATACTGCAAAATCAATCTTATTGCTCTTAAGTGTGTATATGATTACATGAGGCACTTCAATAGAAATGACTGTATTTTAAATTAAAACATTAAAAATATTTAACAATATAATACTTTAATACGAGAACATACACAGATAATGTACGGATATGACCCTCTTAGCATCAGGATTCGTAGCCCAAGTCAAAGACTAGTACTAAATCAAAGTACTGCGTCAAAGTACTAAGTCACAGTACACTGTAGGCTACTTAGACAAAGAACCAAGTTGAGGTACTACGTCAAAGTACTAAATCAAAGTACTACGTCTAGGTACTACGTTCAGTTAGCATAATAGGACAAACATCAAGTCAAAGTACTATATCAAAGTAAAAAGTCAAAGTACTAAGTCAAAGTACTAAATTAAAGTACTATATCAAAGTACTATATCAAAGTACTAAATCAAAGTATTAAGTCAAACTACTAAGACAAAGTACTAAGTCAAAGTACTAAGTCACTGCATTAAGCCCAAGTCGAAGCAAAGTACTTCATCGATCCATTATTTTATCGATCAGCTAAAGTATCTATCGTCCAACACAAAGTTACTTGATCCTTGATTTCTCGACTGATTCTAAACTGATGGGCCCTCTCATCATCATCATCATCATCTCACCATCTCATTATCTCATCATGGCCGGCGGGTTAGTGACCACGGCCACACGAGTATTACATGTAGATGATAAAAGAATCGTCGAAAGTAGCAAGTGATAAAAGTTCGTAAATAATAAGCAATTAGTCTCTACCGAAGCGCGAGTACTCCAGCACGGATCCTACTATCGGATAGATTTTAGGTCCGGGCATCAGGCTGAGTGGTTTAGGCATGATGACGAGTGTGTCTCATGAAGTCTTCCGTGAGGTCAATGCCCAGAACCAACTGAACGTCAATGTGTAGAATATGTAGAATATCTCGCTATAGACTTTTACGTGTATTGAATCGTCTATGCAATTAATTCGATATATTTAGTGAATTTTAAATAAGACGTCCTCCAATACCTAGAATTCTAATAATATAAAATTTGACAATTATTAATACATTATTGATATCTGATTGTCAAGTTTTTGATGCCTTACGATTAGCTAATTAAAATAAACATACGACGTACAGTCACATTGTTTTATATAGGTCTGCCCATCGAGTCATTGAAGATAGGTTTCCGCAATATACAAACTAATCCTACTCAATTTGAAAATATGAAATGGATAATTTTTATACTTTATATTAACAAGAAGAATATGACCGAATCCCTGAAATGCAGGCTTATTCAACATAGTTGCTGTAGGAAGCTTGTGTAATTTGTAATGCATTACTGCCTCCACTTGGGTCTAATACGTGTCTTTAAACTAACTGCCTCTATAAAGGCATACTATACATTTTCCATAAAGACATGGCTTACTAATTTATACCTTTTATCCTAATGTAGGCCTACAGCATGCAGTTTCGGCTACTGATTGCGCACAGGTTATAACAGACGGCATATCAACTGTCTTCGACTTTTCGTTGAGGTCTACTACTACCTAACCTGACCTACTGTACAAAAAGCCTTTTGCTTGATCATAGGCTTATACAGGCTGTAGATCAACCATAGGCCTATTACCAACCTGTCGACTATTGCCAGTCACCGGCCTATTCTTAGTCTCTAGCGCCTAGCCTACTATCAGCCTGTCGGCCTATTATCGGCCTACAGATTTACTGTTGAAATTCCTTCTGCACCAGGTGAGTGGCCCTAATTCGAGACAAATATACGAGTATTTATAAATGCCATAGAAGCATCATTCACTACTCAGTGACTCACGATGGTTTGTCGAAATAACCATAGGTAGGTTGGCCTATACATGTAGCAATTCTTTGAAATGTTACACTTAGTCTTTATGAAGATATCATTTCCTATCCTTTTCAATTTGTTGAAAATAGCGTTAAATGCAGTTGAATTAATGACATTAGTTCTACAGCTTGCGTATCTACTCCAGATAGTTTGAACCCATACTGGTTAATCATTTATTTTTGGTTTCGCGAAATTCTTCAGTGCGAGTTCATTGAACTTTATCGTTTGATATCAGATTGTTGTAGATCAAGTTTCTTCACAAAGTTTGTTCAGTCGGATTCCTTCCATTCAACTGAGGATGAAGCCATCCAATAGTTTCTACTAAATAATGATAACGAATTTATATGTATTCCCTTGCTCGACTATATTATCAGCATAGTGCATAAGCTCCATTAAATGTAAAAGCAAATTTTCTTCTGTATAGGTGCACATAGGCCTACATATGTATGCGTACAAAAATGTACAGACATACTTTTTATGTGCATATTGAAATTGGTGTGCTAAATGTACATAAAAACGAGCGTACGTAAATGGACACGAAGATGAGAACGAGTCTCAAGACATGGCGAACTCGTCAACATGAAATTATCCGTCAGTAACTGGATTGATTTTAACAATCGCTATATTAATAAGTGTAGTTATATATTGCTTCCGTTTCCAATATGGGGAGGGATTTAGCGCAGTCTGTTTACGTGCGCTTCAATGGACGAAGTTAAGCTACGTCGCATCCGATAAGTACTTCGATAGGCGACTACCTTGGAAGATCCAGAGTTAACAATTTTTAATGGAAAATAATTCCAGTGTTTCTTAAACCCGCACCGACTGCCATTACTAATAAACATGGAGAGAAAGGAGGAAATAACGAAAACAAGAAAAATAGCAACCAAGCAAGGAAACTTTGAAGATGCATGTGGTTGTTATGTGTGTAACCAAACGACTAAAAAGATAATATTGTAATATTTAGTATGATTATCTATTGATTATTGTTGTTCTGAGGAGTAAGTGTAACAAGATAATTTGAAAAACTACTCAGGTTTTAGTAACTAAGCTAATAGCATAACCGGTAGAGTGTCTGACTGTGGACCAGTAAGTGCAGAGTTCAAATTTAAAGTTGGAACCCTTCATTCACATGTTGACTATACAGGAAACTGACGCTAAAAGTAGCTTTGACTTTTTAACCGTATCGCTTTATAATATCTACATTGATTCAACTTCCACATCTTGGCAATTAAATGTCAAAAGCATGATGTAACTGTAAATTCAGCATCTAACGAATTATTTTATAAGAGACCATTATTTGGTTGTTTACGAAGGAACAACTACATGTACATGTATGACAACAATTAAACACAACTATAACACGACAAAGTAATTTTTGCTCGAGGATGAAAACTAAAATAAATTTAGTCCCCTGATACTAGATTTTTAGGGAGAATTTATCATTGGAATAGATTTCGGTGTGGGCAGTACAAAGTTCACAAATTGTTGTAAGTAGCAACTAAATGAGATTTTTATCAAGCAGGCCGCTTACAGATTTATTTTAATATACAGTATATGATTCTGCTAAGTCCATAAATTCTTAATAAACTTCTATACTAAGTTTTGAGCTAAACTATAATTAGTTGAAAACTATGTCGACCTATCTTCGTTATTGATAAGTTATTAATCGAACGTTTTATAAAATCTAAATGCAAACTGTTGTAATGTGGTAAAACTATTTTCGATCAGCTGACGCTGACGAGAAACAAATTGTTTATAAACTTTGTACAAGTTTTCTTACAGCCTCCAGACAGCGGGCTAACACTCGAGTGCAGTGCAAACAGGCGCAGCACTCTAGAGGCTGAATACAGTCGTACTGGTAGAATGTAGTAGTATTGGTAGAATGTAGTAGTAATGGTAGAATAAAGTAGTAATGGTAGAATGTAGTAGTATTGGTAGAATGTAGTAGTATTGGTAGAATGTAGTAGTAATGGTAGAATGTAGTAGTAATGGTAGAATGTAGTAGTAATGGTAGAATGTAGTAGTAATGGTAGAATGTAGTAGTAATGGTAGAATGTAGTAGTAATGGTAGAATAAAGTAGTAATGCTAGAATAAAGTAGTAATGATAGAATGTAGTAGTAATGGTAGAATAAAGTAGTAATGGTAGCATAAAGTAGTAATGGTAGAATAAAGTAGTAATGGTAGAATAAAGTAGTAATGATAGAATAAAGTAGTAATGGTAGAATAAAGTAGTAATGATAGAATAAAGTAGTAATGGTAGAATAAAGTAGTAATGATAGAATAAAGTAGTAATGGTAGCATAAAGTAGTAATGATAGAATAAAGTAGTAATGGTAGAATAAAGTAGTAATGATAGAATAAAGTAGTAAAAGTAGAATAAAGTAGTAATGATAGAATAAAGTAGTAAAGGTAGAATGTAGTAGTATTGGTAGAATGTAGTAGTAATGGTAGAATGTAGTATTATTATTATTATGTCACGGTCAATGACACTATGGCAAATTCCTATCTGAATACAACTTCAGTCACTGCCGGTAGAGCTGCTGAACTTGCCGCCGCTAAGAAAATGGATAAGTACTACGATCTGTCCTTAGGGTACGAAGCTGTTCCGGTGGCCATTGAACCGCAAAAGCGGCCTTTAGTAGTAGAAAAGAACTATTAGCAAAAAGTCTAAAGAACGACACAAAGATAAAGATAGTGAAGACTTTGGTTTGGATCACGCTATTGTATGGATGTGAAACATGGACCTTAAGGAAGGAAGATATTAGGAAACTGGAGGCATTGGAAATGTGGATTTGGAGAAGAATGGAGAGGATTAGCTGGACTCAAAAGGTTACAAATGAGGAAGTCCTGGAGAGAGTTGGCACAGATAGACAGTTGATAAATGTATTAAGAAATAGGAAGAAGAGATGGATAGGACACATTCTAAGGGGGGAAGGTCTATTAAAAGAGGTCATAGAAGGTAGAATGGAAGGAAAAAGAGGCAGGGGCAGGCCGAGATTAGGTATGTTAGATGATTTAAGGACCCACTCATATGTGGAAATGAACAGGAAGGCGGAAGACAGAGAAGAGTGGAGGCGTTATGTACCATGGACCTGCCAGTAGGCAGTGCACTAAGAGAGAGAGAGAGATTAATAATGACACCAATATTGTTGTATGCACAATTGAAAAAAACCTGTCTTAAGCTTCTTCAGAAAGCTCCGAAGAGATTGATACCATTGACTAGAACTCGCAGGCAGATTGTTCCAAATAGTTGGTCCAAAGACGACAAAACCTCTAGTGCCCATCTTCTCTCTACTTCGAGAAATGTAGGGTATCCAAGTATCAGCAGGTCTAAGTATTAAATTAGAAACTGAAGTATTGAATGCATACTCTTACAAAGACTTGCCCAGAAAGCTGTTCGCATTTGTAACAGGCGATTAAAACCGATGAGTACAATAATTCAACTTAAGGAGCGCGTCTCATCATTCAGCAACATTTGTGAAACTGTTGAGATCAGATACTGTGGGAGTTGAGCTAAGATAAACAAAGCTCTAGGTCAGGCGCGGCTCAGCAAATCAACTCACGCAATATTCTTACAAATTGATCTGGAAAAACACATCGCCGATTAGCTTAAAGATTGTATTACCGTAAGCTGTTTGAAAGTGAGAAACTTGAGCTTTCCGAAATCACTTTAGCGAAATTCATTACGGCGCAATGAATAAGAAGTTCGCTTCAGCAGCAAGTGATGAAAGAATACTGGTATCGAATCTCAGGTCAGACAGAAAATAATTCTGAGCCCTTATTTATAGTGTTTACATTTCACTACACAAATTTAATAGCAAATAAATGTGCATATATGATCAGTAAAATCAACTTCAAGAAATCAATCGAATGTTCGGCTGTAAAGAATGACATGACTACAACTCTATTTCTGGAGACATTCTATATTTAATACAAGAGGATATAACTTCACAAAATGTATGCTAAAATTAAACATGAAAGCAACGCATACAGAATTAACAATATATGATTCAACCGTACGTAATTCATTGCAAGAGATTAATATATTTTACAAGCGAGTGAATTAAAATATAAATCGAGTCCGTAAATCTTCGATATTCACTGTAAAGTCTGTGTTAGATAATAAATGACGCAAGCATCTCGACGAGAGGTTGGCAATGTTATACTGAATTTGATGGCAGTTGTACATCTCTGCCTGAAAATAACTACAAGCTTGCTTTTAATTCAGGAAAGTGACTTGCTGAAAGCTCACCAAGGATCCCGAGAAGCAACAGACAAGTACAGTGTATATCTCTCTGCTTCGTAAATGTTCGTGATTTGAGTTCAGAGCGCGGCACTGATGACTTCTTAGAGAGAAGAAATCCGCCCAAAAAACCGTCTTAAAGCACAAAGTATTCGAAGCTATACATAACTACATTAAATTAAATAAAGACAAAATTAATGCATCACTTATCGGCCGAACTATACAAGTAACATATCGTTAATAGATCGGCAACATAGACCTCACAACAGTAAAATACAGATAGTATATCAGTAATATATCAGTAAAATAGAGCCAGTATACCAATCGTATATCAGTAAAATAGCAATAACACACCAGAAACATAGACCTTTTATAGAACTTATTTACTTTAAAAATTCACCTTATATATTTCCTCATTCGTTGGAGGCGCCACTGGGAAATCATCAGCTGATTGTTTTACGGAAGGCATTTATAATGCAAGATATCCCAGAAATGCAAGATATCCTCTCTAGATATTTATCTAGACTTATATTAAAAGTAAATTACAATATTATGTTATCATCATTTTATAAGTAATCGAAAGGTAATTTGCATTCTAATTTATTTAATGTCATTCTTTTAATAAATGAAGAAATACATAATAAATATGAGTATAAATTGAGCGTAGCCTGCCGTCAATATAAGCACACACCGATCCCGACTCCGCCAACAATGCCTCACCTGACTTCGTTTACTATTTGAGCGGAGATGCCACTAAATATTATAAAAGGTCTATATAATTACGGTTAAAAAGTCAAAACCTCGTTTAACGTTAACTTCCTCTCGAAACTCCCCTGGTGCTCTAGCTCGAGGAATGTAGGCTAGCCAAGCATCTTATAATAGTAATATGGCGCAATACTCGTCATATATCATAAATATATCAGTTATATATATACTTATCTTGTAATTAAAACGTAGCAGCAGAACAATCTATGCAACGCACAAGTATTTAACAAGTAATATACATGTATACAGTACCAGTAATATACCATCACCTCCAACATAACTACTCTAACGTTATTCCACTATACATTTTAACACGTTTTAGAGCAAATAAACTATAGAATGGCAAACAAAGGTAGAATATAAATACACACACATTTTAAATACAATTATAATAATATGAGGAAAACATTAGCACTAGTTTAGTGCCGGCAGCTTAGCAAAGGCGGTATAACGATTTGTTTGATACGTTTGCAATCAGGCAATTCGAATCCAAGTCTGACAGATATTCAGTGTATCCTAGTGATACAGAAACTGCTGTTAAATTAGCTTATTTCCTTAGCGAAAGCAACGTCAGGTACCTATTCACTTAAAATATACCACAACAAACGATTAAAAATTCTCAAAGCCAACTACTCGACTAAATCACAGGCAAAACAGTATGAGATCCGAATTAATGTTAAACTTTTCCAAGAATGTGACGAATCGGAAGTAACCAATGAAACACAGACTCAGTATAAATTAGTTTTAATTTTTGCTTATTTTCATTTGAAACTGATGATCACAGTCAACGGAAAGGCGATGAAAAACAAAACGTATAGCTGAAACTGAATGAATATTAAAGAAAACATAAATTCAAGATGGTGTCGACCAAGCATGGAACTTACGTATACTTGCAGCAACTCCATAAGCAGCGTTAAATAAGAGAAAGTGCAGTCAACATTAACAGTGAACCTGTTTTGAAAATGCAGTTGATCCAAATTGTGAAAACATAAGAAGTATCACCAGAATCAATATTTATCTAAGGCTAGGTTATTTCACAGTTGATAAAGGACGGGATTCAAACATTGTGAATGATCAACTATAGCGTTGGGATCAACCACTGTGATGGATCAACCATAGTGGTGAGATCAACCATAGTGATGGGGTCAACCATAGTGGTGGGATCAATCATAGTGGTGGGATCAACCATAGTGGTGGGATCAACCATAGTGATGAGATCAACCATAGTGATGGGGTCAACCAGTATGATGTGATTAACTATTATGATGGGATCAACCATTGTGATGGGATAAAAAAGGTAATGTTAACGTAAGTTTCCCCACTCGAAACCGATATCAGTGCCGGGCGAGCTCAGGATTTGAACCCCGCACATACTGATCCGCAGTCGAATATCTTACCGACATCGCCACTAGCTCCAGCCATCAACCATAGTGATGGGATCAACCACTATGATGGGATCAACCATTATGATGGGATCAACCATAGTAAAGAGATCTACTCGTTTTGTTTATGATATGTGCTAGCTGTAGAGCTAGGCAGCAGACTGTAAGAATATATACCTTGGATCAACTATTTGGCAGAACACGACAGTGAGAGAGAGAGAGATAAACTTGAATAGCATATAGATAAGCGATGGATAGGTTCCGATGTAGCGCTATACATGTACGTTTTCTAAGATAAGGCTCAGTATATGTTGCCGACAGTAGTAACAGAAGAGACTACAATACTTGTAAAAAGTTACCGATTTAGAGAATATGCACACACAAACACACACACACACACACACACCAGCAAAGACATATGTGCAAAGCTACGCTGCAATCAAAATCACACTATAAGTAATTCAGTATTGGGACACAACAAATACAGGCTTAACATGATAATTACAATTATTAGATCATTTTATAACATACTATAAACTAAACGGAAAATACACCCTGTTTAAAATAAACTGAAGCAAATGCCTAGGCTTTTTCTCTTTAAGGCTTATCCACTTTTATAATATATCAGAAGCAGTGAACCAGGGCTCCAACAAAAAGGAAGACGTAAAACATGAATTAAATTCTTTTATTTCCTTCTTTAATTACGTTTACCTTTGGACCTTCCTTTTGCTCACCGGCTTGGATTTGTCTTCATAGTGCTCGATGTGATCATGGACGATAGTAGCACTCTAATTGCTGTTGTAATAAATTATATGGGACATATTGTACATAGGACATCTAAATTAATATTAATCACGTCATAATAATATTTACCAGTTTATATATCACAGCTTTTCACAGAATACATATACAGACTGAGGCAAAAATAATAATCCCCTAGCGATATCTCAATAACTTTAAGAAAACTCACAAAATCTCTACGAAAAGCCTTGTTAAAATTGATTTTAGCATTTTTCTCGTAGAAATGCTGTAATTTCGTAACTCCTGAAAATATTTTGATAAAATTTGCAGGTTATACGCAGAAATTCCTCCCCTAGAAGCTCCGTAAATTTTGTAGAGATATTTTTAGTTTTCTTAAAGTTATTGAGATTTCGCTAGGGGATAATAATAATAATTTTTTGCCCCAGTCTGTATATTCGTTTATTGCATGAAATCTGACATACCGCAGCAAACCTACACACATACAAATAGCAATATAGAAAGCAATAAACACATATAGACATACCTTTGAAAAACTTAATAGGAGTCTTTATACAGCATTCTAATTATAAAGTTCTCATCCATCAAAGGCGAGTGTTTAGATGGTAAAGAGAAAGGATGGTAAAGAGAAGCGTATACACTACTTTTATTTAATTTTTATTTAAATGATGCAATCATTTCACAGAATACAGCAATATCAAGTTATCCATCATCACTTTTCGTGTCAACTCTCATTAATTTACAATGCCATTTATTCAGTAATTTTGTTATTAATCCATGCTAGGGTTTTTCCAAAAAAAAAAAATCTGGAAAAAATTCGCGTATCACATATCGGAAATCTATACATATAAAAATGAAGCAAACAGTTAATAACTACTAAATGATTTCAAGATTACAATGATTATTCATATCTTAATAAATTCAATATTTAATAACTATTTAATTAATATTCAGCCACTATATAGGCCTACTTATACAGATATATAAAGCACAATCAATGAGCACATAGATGAAATAAAAATAAATTAAAAATTAAACACGCATTATAGTGAAATGATCAACTATGTTGATATCTATCACTTTTTAATACCACATGTTTAAACCGTTAGGCAATTTAGTCCATTGTCCGTGTAACCAGTCCAGTGAATGTTCGATATTTTACTCTCAGATAAGCGCGGCTGGGATTCGAACCCACGAGGGTTCAATTCACCCCAGGATCTGCCATTTAAAACTTCATGACGTTACCCCTACGCTATTGAGACATTCTAATAAAAGGAACTATTTCATTAGAATAAGTACAATATCTAATAAAAGAAAATCCACTTCTAATTAGCATCGGTAGAAAGAAGCTTCAATGAATAAGAATGATAAGCATGCAATACAGTGAAAATCTAGAGCTCGTTTCGTCGCATGAAGACGTCATCAGGAACGCTGACAGCACAATGTATAACAGAGCTTCAACAATGTAAACTGAAATATTTTCAATACCGTCAAAACACTTTCAAAACCAAAAATGATCAAAAACAGTACTAAACGATCATTTAAAGTCAATTCTGTGAAGCCGACGCTAACGTAAGTTTCATATCTCGAAAGCGACATCAGTTATAGCGAAGACAAGAGCTTTCATGAAGACCTATGTTGAGGAAGGCACTCGATAGGCTTGAGAGAGAATCGTAACAGTAGCCCTTTAGATGCTCTGACAGCAACTCTTAACTGCTTTGACCAAATCACTGGTAACGGAGTCGTTGAATTAGGCAGTAATAATAGTTACGTTTCAAGCATTAATTTTATACACTGACATTAACAACTGGCACATTATAACTGAGATTTAGCGACCATCACTCCACCTAAGATCAAATCATTGAACTTTATGCAATATACAGTAGAAGTAACTAATTGAAAATCGAGCAGAATTATACGAAGCTTATTCAAAATATCACAGAGCAGGGTGGAAACGAGGGGTGACTGTGAAGCAAATTTATTTAAGAGATTTGCTCAATCTTTCAAAATGTCAGTACCAGTTCCGAAACCGACCTTAAATGACTTCAGCGTTTTGTACCATAAATAATCATTAAGCAGATAACAATATTCGTAAATTATTGTTTACAAAAATCTTAAAGTTCATGCAATTTCCTAATATATCAAGAATCAGTCTACAACTTAGCATGGGAGAAGAGTAGGAAGAAAACGAATGAATATCGAGGAAATGGCGAAGAATAGAGTTTTGTGGAGGAACATCAAAGAGAAATATTTGGCTGAAATCAGTCATCGGTTGATCACATGACATGACATTCCAAGCCTGAAGCTGATATCAAGACAAATACAGTCGTACGCTACATCAAACCATTCAACGCTAAAATATACAATTGTAATCACAATATATGTCAAAGGTAAATCACAGTCAATAAGTATTTAACCTTGATGTCATCATGGCAAAATATTTTACAATAGCGTTAATCAAAATAAGACTTAAAGTCCATTTCTTCGTCCACGGATGCTATTCTTTAGGACACAGCTGAAGCTATCGCCTGCGTATACCCTTGAAGAATTGTAGAGTTTTCTGCATCAGAGGGGCAGTGGGTTTCACTGTGTAAAATATAGAAATAACATCATGACATATATAACACACAATACATACACAATACATATATATTTGTATTACAAATAAAGTATACAAATATATATATATATATATATATATATATATATATATACATATATATATATGTAATATAAACTGGTACTCAGTTGCAATAGAATACATAGTACACTAATTTTGTATTTATAGCCACAGCAAGCTATCATACACACTAATGCTATTATAAGCTACCACTCACTATTGCTATCTAAACTGGGAGGGACACATTTTAAAAGACTCATTTGCAACTAGTAAGAATTTTTAGATCCATCAAAGATATGATTTCGAAAAATCTCAAAATACAAATCATGTACAATGCAGATGGTGCCTTGAGTCAGAACTGCAGGACATTGAGTACGCATTGAATTGGTCTGTATCATAATTAATAATATATCATAATTAATAATAACCATTATAGAAGTTCAATCCCTAAGTATTGCACATTTGCTGATAAGCCATCTCAGAGAACAGAGTACTTTAAAAAGTGCAGCATTTTTTATCTTAAAAAGTGCAGTATTTGTTAATCTTAAAAAAGTGCAGTATTTTTTAAATCTTAAAAAGTGCAGCATTTTTTAATCTATCTCATTTTTTTACAATGAAACAAAATCTGTTTTACTCCATTTTTAGCCGAGGATTTTTTTTCAGTCCAAAGCATTTAAAGAAAGAAAAGAATACAAAGTTTGAATCACTACAGACCTTTCTTGTTGTCAGCGGCTCTGCTGGCACTGTGCTTGGCCGAGAGGTTCGCCAGGTTGCCCACACTGATGGGAGCAGCACTAGCTGACGAGCCCCCCGAGTGCTTCACGGCTCCCCCCTCTTTACTCGTCCCCCCGGGCGCGACACGGGCCCCCTCACTACTCGAGGACTTGAGAGTGTGAACG
Source organism: Enchytraeus crypticus (assembly GCA_905160935.1). Classification (NCBI taxonomy): domain Eukaryota; kingdom Metazoa; phylum Annelida; class Clitellata; order Enchytraeida; family Enchytraeidae; genus Enchytraeus; species Enchytraeus crypticus. The sequence goes on along the minus strand of CAJHZI010000687.1, from coordinate 295,412 downwards.
ACTTTAACCCCGCCCGTGTTGTTCTTCATTTGACGTCTGATCACCTCACGCGGAGGCTTAACTACTGAATCCACGTAGGCCAGCTTCGTCATCCTCTCTGTGCCAATTAATCAATCAATCTATCAATCAATTGATCCGTCAGTAAACAAAAAAATAAACCAACCTACCAATCACCGAGATTATATCTTAAATACAGACAAAGGTAGATTAAAGCAAATCATTAAAGACAACATGGGCGTCCAAATAGCAAGCAATAAAAATAATAGCAGCATTTAAATACCACACAATCCTTTTCAATAAACTTAGTCATACAAATATAACATTAATGCTATTCCTGAAGTTGTACAAAGGTTAGAGATGTTCTGGCTAAAATTAGAATATGTGTCCTCCTATTTATTTACACATGTGTTACTAAAATCGCAACCACTAACTCTTCGAATTAAGCCACGGATATACAAGAACTATTTTTGTGCTTGTACATTTAATATATCTTATATATTAAAAATATATGACCACTATTTCTTTTAACCCAATTTAATAATCAGAGAAGAACAGTAACCTGGTATAGCTTTTGCTCTTGAAGCAGTTATATTTTTTGTCAAGTTCTTCAATTTTGCCTCTCTTTCATCATGCAATCTCTACAACATATCAAGCACTCAATAAATCAATCAATAAATTAATCAATAAATTAATCAATAAATTAATGTGTAAGTCAATCAATAAATCAATCAACAAAAGCGAATTAATTCACCAAAAATCTATCAAGAGATCACAAGCAAAAAATACAAATAAAAACAAAAACAAATAAATTATATTTCCATATTTTATGTTTTGTATTCAAATTATAAATTTTCCAATTATTTTTTAATTGGACACAGTTTCACAAACAAAAGCATCAACACAAATTATGTAAGCACTAAACTAATGTAAGAGAGAGAGAGAGAGTTTAAATTTATTTCAGAATCACACACCACTGCAATTTTACATACAAGTTATAAAAAGTTCAAAGCAATATACAGCATGAATTCATATCAGAATAAACATTTCAGTCAAAAACATAACCAGCACATAATTAATAATTTGTCTATTCTATCAGTAGTAGTAGTTCTGTGTATTTGATCAGAAATAGAGGCTACCAAAACAGCGACTAGCGCCATCTAGTTGGTTACCTCAAAAAATGTAAGCTCTAAACTAATATAAGCTCTAAACTAACGTAAGCTATGTACTAACCAGATAAAGTTCTCGCCATGTGTCTAATTCGTCCATTGGTCGCATATTTTTAAAGTCTCTAGCACAATGCTTTTCCCATAACTCGTCACTATCATCTACCAAATACTGCAATAAATCAATCAATCAATAAATCAACAATCTATCCATTACTGAAGAAATCAATAAAAGAAAAAAACGAATAGTGTAAATCAACTATGTATTAAAATTACTTCAATTACAACAAGTGTTATTAGGATTTAGAGTCTCTGCATATTTTGTGGAATCATACAATGATCGCCCAATAAAGGCTGACTCCAGGAGTCTGCAATATCGACATTACTAGAGACACTATCAAGAAGCTAAAGAGTTAACAAGAATTTAATGGTCTAATGTTTAAAGTTTACTACTCAAGGGCAGATCCTGAGATAACGAACCTAACAGAGAGCACAAGCTGGGCAGGGGTAGGGCGTAACGGTTACAGTGTTCACTTCTAGAGAAATTTACCTGGGTTCAACACTCCGGTCAGTCACAAAAAAGGATATCTCCTAGATCCCCTGGAAGATTAACAGGGTTTGCTGCCCGTAGTCGCCATGGAAAGCAAAGCTACGATTAATCGCGGAAATAAAGCAGTCTCGAAGACCGGTCCCCCGCCCATGACAATCAAAATGTAGAATTGGTCATTTCTAAAAAGTTGACTGAACAATCTTCAGATTCAGCTAATAACCTGTGTAACAGGTTCTGTCAGCATCAGCCTATTGATAAAGATGTTCATTAGAACCAAAGTAAAAATATGGGAGAAATCACAGCATGCAGACACATCATGCAAACATCATATCAATGAATATAAATGCATCACACATTTAAATCTCATCAGTCATTTAAATCTAAACAAAGCTATTAACGCATAATACGTATAGTTATAAAGATGTAACTATACATATTATAGTTATTATTAGAGCCATACATATATTATATATAAATCATAAGGGTTTAGTGAATTGGTAGAGAATGTGCCCCAGATCAACGATACCGGAGTTCAAATCCCAGGCAAGTTAGCAAAATGCCTATGCTGCTGTAAAGTATTTCTAAAATTTAAGTCTAGGTTAAAATTAAATGCACCATAAAAAAGATACAACTGAGACAAAAGAAATAAGGAGAATATAACAAAAGATAAAACAAGAGAAACTATTTATGTAAATTCTGTAAACATGAGCAGAAAGTCATTCTGTAAACATGAGCAGAAGCAATTCTGTAAACACGAGCAGAAAGTCATTCTGTAAACATGAGAAGAAAGTCATTCTGTAAACACGAGCAGAAAGTCATTCTGTAAACATGAGCAGAAAGTCATTCCGTAAACATGAGCAGAAAAGTTTTTTGTAAACATGAGCAGAAAGTCATTATATGATTAAACAACAGTAAAAGAAATTCTTATTTAAACATTAAACAGACCGGGTTGTAGTCCTCGAGTGTGTAGAGCTGGGTGGGGGTGCAGGCTTCCAGTACAGGCTTCAATATATCATAGGGTACGCCTACATAGTCCAACTCTACAAACAAACATAGCAACTAAATCCTATTGCTTTAATATTTACATAGTCCAAGTCTACAAACAATAAACATATCAACTAAATTGTACTGTTTAATCGTCTCTCCTACAAACTTCAAGGAATTCTATTGATTTAGTTAATTGTCTTATATGCACAAAGTATATTAAACTTAAAGTAGTAAGCAACTTAAATTATTTATGAAACTTAAAAATAAAATCATTAAGATATTCTGTTTCAGTCAAGTATTTACTCAGCTAGAGCCAAGTTAAAGGCAATTTTCTGACCCAAAAACTGCACTGTATGAGATGCAGATAATGCTTTAATTAAAATCAGCAAAAGACAACGTTATTTTAAAAAAACCGAATGAATGATAGAAAATAATACAGTTGTCAGCAGACAGGAAGTGTCGACAAAATGTCAGACGATAAACTTTCAGATATTAAACAGACAATGACATTAAAAGTCACACAGCAACAAATCAGACGAGAACTTAGTTCAACTCGTAATTAAGTAAATCATGTAGTAGCAGAAGCACATACCGTTAATGTTGTCAATTAGAACCCTGAGACAAGCAGACTTCAGTGTCGGCACAGCTGCAACAATCAAACATAAAACTCTTACGCAACTATCAAACTGCATATAGCACATAAGCACAAGTCTACATGAAACAGAATTAATTTATAGAATCGCAAAAAACAGAGTCTGTCTTGCTTCCCTTTCGCTATAAACATTAGGGTATATCAAACAACACCTTGCAACAAATCAGACAGTAGTAGTAGTGGTGGAAGGCTCACCTCTTGAACGAGAGGCAGCGAGTCCAAGACAGCTTCGCGACTTGCATTTTTCTCCTTTGGAGGGCACATAAAAACCAGATGTGTACACTTGGTAGTGTCAAGTTGAAGGATAGCCGATCTTAAGGTTACCGGTAAGATAGGAGACCAGGGAACCTCTATATGAGCCAAGTATTTGTCTCTTTAATTCTTCACTATAAATAAGGCCGAGTCTATAATTGTAACAGTGCACACAAGTTTGTAATGTGACCTACAACCTTGTAGAACACTACAATCTTATATTTTTCCCAATACCCTTAAAATACCAATACCCTTATACTTTTAAAAGAATACAAATTTTATCATAAATATACTTATATAGCGATATGATAATTAAAATCAGTTCTAACATGATGCAATAATTTGCTAAGAGATTAGCCAGACTTACACGTGAGGTAGACCTGCCGTCTTCCAGAATAGATCTGTGTGCGTGTATGCTGCTTTGAACCTGCCTCCGTCACTCTGCCTATCTGTTTGTCTGTAAAAGTAAATATATGAGTATTTGTCCATGTACATACAAATTGATGCATATTAACATGTAAAAGAACATTTCCAAGTTTGTGAGAGATATTCATAGTCTCTGAGCGCTTATTAGTATTTTACAACATACTCATTACATAAACTGTCCGTGTCTTTCCGAGTTGCTAAAGAATAAATCAACAACGGACTGCAAGTGTCGTAAAAAGCGACAAAGCACTAAGATCAAAACTAGAAAAAATCAGAAAGGGCATTCAGCTCATGAGTGCCTAGGCTCCAGAAACTGCTACAAAATTTTCTTACATTATCTCAACACTAGTTAAACTGAGATTCAAATGAAGAGGAAGATGATGATTACTAATTACATAAACTCACATACAAAAAATTCATATTCATAGTCCATAGAGTGGCCTGCCACTTCTTTTTACAATATCTTAAATATAATATAATTTTAAGTCAGCAACCTTAGGTATCACGAATTACAATCATTGAAAGCGATTTGTTTGCCGGCATGTGTGGCATGTGGGGATATGCATGAATTAAATTTATACGTATCACAATTAAGTTCCATAAATAAATAGATTAATTAATAAATTTGTAAAACAAGTCATACTCTCTCTTTCAACGGCAGACATCTGTTCCACTCTGGCTAAATACTCTGCATTCGTCTCTTCCACGAGTTCTTCCACTGAGAGCTCCAGCTTTACATATGAGCAATAGAGAATCACTCAATCAATAGATAAACGATAGCTAATTAGTGAATAGCATCGTGTTATCTAACAATCAATCAATAGATCAATGACAATTATTGAATAGCATTGTGTTATATCTAACAATCAACCAATAGATCAATGACAATTATAGAATGGCATCGTGTTATCTAACAATCAACCAATAGATCAATGACAATTATAGAATATCATCGTGTTATCTAACAATCAACCAATAGATCAATGACAATTATAGAATATCATCGTGTTATCTAACAACCAATCAATAGATCAATTACAATTATAGAATATCATCGTGTTATCTAACAATCAATCAATAGATCAATGACAATTATAGAATGGCATCATGTAACCTAACAATGAATAATAATGACATATTAGTAATTGTGCTTGTCTTGAGCACAAGACTATACGATTAAAGAACAAATGTCTTTACACGACCAATAATAATTAAGATTCTATTGTGAATCTACAAACGAGGAAACAAAACACCATGCACACAGAATAAATAAGGTCAAAGCTGCATTGAGAAATTATCTTTGAGGTAAACAAGACAGCCTACATGGTACTTGTGGGAGTTTTTATGTGCATTTTGTTAATTGTAGGGTTCAAATCCTGGACTTGCCAGTGACTGATATCACATTCGAGAGATGAAATTGACATTAACATCAGCTTTAGCTTTTTTGGCTTTATCTGTCTGCTTATATCATATAGTGATTGATTTGTGAACAGCAATAATATCAGTAAGGCCTTAAAAATGCTGTCAAACATTAAATATTACAGTATTTTTTACAATTAGACACCAAAATCGATGAAAATCTCAACAATAATTCAATTACAAACCAATTAAGCTGAAAACAGCAATTTTAGTTATAGCGACAACATACCGGAGTCAATGGGCGCGCTGATTCGATCTTTACCACAGGATCACACGAGTCAGCCATCTTGTCACTCTTCTTGATTTTCTGCCTGTCATCCTTAGTATCTCTCTGTTTTTCAGAATCTCTTACATTTTCTTGCCTATTTCTCCCTCTATCACTGTGCTTATCTGCTTTGATGTCTGCCTTAGGCTTCCTCATCTCAGTGGGGCTTTCTGTCGTAGATTCATCATCTGGTCGAAATTTCTTTGACTTATTTTGCAGTTTGGCATCATCATGTTTTCTCTTGGAAGTGGTCTTAGCAGGTACGGCAGAAGCATAGTTCAACATGTCCTCAAATGACAAACCTTCTGCACCTGCATCGGCATCATATGGTGAAGTAGATCTTGACTTTGATCCATTCGTTCTAGCTTGAGATGAAGACATACTCGTTTTGTCGTCCATAATTCTGGAAGATGTTGAGCTTTGATTGGAGGACGGTTTGTTTCTCTCTAACTCTTGTACTTTAATATGATTTTCCTTGACTGGTTTTTCTTTTAAGGAGCTCGAGTGTGATTTCGAATGGCTGTTGTGACTCTTCGATGAACTGCCATCCTTCGAAGAACTCAATTTTGAGTGATGCGTGCTGCCATCTTTTGAAGAACTGGAGTGGGATTTAGAGGAACTGATATGATTTGATGAACTCGAGTGAGATTTCGAAGAACTGTTATCTGATTTGATGCTCTGAGACTTTCTAGAACTATCCTTGGATAAACTTGAGTGTGAGAAACTAGAGTTCTTTCCATCTTTCACAGATTTTGAGTCGGATGGAGAAGACTTATCATAATCTTTCTTCGATGAAGATGACACAAGTGATTCATTTGCAGGCTTAACTGATTTATTTGAAGATACGGAAGATTTACTGTCAGATTTACATGATTTATCCGAATGTTTAATTAACCTATCAACAGATTTAGAAGACTTATCCGAAACGGATTTAGAAGAAGTTCTAACAGACTGTTCTTTACAGCTTTGTGCAACCAAAGAACTATAAGATATTTGCGAAGAGTCACTCTCCAGAAATCTCTCGGTGGAGAGAGCGGATTTGCTCAGGTTTGGCTCATGAACTCTTGACTCATTAATATGGCTTAAGAAAATCCTCTCTTTACTCTCTGACTCATCCCACCCATCAACAAGTTCACTATCTACTTCATCTTTAATTGGCAAGGCATCAAAGTCACTTTCTTTCTTAACCTTCTGCTCCAAACTACTACGTGTATTGTGTGAATGAGACTTACTAGCACTACTACTACTATCATCTCTATGATGATTACTACTGCTACTTTTATGGTGGCTACCATTACTGTTGTGCCTGCTACTACTACTATTACCGCTATCTTTATGCTTACTGCTACTACTATTACCGCTATCTTTATGCTTACTGCTACTACTACTATTACTGCTATCTTTATGCTTACTACTAGTATTTCTATTACTGCTGTCTTTATGCTTACTGCTACTAATACTATTACTGCTATCTTTATGCTTACTGCTACTACTACTACTATTGCTGCTATCTTTATGCTTACTGCTACTTCTAATACTACTACTACTGGTATCTTTCTGCTTGATATTGTCATTGCTGCCAGTGATATGCTTGCTATCACTATTTCTATGTTTGCTACCACCAGATCCGTCTCGAAGACTACTCCTACCACTGCTACCTATGTGTGAACTGCTACTTTTATGCATGTAAGTTGCATCACTAGTATCTTTACTATTCTTATTTTCTTCACTCAGTTGTTTTTCTCCTCTTTCATCTTTAAGTTGAAATGTCTCATCACTCTCACTCTGCCTGTCACTGTCTGCCACTCTATCTGTACCACTGTGTTCTTCTTCATCCTCCAATTCATTCTTATAACTATATTTGATTTTCTTAGCAAAATTTCTAACCGCATTACTTACGTAGCTAGGAGAATATTCTTGTTCCTCTTCGACATAAATATTCTGCTCCCTCTTTACACTATATCCATTTTGTTGAGAAGACTCGTTAAACCTCTGGTTTATATCAGAATAATTAGTTTTCATTCTTTTTTCACCAGGTGGCTTGTGAGAGGAGGAATGGCCATGTTTGTCTCTACCGGAGGCTCTCTCGACAGTCTGGGAGTCAACTTTGGACTCGGAAGCCGACTCGAAGCCGTTATCCATCAAAACATAAGCATTTTCCTCTTCCTTTACTACAGCAGCACCTGGAACGCTTCTGACCATTGAAGAATTCTCAGGATCATACATTTCTTCTTCATTATCATCATCCTCTGTTGTTCTACAATACAAACGATAACGACATGAAAAAGAAGTGCACTATAAAAAGTGATTTATAAATAGAAATAACAGCATTATAAAAAGGTTCAAATCCTCAATAAATCAATCTTCTATATAAAGTCTACTATGTTAGTATTTAACAAAATTTGCAGAAAAACTAATGAAAATCATACTTAAATGTCTTACAATGAAAACTACAAAGAAAAATTATTATTACAAAAATGTTACAATCTATATCACAAAATCTCTGCACTAAAAAAAGATGACAACATTAAATATAATAATAAAGCTTTATAATAATAATAATAATAATAAATATAAATACACATAGTTAGTAAAAATATAGAGGATATAAATATGTGGATGAGCTATATGCCATGGACCTGCCAATAGGCAGTGCACTCACAGAGAGAGGGAGAGTGTAAAAATATCTAAAATGCTTACTCTAGCTTTAGTATTTAAAAGCAATTTTTTATTGTTATATTATTTAGGCATCAGAATACCAAAAAACACAATCATTATGACTACAGTAACTTACCTTCTACTATCATAACAGTATTTATTTTGATGTGCCCGCGGTGACTCATCTTCGTTTGAGTCAGCAGTATCGTCAGCCTGCGTGGTAGGTGGTGAGTCATCTTTCTCACTCGCCAAAAGTTCCTTCTCCTTGTTAACGAGTTCAATCCAGTGTGCCAGGATAGACTTAGCGAAGGGGCCGATGGGGGGTCGATGTTTACGGAAAAAGGCCACTGTCTTACAAATACTGACCTCCTGTAATTAGAAATACAAGAACAGCACAGACTAAACTAGAAAGATCTTGATCTTGTAACTGTATTGTTACTTTCCTTGGCAAGCTAAAACCCATCTCTTTCTGCCATAGGTCTAAATTTTTACCAAGGATCGCTGGCCAAGGATCTTGGACTTACATTGTTTTTATCTCGCTTTCTCTTGTGGTCTATGTGCACTCATTATCATGTGGTGTTTTGGTGCCTGTTTGTGCAGAATCTGCAAGAGACGCCTCTGACATTGCCTTATGGCAAGGAACCGAACGTTAAATTCTTATTGATTGATTATATTATTTAAGGTTTCTAATTAACTTTTGTAGCATACTTAAATGATTGCTGAGTGATAGACATTTTATTTGTAACCCACTGGCTGAACCTAAAATATTGGCAAGTTCAGTTATGTTTCTAGCTGCTTATCAAAATGTACAAGATTAAAATCATCGGATTTAATCTAATAACTGACATGACATTGAGTGAGGAGGTGGACACACTTAAAGAAACTATATTAAGCTATAAACTAGAAAATATATGATTACTATTTTTTTAATCTTAGTTCACATTTCAACTGATCTTACTATAAAGCAAATTAAAATCTCCATAAACCTCAACTCAACTGTCTCCACAAACTGGTTCCAATGTCCGCAAATTTCAAGTCCTGATTCTTGAAATTTCGGTAAACTATTAAGTAGGCACAAACAGTTGGGGGATTTTTTTCTAGTGCAATCTGTACTCCCATCCAGCATTTTAATCCACAAGACTTCTATAAATTTCAGTACCAGACATTTTAATTTCTTGATGTCAAATATCTCATAAGAAATCCTTCAATTACTTGACTTCAATTTAGACTGAAAAGATTCGTTGCTTGAATTCAGCTACACATAGACCTTAAATCTTACATTATCTTGTACATTCTACCTTTAACATCATCATCGTCATTATAAAAATCCCTTTAATTAATATTTTTACAAATACTAAAATTTACTAAATGCCAACAATTTTCATTCTCTATCATAATCTTGGAGGCAATTATAAACACAAAACAAAGCAAATTCCATAAATTTTTTAACATTTACGTACCTGCATGTGTTGAACAGTCACTTTACACTGCTCTAATTTCTTCAGCACTATCATTATCTGGTAACATAAAAACCATGCAGCCAGTATATTAATCAATGCAAATATTCCATTGATTTAGTATCACACGACAGCTAAAATAATTCTCATCTTGCAAAAGACACAAAATAATGGTGGTTACGAATAGAGTTTTATGCATATCATTGAACAAACATGGCCTTGAATATATATAGCATAAAATAATTTTTAAAGGGACAACCTCAGAGTCAGTATCTTTCAAGCCGGGGCTGGTTATACGACACTAATTCATACGAGGTCCTAAAGTCATTCAACAATTTTAGATAGTAGAATAAATAGGAATAAATTATTTTTTAAATTTTATTAACTAAATCAATTAATATTTTCTTAATTGACAATATTATTATCATATAATAATATCACACTATTATCATATTATTATTATAAATAATGGTAAGTATTAAGCAAAGTTTAACAAACCTCATTAGGTTTTTGATTTTCTACAGTTTTACTGGCCTGATGATCGAGGTATTTCTTATACTTTCTCAGTTTATCCACCACTGGTATGTTCTCTCTCTCCATTTGTAATTCTCTGCAAAAATCAATCATATATAAATTCAGCTTATAAAAAACTTTTTAATTTATCCTATCAATAATATTGCTACTTTTGTCTATATGTCTATATTTATGTGTGACTAGACTAATATGCTTATAGACTAGAATGACAGTGTGCATACTTCACACTCTGATTGGTTCACCTCATGCTTTAAGGTCCAGTTTAAAAAAGATTTAGTCCTTAATATATTCCTCAGGGTTGTCAATATATGATAATGGTCATATTTCATTTGAACATATAGCATTAAGTACTTGCTGTGTTTAAATTACAACTGATAATAACTAGAGTAATGGCCCAGAGAATTTCAGACATTTGTTTAAAATTCTCATCCACCAAAATAAAGAATCTATTGAAATTCAATAACTGATCACAGTTACTGCTTCTCAAATATGTGTTCTGTCCATTTCCCAATGCAATTTTAATTTGCGTGTCTATGAGGTAATCATTAAAGAGTGAAATTAGACTGATCCGATATATAGACCGACCCAAAGTGTGATTTTGTATTCAAAGTCGGGCGATAAATATGTGACAAAATAATGATCAGCTGAACCTTGAACTATGTAAACATGGAAGAGATTGGGAATTTACATTGCAGAGCTAAGGGTGCAAGACATAGAAGAGTCTATGGATCGATCTATTGACCCAAAGTCTAAAAAATAAATTTTAATGACCAGTGATAACCTGGCAACCTCTCACTGTAGACCTAATATATGTTTAAAGAGGTGCTTATTTAAATACTTTTTGATAAAAATATGTATCTTGCCACTATAATAAATATATTGCTAGGCCACAATATTGAACAGAGGATTGATCAGCTGTAACAATGTCAAGATCCCATCAGACATACTCTGGAATAGACTAAATTTTTTAGGTAAAAACAAGAAATCGCACAATACCAACAGGAAATGTTATTGAGATTTTCTGAAATTTCTATACCACGAGAGTAGGCCTAGATATTCATAAGTTACAAGACCTTCTAGGCTGCTAAACCTGATTAACCAAACAATTTATGAAAATATGCTGACACATCTCACATCTGGTTGCCTCAATCCCTAATACCAAAATATCTCGCCAGTAAAGAATTCGATCAACTTTACATTTCTATCCATATAAGTCTCTACCAAAACCAGAACAGCTGCCTACATCACCACACACCACTGGAAAACTATCGAGAAATTAAAAATCTCTTAAATTAATTGTAAAAATTCAATTAATACAAATTTTACTTAAATTTAATTATCGTAAACTTAAGGTGATATTAATAAGTAAATCATGAAATAGAAATAAAATCAGTACAAACCCAATGAACGAGTTTAGAGGCGAATCTGTTGATGTCTAGACCCAAGTCGACATAAACACGCCTGTGCACAAATCCTACCCGGAGCTAGCAAATATACTGAAAAACCTTCTTAGTTTAGTGTTAAAACATAGAGCAGGGCTGGACGAAGTGGTTGCGGATCAAATGGTTACATAACGACTGCAAGAATCCTAGTCATAAAGAATAAAGCTTAAAGAACTAGATGGCTGAAGGATGGCGCTAATTTATAGAATAATTCTTTATTCTAATTCTCTATTTTATCATTGGCGCTGAATACTTACTCATCAAGTCACTCATGCTATTAGAATAAGCTTAGATTTTTTAACATTACATTACAGAGTCGATCAGGATCGAAGCAATTATATGCTTGTTTCTTGTTTTTTCTATAGTTACAAAATTAACAATCCATTAGTTACTATAAAAATAATAACCATAGAATATTTGATAATAATATTGCATTTCTTTGCACAAAATTTTAAGACGCTTGTTTTTGTCTTGAATGAAACATTATATACTACTATTGTGTAGATCATAAAGGTATAATAGCCTATTATGCCTCTATGGTATAGATGTTGTCACGGAAGACAGTAGTACTCTTGTTACGAGAGATCTTTAAAATAGGTATATATGGCATGACTGTTGTTTCAGCGATACCAGTTTTGTAACAAGAGCGACTTGATTTCCAGCACGCCCCATTTAATCGTGAGGGTAAACAAAGCCCCTTTGTTAAATGTGTATTTAATAGTAATTTCTGTATTTTCAGATTTATTTCATGATATTCGGCCTCCAAACGGTTTTAAGGTGATGTATTGTTGCGCATTTGGGTATAAAACTTCCATGTATCCGGAAACTAAGAAACGGGGAATATCCTTTAAGAAATTTGAAATAAAATTTGTTTGCATTTTGTTTTATAAAAATATACATCCAATTAATAGGAGTTCGTTTCAAATAATTTTTTGTCATGACGATATATTGGATAAATGTGACGATAAACGTGCTCCTAAAGTGTTTCATTATCGTTCAAAAGCTTTAAATATGTTCCAAAACTTCATTATTTTATGCCTTTAAATAACGATCAGCTGATATTGTTTACCTCTGGCTAGCAAGATTAGTTGTTGGTATCTCTGCAATTCTTGAACTCAATTTTTACAAAGGTTGAAATTGCCTTTGACACTTCTACGGTTTTTCTTTATTCTATGCTTGTTACAAAGTATTCTATGTCTTGTTACTACTATATGTATATTTGGTATATAATATTAATAATAACGATAACAACAATTAGAGTGCTACAGTCAACAATGAAAACATTGAGCACTGTTGAGGCAAAATCAAACCGGCGAGCAAAAAAAGGTCCAAAAACGGTGCAAATTCCAAAATCCAGACAATCAGTCCAAAGTATTAAATTACCTTTTTCTGCGTGTTTGTATCTAGTTTTACGAGTGTGTTGTGTGTTTTGTATGCTTTGTGCGGGCCTTGCTGCCTGAATTTTCATAATAAATAAGATAAAATTAGGATAAGAAGTGTCCTCTAATAAATAGTTCGTTGATTATTAGCTTACTAATTTCATACTTAACATTAGTAACAAATAGTAAGTTTTTTGAATAACGATAGAATCGGTAGAAATGCAGGCCTAACATTCAAGGCCTATGACCTACAACATTTTCAAATAGCCATGATTGGAGATAAAAACTGGGTCAACTCTAGAGACACACAAAATGTAAACATTGGTTTGCGGGAAAATAAAAATAATCAACAATAATAAAATTACAATTCTAAAAGTAATAATTAAAGAATTCAAAGATTATGTCTCTGCATTCCTAACGAAAATCAGAGTTAAGTTTTAAGTAACTTACTTTATCACCATGAATTTATTAGCCCTATAGTCTAGAGAAATATATTATGCTGACTTTAATTATTACTATTACTTTGGACTGAATTTCTGGATTTTGGAATTTGCACCGTTTTTGGACCTTCTTTTTAGCTCGCTGGCTTGTTTTTGTCTCAATAATGCTCGATGTTGTCATTGATAACTGTATCACTCTAATTGTTATTATTATTATTATTATTACTAAAACTTCACAAGCATGTTTCTTCCTTATCCGTGATCTTCGTTGAATACGTCCATATTTGTCACGTGAGGCAGCTGCTACTATTGATTGCAGCTCTTGTGCAATCTAAGTTGGACTACTGCAATTCCATGTTTTTAAATCTCCCTGGCTGTGAGATTGATCGGATGCAATTTGTTCAGAATTCTCTTGCACGAGCAATTTTTTGTAGTGCCAAGTACTCACATGTCACGCCTATTGTAAAGTCTTTGCACTGGCTAAATATTAAAGAGCGTATATCTCTTTCTTAGTGCACTGCCTACTGGCAGGTCCATGGTATAAAACGCCTCCACTCTTCTTTGTCTTCCGATTTCCTCTTCATGTCTACATGTGAGTGGGTCTTTAAATCATCTAACATACCTAATCTCGGCCTGCCTCTGCCTCTATTTCCTTCTATTCTACCTTCTACGACCTCTAAAGAGCGTATCATTTATAAAACAGCTTCGTTAACCTATAAGTCCATCGCCACACCTGGACAAAATCATGTCACACTGGATTAAAGTGATGCAGGCCTGCTGCTATCTATTCATATCCATGCTATCTATACATCGGATGACATCGACCTTTGCTTTCCTATGAGCAGTTTCATAGGCAGTTGAAGACCTATCTCTTCCATGTCTCGTTTTCATCCAGTGTACATGAGTTGCGACCAGCGCCTAAACCTTCTTTTCTTTAATTTCCTTTTTCTTTGGACTGATTTTCTGGGTTTTGAAATTTGTGCCATTTTTAGACCTTCTTTTGCTCACCGGCTTGATTTTGTCTCAACAGTGCTCGATGTTATCATTGATGACTGTAGCACTCTAATTGATGTTATTATTATTATTATTATTATTTAGAAATTGTATACGAATATCCATTTCTCATGCACCTTTTCCTCTGGGACCAAAAGTTATGTCGTAAACGTCAGCTCGGAATTAAATTCAGAAATAAGATGGGAGATTTACCTTAGCAACAGTAACTTAGTTTGTTCACACTTAAATGAAACAGTCAGTTTTACGCGTATATAATATTACAGTATTCTAAGTGTAATTCAATTAATATTTTGTTAATGTTTTAAGTTTTAAATATGTTCCTCTACAAGAGAAGTTTCTTAGGCTAAATATATAAGTTACTGAGGAGGAAAATGTTGAAGTGTCCAGTTTGTAATGATCTGTTCCCAGAATCTAAAATCGAGAACCACGTTGATGAATGTCTGAGGAATACAGAGTTGTCATCTGGTAAATATTGAGTTAGCTACAATATTTTTTAAAAATTAGTAATTTTACTTCGAATATACAATTGAAATATTTGTTGCATAATCGTTATCTAATTTCACAGGTAGTGTTGTATTTTTATGTATCTGCTTTTCGAAGAATCTTTATACCTGAAAGTTATAAATTGCCGGCGTTGTGCATTAAGTGATTTGTAATTTTTGAAGAAATACTAAATCATTGATTCTCGACACATTAACTGGCATCTCTAATTGTTGTTATGTTATGAAAGCAGTAACAGCAGATTTTATAAGTGATGTCAAATTGTTAAGCTATAAACCTTTTAAGATAAACTGTTTATATTTTGTTTTCTATTTATTTTTATTTCATTTATTTTTATTTATTTTTATTTTCATATTCTGTTGAACCTTGAATTGTGCATGCGTATAGGATGTGTACTTTGTGTATGATGTGTTCTGTTGAACATTGTCCCTAATTGCAAATTTATAACTTTTTTCTATAGTTTATCATTTATTATTGTAGATCAACATGCCACTGAAAGTGCTCAATGGGATCAACAGACAAATAACTCCAGTAAAGATTTGTTGACCAATAGTGAATCATTTGACCAAAACACACGTCAATCACAGTTTGTGTCACCTAGTGGCAAATTTGTTAGTATGAAGAACATTGAAAGCAAGAAGTTATGGAGTTTTATGAAGGCAGCCCCGAGTAAAAGCGCTTCTGGATCCTTCTTTAAGGAAGAATCCATTCGTTCGCCAGGGAATAGAACTTTAGGAAAATCTTCTTCACCAAGTTCCTCCTTCCCATCTGTGATATCTATCCCTAGTAAGCGTTCTAAAGTGGAAATTGATGGATTACATAAGCTAGCAACAGAATCATCCTTTCTTGAATATGAAAATAAAAGTAAATTCTCGAATGGATCTATCACTTTGAAGTCAGTGGATTCGGATAATGGATTCGGTAGTCCTTTTCAAAACAGCTCTATTAGTGGAAAGGATAGTAATACTGGCAGATTGTCGCAGTCCTCTAAGTGTCCACTGGCAGAGAGAATGAGACCAAGGACACTGGAGGATTACTCAGGACACGAAGATGTAGTGGGGGAGGGAAGTACTCTGCGGAAAATACTGCAGGGGGGTAGATTTACCTCTCTTATACTTTGGGGACCCCCTGGATGTGGAAAGGTGTGTGTAATGTTTTCGAGATTGCAGTGGTGTATAACATACATTTTTTATTTAACATCCATTTCCTCACCTGCTGGCATTGTTAGCGATGTCGGTGATTTGTTAGCAATGTTGGAAGATCAATGAGGGCCAGGCCTGAGATTGGAACCGAGCTCCATTTGAACACGGGTTAGATGCTAAGCTCATGTAAGAGTAACTCAGACTATTTTATTCAATACATTGTTATCACATCAAATGTTACACATGATGCTTGAAAATTTTCTGTAGACAGCACGCTTTATTTGTTATTTCCTTGTTGTGGCCTTGGATAAGAAGCAAGTTGTTAAATCTTCATTAAAAATACTTTTTAACGCCATTATATCCTCTTTATTAAGGTCAGCCATCCTTCAGCCGTACACCACCAAGTGTACGCAACTAGGTTTTTATTCCATATCCCAACCCAGTCTCGAACTCGCGACCTCTTGATTCAAGAGACAAGCTCTGTAACACTGTGCCAGAGTTTTAAGTGGCATTCCAGTGCCAAAAAGCGTTCCAATATGTTAAATCTTCATTAATTGATTTATATAATAGTGTGGTGTATTTTTTTAAATATTGCAGACATCTTTGGCCAGACTGATAGCCAATCAGTGTAAATCAAGCTCCTCTTGTGGGAGTGGCTTAGGTGGTGGGTGGAGATTTGTATCACTATCTGCCACAACATCTGGGGTTGCCGATGTGAAAGAGTGCATAAAGGTCGCAAAGAATGAGCTATCGTTATCGGGCAGAAAAACAATTCTGTTCATTGACGAGATACACAGGTTCAATAAGATGCAGCAAGTGGGTATAATCATAGTTGTTTTATTTACATCTACCAATTACAAAGTGCTCAATATCATAGTTGTCGCAGCAGAATTTACGAGAATAATTTGTGAAATCTTAGATGACGTCAAGGTAGTCTCCCAATTTAATTACAGCTAGTATCATTGGTGGTATATTTTATTTTGCTTTTTGTGTTGTTTTTTTTACTTTAAGGTATATGAAATACGTACAAAATGTAAGTTTATAATCAGAAACGTAGAGTATTAATTTTCAACTTTTTGTTACTTATCATTAAAAAATTTTAAAGTAATTTCTATATTTTTATGTCTATAAAGACCAATATTTCAATGGTGCTCTTACCTAATCCATCCCCATAAAATATTTTTAACTAAGCATGTCTCGTTGCCGTACACAGGATGCCTTTCTGCCACACGTAGAAGATGGAACGATCATACTGATTGGAGCAACAACAGAAAATCCCTCATTCCACGTCAACAACGCCCTGCTGAGTCGCTGCAGGGTGATTGGTCTGTCAAAGCTGAGCACTGAGAACATTCAGAGAATTCTGCTGCGTGCTGCTCAAGCAGTTGATGTTGAAGTTATAGACGATGATGTCGAGTGTTCCACCAGGAGAGAGAGTTCGACAGGAATGTTAGAAATAAGAGACTCTAACAGCAGGTTTCTGTTTTTCTCTATGAGATAAACGTGCAATACTTTAAATGGTAAAATGAATATAAATAGACTAATATTAAAAATTAGCTGTTCAAAGTAAAAAGCTACTATCTAAAAAGCTAAGGTTGACGTCAATTTCCTCACTTCAAAGCGATGTCAGTGACGGTCGAGCCCTGGATTTGAATCCTGCACATATTGATCCGCGGTCGAGTCTCTGTCCGACTTTGCCACTGGCTCCAGCCAGTAGCATCGCAATCACAAAAATTAGAATTCAGAATTGTTTTGAAGGCTCATTTCTTTAATCATGTTTCTAGAAGGTTTCAGTTTATTATAAATGTAACTCTTATTTTTCTCAGTTCTGTTCAAACCCTCTTTTACGTTGATCCTGTGATTTTTGTTGAGTGCAATGCCATATAATAAATTTTACGATATTTAGCGTCTGTATGGAAAGATCTGCGTTGAAACTGATCGCTGCTCGGTGTGATGGAGACGCTAGAAGTGCCCTCAACACTCTCCAGATGTCTCTGGATGCTAAGTCATGTGACCTGGAAGAGAGGGAAGGTGTGAGGAGTGACTTAGGTGGAAGACGTGTGATAAGAGTGAGTGATGTTCTGGAAGCCTTGGGTAGAACTCATGTGCAGTACGATAGGACAGGTACTGACATCTGTCGAATTGTTGATTTATATAAAGGATGTTCTCTACTACTTTATATATGATGTAGTTGTTGTGGACCAACAAACGTAGAAACGCCACGAAAAGCTGGCCACTTTTCATATATTTAATAATAATTTTGATTGAATATGTTGGCTGTGATATTTATATCGGGTTGTAATATTCTATGTTGTTAACTGCCTTTAAATTTCTCAGTAATTTGTACGATTTGTAAAAAAATTAACTTAGATAATGTAGTCCGTCATCCAGCCATCTAAATAACAAAAATGCCGTTAAAATATGATAATTTTAAAATAAAGCTTTTTAATCTTAAGAATCAATACCAAATGTTCTTAGAAATTAACAGTAATTAGTTATGATTATGAATCTTTTGATTTTGAGTTGATTATTTGATTGCTAGATGAGGAACTAAAGTGCATTTCAACCCTGTTAAAATCAAAACTATTCAAGCTAATGCACTAATTGATTGATTACCAGGAGAAAATCTCTATAATTGTGCCTCAGCTCTGCTAATGCACTG
The DNA here is from genome assembly GCA_905160935.1 of Enchytraeus crypticus. Classification (NCBI taxonomy): domain Eukaryota; kingdom Metazoa; phylum Annelida; class Clitellata; order Enchytraeida; family Enchytraeidae; genus Enchytraeus; species Enchytraeus crypticus. The sequence continues at coordinate 276,469 of CAJHZI010000687.1, read as the reverse complement.
ATTGATTGATGATCAGGTGAGGAGCTGTATAATTGTGTCTTGGCCCTGCTGATGCACTAATTGATTTGATCAAGTGAGGAACACTATAATTGTGCCTTGGCTCTGCTAATGCACTCATTGATTGATGATCAGGTGAGGAACACTATAATTGTGCCTTGGTCCTGCTAATGCACTCATTGATTGGTGATCAGGTGAGGAGCTGTATAATTGTGTCTTGGCCCTGCTGATGCACTAATTGATTTGATCAAGTGAGGAACACTATAATTGTGCCTTGGCCCTGCTAATGCACTCATTGATTGGTGATCAGGTGAGGAGCACTATAATTGTGCCTTGGCTCTGCTAATGCACTCATTGATTGATGATCAGGTGAGGAGCACTACAATTGTGCCTCGGCTCTACAGAAGTCCATCAGAGGAAGTGATGACAACGCTGCACTGTACTGGATGACTCGTATGCTGGAGGGAGGGGAAGACGTTCTATTTATAGCCAGGCGCCTCGTTGTCATTGCCAGTGAAGATATAGGTGTCTGTCTCGCTTTCTCTCTCTCTCTCTCTCTCTCCCCCTTTATCTCTCTCTCTCTCTTTCTCTCTCTCTCTCTCTCTCCCTCTCTCTCTCTCCGGACGTATGGTGGTCAATGTTGGTTAAGAAGTTATGACATAGTTATGTCATTTAAATCTATCTCCCTCTATTTCTATTCCAATCTTTCTCTCTCTCTATCTCTCTCTTTTATCTGTTTCTTTCTCTCTTCATAATCTTTTCATTGTTTAAGCAAAATATATTATAAGCAAGCCTAACGTGTCATTTATGTCAGCCTCTAAATAAAATATTAACATTAATGCTTTAAATTTTTACAATTTGAAATAAATCAGGTTTGGCAGACAATGCAGCTCTCCCATTGGCTGTGGCAACATTTCAAGCCTGTCATTTGATTGGCATGCCCGAGTGTGGTGTATGTATATTTTACTCTTTCTTCTTTTCTCGTAATTTCTTCGAATACATTTTTCTTCAGTTTTTGTCCTTAAAAATTTTCTTTCAACTTTTATTTCTATAATGTCACTTATGTCGCAAATTCATATTTGTTGATTGTGAGTGTTTGTATAACTCTAAAAAATGTTATAAGTAATGGGTTATGACTATTATATTTAAAAGTAGATTTACAAAGTAATTAATAGGTCAGTTAATTGATTCTAAGACTGATGGACTGACTGTGTGACTTAATGATTAACAGATTCATTGATATTTAGGTAATTTAGTTAAGAAGCATGTCGATCGCTCGATCAATTGATCGATTCATTGATTAATTGATTATTGATTGATTTATTCATTCATTCATTGAGTGATTTTTTGATTGATTGAATTGATAGCTGATTCATTGATTAATTGACTATAATATTTATTGATTCTTTGAGTGATTTATTGATTGATTGATATATTTTTGATTGATTCAGCTCAACCTAGCTCACTGCTGTACCTACCTGGCTAGAGCGCCCAAGTCACGTGAGACGACGTCAGCCTATGAGAAGATCAAACAAGCGATAGCCAATCACAGCGGACCTCAACCAGCGGTGCCACTGCATCTACGAAATGTTACGCCTCCTGGCATGTGATCTTCCCTACCACCACTGTTGACTCTCTTTATCTATCATCATTAGCTCTCAGGCTTCTGCGTGCTTTCTAAGAACGAATTGTAATTTGCTGGTAATAATCTTAGTGACGGTAGCTCAAGTGTGTCGAGACGTCTTGAGAAGAGAATTATGTTATGCTTCTGAACCGTTACGCTCTATATCCTACCTAACTCCGTTAGGTTAATTTACGGAGCGAAATAGCAGATAAATTTAACTGTGTATTTTAAAAATTAAAATTGTGTACCTTTTGCTCTTTGACTGTTTATATAACTAATTCACTTAATTGCTCTATTAAGATCTATTTTCATTTCTTATATACTCAAATTTAATAAATTTGTCAATTAGCACAATTAGAATTAGCACTATTCTGTTCTTTAATCTGTGATAGCTGTCTGAAATAAAGTAAGCTGCGGTAAGCTTTTGCTTTTATTTTGGCTATATTTTAAATGATAGCAGTGTTTTTAGTATTAATTCCTCTATGTCTAATTACTGTGTTTTTATTGTGTCATTGGTTGATCAGGGTACCAGACTAAACAGAATACCGGTGTTATCAGTGAAGCAGTGTCTAAGAATTATCTACCGCCTGAGCTCCTAGGAACAGACTTCTATAGAAGTAGAAATAAGATTTCTACAGACTGAGATTTTTATAAAGATTAGCTATAGAGTGATCTTTATAATGATTTGATAAAGATTGAACCATATTTTGTGATTGAATTAAATCTTGTATGGCAAAATCATAGGTAAAATCTGTTTCCATGAGATCTTTGCAGAAATACTGTCTTAGTTTTTTACTCAGTCGTCATCGTGTGGTGTTTTGGCGCCTGTTTGTGCAGAGTCTGCAAGAGGTGTCCCTGACATTGCCTTCTGGCAAGGAACCGGACGTTAAATTCCTATTGATTGATTGATTGATTGATTAGCTGTAAAGAAGACCTACATTTGCTAGAAGCAACTAAAAACTTTTCTTGCTGATCGACATAAGCCTACTAATTCGTTTTGCGAGACTTACACTTATATTCACGGATAAGTTTTCAGTAATAAAATTTAATACTTAATATAAAAATACGATGGAGTCCACTTCGTATTGGCCTAGTTTCGGAACAGTTCGTATTAATCTAATTTGAGAACTGTACATATTACTCTAATTTTAGAACTGTTCGTTCTACTGTAATTTCAGGACTGTTTGTTTTACTCTAATTTCAGAACTGTTCAAATTAGTCTAATTTCGGAATTGTTTTATTACTCTAATTTCAGAACTGTTCAAATTAGTCTAATTTCGGAATTGTTTTTATTACTCTAATTTCAGAACTGTTCAAATTAGTCTAACTTCGGAATTGTTTTTATTACTCTAATTTCAGAACTGTTGGTAATTTCAGTGATTAATTGTATTTTATACTTTTTTGTATATATTCCATATTAGTGTTTGTGCGAAATAAAATCTATAGGCCTAATTACTTAAGGAGCACTTCCCAGTATTAAGCTTAGGTGCCTAGATTAGTGATATTACATTTGCTGTGCAATAATAATTCTATAGTGAATGAAGCGAGATGCAAAATGTTGAAAATTTAATTTTTTGTGAAACTTTCAGCTATGTTTGCATTACCTAATCAATGGCTGGAGTCAGTGGCGAAGTCGGTAAGACAAGCGACCGCGGATCAGTGTGTGCGCGGTTCCAATCCTGGGCTCGCCCGTCACTGACATCGCTTTCGCGTGAGGAAACTGACGTTAACCTTAGCTTTACCAGCTTTTTACCATTAGTGAAGTTAACTTCAATATCATATTTCTGATACTGTACAAAAATTAGCCAAATCCATTGGATTACTCCATCTGGTTAAAACTAAGTTACCTAAACATTGTATGTTAAATTTATACTGCAGTCTAAAATATCCGCATCTGATTTATTGTAATATTGTTTAAGGGAACGCTTCTAAAACCTTGCTCAACGAATTGATAGTACTCCAAAAACGAGCAATTAGAATAATTCAACATGCAGAGTTTCGTAGTCATACGAACAATATATTTAAAGAACTTAAAATCTTAAAGTTTAGTGATATTCATAAACATTGCTGTTGCGTATTTCTGTATAAACTTATTCATAATGATATGCCTTTATGTTACAACTATTCGTTGATATTAAATAATGTTGTAAATTCTGTTTATAAATTTCGACAATTTCGGAATTTACTATACCATCGTTCAGAACCCTCTGTCGCGAAAAGTATATCGCTGTACAAGGCCCTAGATACTGGCTATCCCTTCCACCTAATTTACGATCATCTCGTTCCGTTAACTGTTTCAATATTAATCTTCGTCAGTACTTATTAAATAGTTATTAATGATACTGACCTTAAATGTATAATTATGCCTACCTATTATCAGTTATTTTCTTTATTTTGAATTTCTTTATTTAAATTCTTTCATTTCTACTTTATATTTTCGTTTTAAGTTCACCATGGTTCGCATTTAAATTGTGTTCACTTATTGCATTAGTTGTTCGTTTACATTGCTTTTGAACTGTACAGGGTTGAATGACGCTTTTTGGTGATCTAAATAAATAAATAACTCCATCGGAATTAAAACTATTATTATTGCTATTATTATTAGATTCTATCAGTGATTGTATTTGATAGCGCGGCGCATTATACCTATCATGAATATGTGAATGTTTGCCTTTAAATTACTGGCTTCAGATTTTCTCGGCCTGGGATGTAAAGACTTTTAAAAACTTGGTCTCATTACAAGTTGGGGTCTTCGTTGAATATGATAACATTTATTGTTTGTTTTCCATTAGCTTCCATGTGAAAATCTGTGAGTTTTAGTAACAAGCTATCTTAATTATTAAATATTCTGAAACAAATTATAAAATTTCTCGGCACTTTGGTCTTAATTCTCACCTATCTGAGCTCAGCCTTCCCTATCGATCTTCCTTTACTTAAGCGTCATTCCTCTGAATCCAACTTCTCATTCCACTGAATCCATATCTTCTCATTCCACTAAATCCTTATCTTCTCATTCCACTGAATCCATAGCTTCTCATTCTCCACTAAATCCATATTTTCTCATTCCACTAAATCCATATCTTCTCATTCCACTGAACCCAATCTTCTCATTCCACTAAATCCTTATCTTCTCATTCCACTAAATCCATATCTTCTCATTCCACTGTAACCAATCTTCTCATTCCGCTGAATTCACAACTTCTCATTCCACTGAATCGGATCTTCTCATTCCACGGAACCCAATATTCTCATTCCATTGAAACAAACCTTCTCATTCCACTGAACCAATTCTTTTCATTCCACTGAACCTAATAAATCTTCTCATTCCACTGAACCCAATCTCTTTTTTGCCAAAATTCTCGCATCATTTGATAGTCATTCTTCGTCACCTACAGCTCACTATATCTGAAACTGTTTGTCAGCTGATATTCACCTGACGCTTATAACTTGCTACTGTTTCGCATTAATTTTCTCATGAAACCTTTTCGCTTCGTGTTTACAATTATTGTGCAGAATATACGTGTGTATACCCTGATAATGATATCATTAGGACAATTAATCTGTCATTAAAACTTCATTATTGTTATTAGGAGTACAATTAAATTATACTAGTAACATTTTAAGGAGTGATCGCGAGGGCTGGACAAAAGCAGGATTTCTTTTCTATAGATGTTTATTGCGGATCATTAGGTGCAGGATTAAAATCCAGTGCTCTCCACGTCAGTACAAATACCTTCAAGACATGGCTACTAAGCTTAAACTAGGCCTGCGCTTTTTGAATAGAGATATATTTCGTGTCAGTGTCATCACATGCTCTTTACTGATTAATCAGTATTTAAGTAAATGTACTCGAGAAGTTCAAACCCAGCCATGACCCCGTCAACCACGTTGGGTGTAATAAGCCATACTAAACCCTTGAAGAAGAGGCTTATGCAGATGTTTACGATTCTTGGAAAGTTTTAGTTTACTGACGGCAACAGGATTAAAAGCTTCTATTAACTTGCTAATATATTCACTAGAGCTCAGTACACGCCCGTGATTGGTTGAAAACAAAGGGATAGAAAGGTTGTGTTTACATTTTACTATATTTGAAGTCACAGCTGTGCAAGCAGCAGCTGCTTAGCTGATGACCTCATTGACCGCAGGCAGGACAGAAATAAGGTTAAGCTAGAGGCTGCTTCGATATAAAAAAAATTTAATTATGCAAAAGGATTACTGTTTATATTTCTGTCCTATTTTAATCATACGTAAGTGATTATTGAGGTGTGTTTAGTGTACGTATACAATTTAAAATATGCGTTGGTATTCGGTATGTACTTTAAATTTTTATAATTTAGAATGTCTAAATAGCGTAGAGGTCATGAAGTTTTAAATGACAAATCCTAAGGTGATTGGAATCCTCGTGGGTTCGAATCCCGGTAGCGCTGATCTGAGAGTAAAATCTCGGACATTCACTGGACTGGTTATACGGAAAATGGTCTAAATTGCCTAACGGATTAAACATGTGGTTTTAAAAGTGATAGATATCAACTTAGTTGATTATTCACTATAATGCGTGTTTACTTTTATATACATTTTGTCAGGCTGGTTAGATTTTATCTTTCTTGCTATTAAATTTAAGTGTTCCCTCGGCTGCCAGCTGCTAGATTAGTCATAAGTCTCTCTACGTGATTGGCTAATAGTGATGAAAACGCAAAACACAGCTGCCGGTAACAAAGAAGACCCCAACAGTTTACAGAAGTCGTCCGTTTAATCATAGTGTAAAACGATACAGTACCTATAGTTACTTCTTAGTATAATAAATTTTGTATGAAATGAACCTAATGGAAACTTATAAATGTAATAATAGTATTATTACCAATAAATACTTTGAACGTGAAATACGATATATTAAAGTGAAGTCTGCAAAACCTATTTTAAAAATAACTAAAATACGCATTCACGGCCAACTACAAATAACTACTTAAGTAAATAATAATAATAATAATAATAACAATTAGAGTGCTACTGTCATCAATGACAACATCGAGCATTATTAACGCAAAATCAAGCCGGCGAGCAAATAGACGGTCCAAAACGGTGCAAATTCCAAAATCCAGATAATCAGTCCAAAGTAAACCGTTTACTAAGTGAGGATTTATTATTATTATGTTTAGCCCTTAAACCATGCTCCTTTGCCATGAGCGATAAACCTCAAGGTATATATATATATATATATATATATTATATTATATATATATATATATATATATATATATATATATATATAATATTATTTTATGTATATTAAAAGCTTACTCCATGGACACATTTTATTAGACGTCTTAAGGGAATTTGCGAAAATTTGTCAGGATACTTTGTCACGAATAAGGATGCTCAATATCACAATGATAATTTCTACATATAGGAGAATATTCATTTTCTAACAAACAACTTGAATGATTCTGTCATCCATGACAATATTGAACACTATAGGCTAAGGTCAAGCTGTGCAAAATATAATGGGCCCAGAAAACCATAATAATCAAACCAATCATCTTCATTATTATATATAGAAGTCTTTATTATATATGATCTTAAACCAACTCAGATATTTTTTGCCCTGAACTAACAAATTAGATTAGTAGGATAAATGTTTACACATAACTCTAGACATTAAATGTCTCAATGGCGTAGTGGTTAGAGCCGTCTGGAAGCGTTGTACAATTTCCAGTGACTGAGGTGAATTGAACTCTCTTGGGTTCAATTCTCGACAGCACGGGGCCGCTGATTAGAACAATAAATTATTGAATATCCACAGCACACGTGTTGCTAATACAGAAAATATAATAAATTCCTTAACGTTTAGAAGTGAAATAAATCAACATAATTGATCATTTCGCTCTAATGCCGAGAAATGCGTGTGATTTCCTGATTTATTTATAGACCTTTAATAAAAGGTGTTTAATTTGAAAAATCACTTTATGTACTATTGCATTCGTTGGAGCGGCGCCACTGTGCATCATAAAATTGATTGTTTTGCGAAAGGTAACTGCAATGTAATATATCCTTAAAATGTAAAATATCCTCTCTAGATATTCTATCTAAACATATTTTGACTGTAAATTAAGACATATGTTTATCATTTTTTGACAAGAAATTGGAAAATATTTCTTTTGTAATTATATAAAATACCATTATGTTAATAATGAAGAAATGCATAATAAATACATGCGAATATATAGAATATTGCCAGCCGGAAATAGAAGAACACACCCCTCCCCACACTCCCACTAGGCTTTGTTTATTATGCGAACAGTTACCGCCACATACTATAAAAGGTCTATACTTAGCGGTTTTCATTTATTTTAATCCATTTTCTTTTTATTCTTTAGGAAAAGAAATGTTTACGAAAATTCACTTTAATATTCATTCAATTTTTTAATTAACATTTTATAATTTGACAAACTGCACAAACAGGACGAGGTTCATTATTTTTTCTAAAAAACTTTTATTTAAAAATGCATAATTATTATTAACTTAATTCGCTTTTGAGTTTTACAGACTACAAAATCTGGTCAGTCCTAGTGATCAACTCATATTAGGCTTTGCTGCTGGCAAAGATTAAGCCTAGCAGCTGCAGGCCTGGCCCGGCAGCTGCTGGGCGTTAGGCCGTGACCTTGAAGCAGCTGTGTCGTAGCAGCTAATGACTTTCCGATGTAAACAGTTAACAGCCTCGTGGTAATTCCTTTGTTCAAAAATGTTTTTACTTTTATTTTGTATTTTGTAATTATTGACTGATAATTGCAAACGTACTTGCGAAGTCATTAGATTTGTTTTACTGTATATAATGTTATGCATCGAAATATTACAGATTTTATTTATGCCAATATCGTAAAATTTAAATATTTTGCACATTTGATTGAGGTTTTGTAGGACTAATGAAATCATCCTAGGCTTCCTGAACTAGTTTGCTAACATTGCAAGCAAATCAGCTTTTTGAAGTGTTTTTAATCGGAGCATAAATATAGTGATGTTTCTGCTGTTTTTAATATTGCATGGTAGCAAGTTTGATAGATTAGTGAAATATTAGAATTGTAAATTTTTTCCGTGTAACCAGTCCTGTGAATGTCCGAGATTTTACTCTTACATCAGTGCGGCTGATGTGAGAGTAAAATCTCGGACATTCACTTTACTGGTTACATGGAAAATTGACTAAATTTCCTAACGGTTTAAACATATGGTATTAAAAGTGATCGATATCAACATAGTTGATCATTTCACTATAATGCATGTTTACTTTTAAATCCATGTGTGTAAGTCATTTTGCAAAATTAAAGAATTTAATAAAATTAAGAAATTTAATAAATAATCATAACTTGGCAACGATGCTAGATGATGTAAGACAATAAGATCAATGATGTCATGCTATTATTCTGTTTGGTTGTGGTTATATAACTTCGTCAGCTGTTTATAACAAACTCTACATATAGTTTAGATTATGTTGCTTAATTTATTTTGGAAGTTTATTATTTTAGTTAGACAGTTTAGTCTTGCAAGAGATTTATTTGAACTATATTCATATTAAACTTAATGTTATATGATGCTTATTGTATATGATGCTTATTACAGTTTTATAAAAGTATTGAGTTTTAATATTAATCAAATTCAAAGCAGTAATGGGAGTCTTATAGAATATTATTAAGATATAATATTATATGTTAGAATGTTGTTGACAAAGTGTTACTTTACATATTTCTTATTAAAGCGGTACTCTGAATCGAATGTTAGAGTTGAGAGCTAATCTCAACAAAGCAGTTTCTTACAGACATTTGTTATTAATTGGGCCATGAAATCTTCTTGCTTTGGTAATCAGCTTTATGCACTCTTTCCTCTTATCTTAGCTATGTCCCTCAATATATTGACTGCTACTTTCATATGGTAGTACTTTTTAAGTGTTGTTATTTACAATTAAAAATTAACTTCAGAACAAAATTAAATTCAGAACAAAAGAGTAATAAAAACATTTTATGCATGTTGTTGATTGTATATTAATTAATTTTGTTATAAATTTGTGGCTTTCTGGCAGTTGTGTAAAATTAACTTCTAAAAATTTATGTATAAAACCTAGTGTATCAGACTGCTTGAAATTGTCTATTTACAATTTATTGTAATTTTATATTTGTTGACAAATATCATGAATCCATACATTTTTTTACAGAATAAATCAGAGTAGGTCTATATAGGCTTTAGTTAGTTCTTGTAGTTGAATCGCTCGCCAGTATGTCTACCACAATTAGTCCAGTGGAGAAAGCCAAGAGCATTGAGGTCCGCAGAGTCAAGGTTCATTCCCCATCACAACTTCCTTCTGACTATGGCACCACTCCTGGTGGAACGATGTTTGCCACCACACCTGGCGGTAAGTTACTAAACTGAAAGCTGAGAATTGTTTTGATGGTTCGGCTGATTTGCACTGTAGCTTGGCGCAGTATGATAGAACTTACGACGTGTGTTGAGTTCCGAGTTCTCTTCTCAGTCGATCAGAGAGTAAATGAGCTGATTTGTGTATATCTGTTATGTAGGATACTGTAATGATGGACCAAAATTTTGTATTGTTAAGTATATGTCAATTGCTAAAAACATCAGATATTTATTGCATTTTTGTGTTTGATTTTGTGATTTTATTCTATTTGTGTATCGAATATTTGTGTACTCATTTTTCAAATTCTATAAAACTAATTTAAATAGCTTATTCACGAAACCATATGACATTTATTAACCTAATTAGATTATGGAAAGTCAATCCTAAGATAAATGGCGATTTTAGTTTATATTTTTCTACTTTCAGACTCTTTAATGGTGAATCCGTAATTTCTGTTATTCTGTTCGTTAGTTTTTTTCATTTCTTGTTCTGTTCTTGCTGCCATGTGTTTTGGTGAATAAAAGATCTTATTTGTATTATATCTGGTGTAATACAGACATACAACAGAGCTTATAGGGTACTATGCACTTTTTGGCCCTCATGGGCAAGCCCCATCTCTTGCTCTACCACTTTTTGAGTCTGAATAAACTTTTGAATGCAATTTTCTTGTGCTATTCACACACTAAAGCTACATACCTCAGTTTAAAATTTTGAAGATGCCCCATCTCTTGCTCTACCACTTTTTGAGTCTTAAAAGACTGTAGAATGCAATTTTCTTATGCTATTCACACACAAAAACTACATACCATAGTTAAAATTTTTGAAGATGCCAGTAATATCTGCATGTAAATCAATGTTTAATGACACTATAAAACACTAAAATCTAGATTATGGTTAGTCCAAACTGTATGACACTAGGTTGAGGCAGTTGCCCACCCACCTTTTGGCAAAATCTCCTATCTCTTGCCCTGACATTCTCTGGTTTATAGGGGATGGAGACATGCCATTATCAATCTATTGATATCCATGTAGTTATGCTGCATTGGCATTCTATTTAAAGCACACATGTGTGGTAAGCATATGCTGTGATAGCCGTTATGATTGTCTTCTTAAAATGTATATGATATAATGTTCTTCTCTCATTTGTTAAAAATTGATGTTTTATCTTACAATTAGAATATCTAACACTAGGAACTAAATATGCCTATGCAGTGACTGATTGATTCCTATTTCAAGAAATCTGCATGACAAATATATTGTTAAGATCATAGGAGGTTAGATAAAGTGTTTTAATGACTGGCCATGAAATGAATCCAATCCTCAAAATATTTAACCACAATTTTCTATTTTATGCAACTACTAATAGTTGCATCTATTTGACTCGTCACTCCCGTAAAACTTCAATCAGATATCAAAGACAGTGTAATGGTTTGAGTCAATCCCGCTCACTATTTGAGAGCTTGGAGACCCGCTTTGAGGGCATCAGTCTGTCATATGGAACGTGTCATGCGCTAGATCACGATGCTGCTTGATGGTTGATAGCCTTACGAGTTAAGGCCTGTTTTCAGTAGTCGACCTTTCAGTGCTTCCCAACCTTCGCTGCCAGTAGTCCCCAGCTAAAATGCGTCAACCTACGTAAATTATTTAAATATTCAATTCCTCAAATGGTGTCCTAAATATGGCTAAACTATTGTACATTACTGTAAATATTAAAAAGAAATTGAAAATATTCAAATTATTTTTCAGTAGAATATTTTATAAATAGTAGATTTAACTATATATATTGTTGTGTGGTTAATAAATACAGATACACTTTACAAAATCAAATTCTGTATAAGATTTAATCGCAAATATCTAAAATTACATTATTAACATGTGTATTTATACTTCTGTTCAAATTAGAAGATTTAGTAGTCCACATGTTTGGGTAGTTTGTGCTGCAGGGGTTTGGTTTATGATCATGGGGGGGGGGGTCAGATGATGACGATGATGATCTCAGGTTGAGAACATCTGCTGATTTAGAAAAGATTTTCGAATAATACAAAAATAGGTGGCTACTTGTAAACTTGGATAGATGTAAACAACTTGTCTCTACCCTATAATTTATATGTGTATTTTATATAGGGCTAATTGACTGATGCAGCTACACTTGTAATATGAATTTCTGTTGAGCGTTGCTGAGCATTAATTTTAGGAATTTGATTGATAAAGTTACAAATTTATTATCTAGAGCATATTTCTTAAATATTCTATAATCCTATTTATCCAGCTCTAATGTAATTGGATAGTCATAGGTAGTAGAGATTCGCAACTTAAATATAGCTGTGGTGGTCTATTGTTGTAGGTACTCTGTTGTAAAAAAAACAGTGTATTAGCAATACGACCTAGTACCCAATATGAAGACATTAAACAGAGATCATTGATCTCAATAGTCATTACAAATAACATTTAGAGTTTGGTTTTTGAAGGCTAGATCAATATATACCATATTAAATCTCGGGATGGTACTCTGATGTAAAGTACAAAATTAAACTCTATATCTTCTTCTTTTCTCTGTGTGACCTCACTTTGTGGACACCAGAGCAGCTTCTTTTACCTTCTGTCTCCACTGATACCGGTCCTGGGCAAGATCATAAACATCACTCTGTGCTAGGTTATATTTAGTGTCTATTTGTTTTATATCTTTATTATATTGTTTAATTAAAGTCTATTTATTTCCCATACCTAGTTTCATTTTATTATTTGTTGTTCTATTATTTAGAGCTTTTCTTGCTGGAGTATTTTCATCCAATCTTATCTTATGAGTGTGTTTACACTCTACCCTGTTTACAAGAGACGATCCTGTTTACTGACGCTCAGCTACTCTCCAAGGTTTTATGCTAAAAATTAACAGGGAGACCTTGCACCGCACCGAGTATTGTGCGGTGTTGCTTTACTAGTAATAGTCCAGATTAAGAGTTCTGTTCCTGAGTTTTGTCCCTGAGGTTATCTTAAGATAAGAAAACCGACTTTAAGCGAGTATCTGTTGTCAATCTCTTATTCTAAAATCTTCAATTTAATTCTTTTTTAGTAACAGTGCAAAATGACAATATGAGAAGTTAAAGTCCATTGGTTTAACGTTGGATTTAACGTCGTTGTTTCCTCGTAGGTAGACAGTGAACGTTGAGGACGTGAGACCTGCCTGAACCTGTTCTCTTTATCGGTGTTTATCGTTTCTGTACCGGTTGTGATCTGTTCGAACGTTGCTGATGGAGCTTTCGGGTCTTTTTTTGCTGAGTGTTGCAACAGCAGGTACATAAATATAAGTGCGTAGAATGCGAGAAAGCTTTGAATGCAGCTGTGGAAGGTTTAAGAAGGGCGTGGTTTAATATGGGCGTGGCTACGCTGATATTTATTTACTCTGGGAGGCCAGTCGATGTTAGGTCAGGCTTCTAGGACAAGACTGCTGACCGTTTAGAGAGGCTCAAAATATGATGAGATAAAATATGAGAAGATAAAATATGATATGACTATTGTACGTGTTTTAACTGGGAGATAACAAAATCAAAAGAACTCGGGACTAAGGTGTTTGAACTTGTAGATATAAATCCTTTTGTAGTGTAATTCTATGACTCTAACTAATTATAGTACATTAGCTATATAGCTATAGAAGCAAAGCAAATTCCTATGAAAAAATTAAGTCTTTAATTTTGAAAAAAATCTATATACAAATTATGTATTTTTACTTTTATACAAGAAGAGATATTAAAAACAAGAAGAGATTAAACAAGAAGAGATTAAACAAGAAGAGATTAAACAGGAAGAGGTTAAACAAGAAGAGATTAAATAAGAAGAGATTAAACAAGAAGAGGCTAAACAAGAAGAGATTAAACAAGAAGAGATTAAATAAGAAGAGATTAAACAAGAAGAGGCTAAACAAGAAGAGATTAAACAAGAAGAGGCTAAACAAGAAGAGATTAAACAAGAAGAGATTAAACAGGAAGAGGTTAAACAAGAAGAGATTAAATAAGAAGAGATTAAACAAGAAGAGGCTAAACAAGAAGAGATTAAACAAGAAGAGATTAAACAAGAAGAGGCTAAACAAGAAGAGGCTAAACAAGAAGAGATTAAACAGGAAGAGACTAAACAAGAAGAGATTAAACAAGAAGAGATTAAACAAGAAGAGATTAAACAAGAACAGAGTAAACAAGAAGAGGTTAAACAAGAAGAGACTAAATAAGAAGAGATTAAACAAGAAGAGGCTAAACAAGAAGAGGCTAAACAAGAAGAGATTAAACAAGAAGAGATTAAACAAGAAGAGGCTAAACAAGAAGAGATTAAACAAGAAGAGGCTAAACAAGAAGAGATTAAACAAGAAGAGATTAAACAAGAAGAGGCTAAACAAGAAGAGATTAAACAAGAAGAGATTAAACAGGAAGAGACTAAACAGGAAGAGATTAAACAAGAAGAGATTAAACAAGAAGAGACAAGAAGAGATTAAACAAGAACAGAGTAAACAAGAACAGAGTAATCAAGAACACAGTAAACAAGAAGAGATTAAACAAGAAGAGATTATACTGGAAGAGATTAAACAAGAAGAGATCAAACAAGAAGAGATTAAACAAGAAGAGGCTAAACAAGAAGAGATTAAACAGGAAGAGACTAAACAGGAAGAGATTAAACAAGAAGAGATTAAACAAGAACAGAGTAAATAAGAAGAGATTAAACAAGAAGAGATTAAACAGGAAGAGGGTAAACAAGAAGAGATTAAACAAGAAGAGGTTAAACAAGAAGAGACTAAACAAGAAGAGATTAAACAAGAAGAGGTTAAACAAGAAGAGATTAAACAAGAAGAGATTAAACAAGAAGAGGTCATACAAGAAGAGATTAATCAGGAAGAGATCACTAAATCTCGGCTGCTGTCGCCTGGACTGACAATTTAACGACTTCAAGTCGCCGCTGTGGTTTTCTAGGCACCTGAAAAACCAGATAATTTTAACCCAGTGAGAATTGCAATAATTTGGCTAAATGAAAATGTTAACGACACTAGGATGGTTTGAGTTTTTAAAATCTATCTTAACTTTTTCACGCCCTATGTAGAACTTGATATGTTTAATGTAAAAGATGCAATGAAATATCATAATTGTAAATTATTTGTAATAGTAAATCTTTTCTAGAGAGTTGTTCATTTTTTATTATCTCTTTGGAGTCAATGGCTTTAACGAAAAACAAACAAAGCTCTTCGACCTTTTGATTAAAAAGTGCGCTAGCTGACGGTCAGCTGTACACATATTGATTACAACTTAAGAGACGAATAAAACTTTAACTATGTCCTTAAATATGCTTTTGTAAACAATTGTTGAGAGTTGGTACAGATAAACAGTTGATAAATGCTTTAAAAATATGAAGAGGAGTTGGATAGGACACATGCTAAGGGGAGAAAGTCTATTAAAAGAGGTCATAGAAGGCATAATGGAAGGAAATAGGCGCAGAGGCAGGTCGAGATTAGGCATGTTAGGTGATTTAAAGATCCACTCATATGTGGACATGAAGAGAGAAACGGAAGACTGAGGAGGATGGAGGCGTTATATACCATGGACCTGCCAGTAGGCAGTTTACTAAGATAGAGATATCACTAAAAATAATTTTTGGTTTAAAATAACTTCAATTTTATTTAATTTATTTATTTGTACTGCTAGCACTTAATTAGTGGGTTTCAAAGTCATCTTTCTCTGCAAATAGTTGAAGTATTTAATAATATTTGCAGAGAAATTAGGCTTATATATGTGTGTGTGTATGTATGTGTATATATATATATGTATGTGTATGTATGTATGTGTATATATATATATATATATATATATATATATATATATATATATATATATATATATATATATAATTACACATGCTATACTCCTATATACATACACATGCTGTACTCCTATATATATACAAACACATGCTATACTCCTATATACATATACATGCTATACTTCTATATACATACACATGCTATACTCTTATATACATACACGTGCTATACTCCTCTATACACACACATGCTATACTTCTGTATACATACACATGCTATACTACCATATGCATACACATACTATACTCCAATATACATACACATGCTATACTCCTATATACATACACATGCTATACTCCTATAAAATCTTTATAAATGTAGTATATAGGATGCCTGTAGCTGTGATGATTTGTGTTCAAGTTGGAGCGATTAATGGGATAATATACGAGACCTTGACAACGTCTGATATATAGCGCGGATAATAACTAAATAGTTCACAGCCCTGGAGGCCTGCTGAACTAGTAGGCCTACTTCAGATGATTTATCAGTCACTGCAGTGGCCTTGAAGTGTACATCCGTGCCGGTCGATATCGAGTAGGCCTATAATAAAACTATTTTTAACTGCAATTTTGCGTACTTTTTGTACTTAATGTGATGTTCACGTGAATGCATGTTTTTTGCTAATTGATGAATTTTCGGTTCTATACCTCCATTTTAATAATTATTTAGCCTATTAGTTTAAATATTAGAAATCTCAAATGCCGCAAAAGTCATACATTAATGTACATGTCAAACAAACAAAATACAATAAATAAAAATTACAATGATTTGCTAAAACTTTAATAATAGTTATTGTACAGCATCTTAATAGTAACATGTGTTTTCTTCATGGGAAAATTTCATAAGTAGGCCTACATATCAAGAGTGAACTCTATCTCTTAACTTGTTTAAATGCCTCGAACCGGATATTTAAATTAGGGAGAGGGCGAGATTAATTTCATGTTCTCAGTTTACTGGCATGCAAATGAGGAGTTTTACTGATAATTCTTTGAAAGCTAGCTATTATAGATTTATAACATTAGTGTCAACTTTCCCTACTGGGCTGCTTTATTTTATAAAGCTTTATTTTATTTTATATCAGTGCCACCTGATTTTGCCCGGCGACACCGCGAGGTCGCGACCCACGGGTTGAGAACCACTGATTTAAACTGACCAGGATATTTAAATTAAGCTATTTAAAATAAAATTTACTATATGGCTGATAGTTTATAATTGGAGCTAAAATCTTGTTCTAACAGATCCTGGTGAGGTTTTAATAATTATAAATTTCCATCCTATATATGCCCCGTATACCCAAAAAACCAAGAACATGCAGTGAATTATTCGTATACATAACTGATATAATATATATAATATTGTATGTATATATATTGTTTAGACCAAGAATATTAAATTTTATTAAAGATCAAGTACTTTTAATTACTAGCATTAATACTAGATATAGATAACATTAAACACAAAAACTTTATTCGAGATAATGAGTATTAATGACTAATATCAGTTCAGCAGTGTAGCGCAGCTTATATGTATCGTGATGAATTAATCTAATAGCTGTTATTATTGCATCATCCACATACAAGCTGCTGTAGATTTCTGCTACACTGCTGCAGCAGTGTAACTCTTAGCTGACAGCTGACCTGTGACTGTCTGAATCTTTCAATGTTCATTAACTTCATTTCACTTTGGCGAATCATATTTTGACCGCATTTCCTAAACTATAATCCTGATTTAAAATTTTAGCAGAAGTAAAAATAGTGAAAAAATATCTATAGAAGAATCCTTGTTAGGATTTGTTGGCAACAACTAATAACTCAAAATTTATTTCTATAGTTTTTCAGCCAAATGACAGATTCCTATATAATCTTCTACAGCGCTCACAAAAGAGCCTCTATTAATAAGTTGACCATATCACAATGTCTCTTCCTTTATTTAATCCTATGTTGCCCCTGGCTTGAAAGATTTTGCTTTTGAGATGCTTTTTCGTAGCTTTCTCCAGTTCCTATTCTATTAATGACCTTTTACGGCCCGTGCAAGACAGTTGATCTATTCTGAAAAATATAAAGTATTTAAATAAGTCACTAATGCTTCACAATTTACTTTAATTTTCAAAATAAGTGGAGATAACTTTTAGTTAATGTATTGAAATCTTCAGCGGAGTACTGCCTATGTAGTGTGTCAAGATTTGGGTTCTTGACCTTGAATGCAAATATAACTGGATGCACACGTTATTTAACACGATGTGCAATTTATCATTCCCTATACTACTAATGTTTACTAATGTTCATGAGTGTAGCTAATCTGAGAGCTCATTCTGAGCTATAGTACTAATGTTAAGCACTTGTCCTCTTTTATATAATTGATCTGCTCATCGCTGCTGTTTATGTTTTATATATATCGCCTCTATTGTATTCTCTACAGTCTGCTTTGAGTTTATTTTATTAAAATTAGTGAGTCGGAGGACTTTTGTAGTTATGGGCTCTCTCTCTCTCTCTTCTCTCTCTCTCTCCTCTCTCTATCTGTCGCTCACTAATGAGAACTATATTGAGCAAACTTTGATCCCAACAATAGAGTTATAAACCTTTCTAAGTCTAGTTAGGCTAAAAATAATCAACAAAATTTGTATTAAGCAAACCTACATCCGCAATCTGATTTGTTTGTGTGTTCAGGGGAAGTAAATAAGTGCTGCTTAATAAAACTGCAACTAACACGTGCCGTATGATTAACTTGTCTTTAATTATATGAACAACAAATTAATAACTATTATTTTCTAAACTATGATTGCTATGTATGTGACGAGTTTGTTGTATGATTTCAGGCACGAGGATCATATACGACCGTAGTTTTCTGCTAGAGTGTCGTAACTCCCCGCTAGCGCGCAGCCCTCTCGCTAACCTCCCGCACATCCCCGGGGTCACGTGCGTCAAGGAGAGGACCGGCTCTACGGGCTCCAGCCCCGGCAAGTCCGGCAAACCCTCGGAGGGGTCCGTCTCTCCCCAGCGTCAGGACGAAAATAGGACGGCGGTTACGGCGGGGCTGGAAAAGAAGGGCAAAAGAGTGGAAGGTATGAGGTTGTATCTGTGTTTCTATGTGACAGCTGTGTCTATGTTTTATTGTAACAGCTTCTTGTGTCTATGTTTTATTGTAATAGCTGCTTGTATCTATGTTTTATTATAACAGCTGCTTGTGTCTATGTTTTATTATAGTAGCTGTTTGTGTCTATGTTTAAATGTGACAACTGTTTGTATGATTGTATATGCAGTAGGTTTCTACGTCACAGCTGTTTGTGCCTGTGTGGCTTCTTTCAGGCTATGAATATTTGATGTACAAATTTAGGTTTGGGGTAATTCCACGAAAACAGAGCCATCATATGAAATTATAGAAAGCATACTATTATCAATGAAAATGTTTTTTATAGCTCAAAATTTCATGCAGATTCCAAATATGTAATGTATTGTATTATATGTATAATAAGTAATGTATTTAAGTGGCCAGAGTTAGAAAATGTGGAGTCTGTTGCCAAGGAGGGTATAATTCTACGTTTAAGTTAACGGAGCCTCAGACAGATCGTCGGGACTGCTGCTGTTTTCAGATCACAATGTTGCAAGATATAACATTGAATAATTAAATCCACATTAGAAAGGATCTAAGACTGCATATATTGCATTGAACGTTAGATTTAGTTTCAAGCTTTGCCTCTGTTAAGTGTTAAACCTTCAGCAGTTCTGAGTTTTCACAGAGTGTAATTCCCTTACTACTTTGGTAATTCCGTTACCAGTCTAAGAATCAATTTTTAGAAAATTATTTGATGTAATTTAAAAATAAAATGCCTTAAGTGATTAATGATTATACGCCCTGCAAAATGTATTTATGACACATTTATGGGCTTTAACAATTCAAGGAGTTTGGAGAGTGAAAACTGTGACCCTCAGTATGAAGGACTTTCTAACGTAATTCCGTTACCACAATGTGGCACCCCCTGGTGAACACAGATATTGTAATATTAAAAATCTATATTGGTACAGTATTAGTACGGGACACTTGGATCTCCATGAAATGAAAATTTTTAACAAATCTTTAAATTTATTTGTTTTTTTAGTCAGTGGTAGTAATTTTAAAAACTGTACAAATTGTACTTCCGTTACCGTGGAATTGCCCTTTGAATATCTCGGAAGTAGGATGAGGGGTAGATTTTGAGTGCAATTGATTTATGCAGTAATACTTGGTTTATCATAAAAATGGTATGCTAGTATTCGATGCAATGTTATTAGTAAATGGCATAAATTCTTTAGTAATTAAATAATCAGCAAACCCACTGTATCACCACACAGTGGTTTACTTAAGGATGATCGAATAAAAGCTGACAGAATCGAACATGCTTTGAGAAGCTTCGTGAAGTTTTTAAGAATTTCTTGCTGTATTGTATAATAATTGTCAGCGGTAAATATTAGATCAGTTTCTAGGTTTTGAGTCAGCACTCGACTTGTTTTCTTCATGTTCTCTTGTTTACTGCACGCGTATGCTTATTACTCAGAATTCTCGATTATATCTACTGTATCTATTCTAGACTGAGATCAGAAACAGGTGTTTCCATTTTTACGATAGGCCTATATTGATCGGCCTGTATAGAGGAGCCTGAGTAGATAGGCTTTTATTAATAGCTCAAATTGTTTATGATAATTTCACAAAGAATAAGTGTATATGTTGTTTATGATAATTTCACAAAGAATATCTGTTCGCGTCAAGATTAAAAGTCTTAAATCTCATTTAATGTATCTATTTTATTGGAAAGTTCAGTTGCGTTTGTGAATTTTCGTTGAGTTTTATTTGCAGCGCGAATTGCATTCATTTGTATTCTCTATATATATTCACTGAGCTTGTTTGTAATACGTATTACATTCGTTTGTATCTTTCTATGTATTCACTGAACTTTGTTTGTAACATATACATGTATGACATTCATTTGTATCTTTCTACGTATTCACTGAACCTTTTTGTAATGCGTATTACATTCATTTGAATCTTTCTATGTATTCATTGAACCTTGTTTGTAACACATATTGCATTCATTTGTATCATTCACTCTCTGCTGTCACTGAACCGTGGTTGTAACTTGCGTATCGTATCGTTCAAGAAATCTTCGCATGTATTGTTGTTTTTTCGCAAAGATGTAAAACCACCCCTTTCTATGTAGAACCTCTCCTTTCTTGAATCAATACCGACAGAGCACATCTGTAATAATTATAATAATAATAATAATAATAACAATAATTAGAGTTCTACAGTCATCAATGACAACATCGAGCACTATTGAGACAAAAGCAAGCCAGCGAGCAAAAAGAAGGTCCAAAAACGGTGCAAATTCCAAAATCCAGAAATTCAGTCCAAAGTATTGTAAAGGCAAAACAAGATTACTCTAGAAACAGAGTAGGCCATTTACTCTTCCTGAAATCCTTTCTGAGATAAAGTCAAGAGAATGTGGGCTATGAATAGTTTCTTATTGTCTTGTTGATTGATTTGTGTGTATACACACAAATAAGTGCACGCATTTTGTATTTGTTACACATATACAGACACCCATACACCCGCACTTGCACAGATGCACACCCACCCTCATCGTCTCTCTCTTGCAGGTGTCTAGAAACAGTTGCCTGTTGTTACTGATATTGATCGGACTGGCCGTATTGACTGCTTCAGAGTCTAATGTAGACCTTTACTAGACCTAGCATGACTAATGTAGTGTGTACTGTTGTTGTTGTTGTTGTTGTTTGCATCGATCCGATGTAGATCTGGGAGAGGTGTTCTCTCGTTGATCTGAGCCTCAATAGTTCAGTGACACGAGTACTCTGAGAGCTCTGACCGTGTAGTCTGGGTACCTGGCTCGAGACACTTGTAATAATTAAAGATTGCCTTTCTATCATCTGCATGCCTTCATCAAAGATTCAGAAGTATGGTGTGCTGGGAAGGATAAAATAGCACCTAACCTGAGTGTAACGTTCTCTTACGTGTGCATCACTTGATGTAATTTTTTAAACAAACGTAACTTGAACAAGATTATCTCATTGCTTTATTTATTATCTTAAATGTAAGAACAGGTAGAGAGAGATATCTATACATGTGTGTATTATCATGCAGTTGTTGTTGTTGTATCCAGGTGACGATGACCAGTTTGAGATGGACATGTAACTGCAGCCTGTCGCTGCGACCACAGCATTGTCTAATCTAGGCATGCAAGTGCTGACTTGTCGTGGATGCAGCTACCAAATCTGTGCTACATCCTCTATAACAATACTATCGGCAGTACAACGACGCCACAATTCTATATTACTCTTTCTAAAACTGTTTCGACACGCATTTAATGCGTTTATTATAAAATACACATCGTGATTGAACTGTGCAGAATGTATCAAGGTTTTCTGTTGACTGAACATTGATATGATATCAAAGCTGTGATAGGCCGAATTAGTTTAAATCTCGATTTGGTTATGGGCTATTTTTCGATTTAAATCTCTTAAATAACTCTCTTTGTGCTCAGTGAAAAGTATTGTGTTCTCATTTCAAGTGCTATAACGAAGGCTAGTTAATTAGTTGGTAAAGACTTTAGTTAGATTTATCAGTTTTTGTTTTGATTTAAGTGACTATTTCATATTACTATTTCCTGTTAAATGTGCAGCAATTTGGTCGTCTGACTGTTTTCTGTGTAGTTGTTCAAGTATGCCTGCGTAATTCTATAGTTTTTGTTTGTATTAAATAACATATGTTTGCGCGAGCATAATATTGTACTTACCCAGTAGTTTAAATCTACAAGTGTATATGCTTACATGCGTATATATATATATATGTATGTATATATATATATATATATATATATAATATATATATATATGTATATATCATGTATATATATATATATATATATATATATATATATATATATATATATATCTATATATTATATATATATATATCTATATATGTATATATATATATATATATATATATATATATATATATATTATATATCTTTTTATATGTTTGTGTGTAACGATTAAATCGTGTGTTGTTGGTAGATAAGATTCAATTTGTTTTAAGCATTTTAGTTTAATTGTGCCTATAGATTAAATATCTTTGCCACATTTCAATTGAATTTTAATTCTGTAGTCACTTCACTGCTATAATTATAATAACGGAAGCGCTTGTAAATGTCTCTATAGGTGCGTAAAATTGATTTGTTACTTTAGCGTCATTATGTAATTAAGAGAGGCAAACTAACAGACTATGCAATTTTAATTGTCATTTGTTGTAATGTAAGTTTTAAAAAGAATTTCTGTGACCAAATTTGCTATATTTACGATCGAAGCCATCGATCAGCGCCATCTTGATTGGAAACTATATGAGAAAAATATTCATGGAGTTTTTCTGGAAATAAATGTATATGATCTGTTAAAATTTATTGATTAATAGTCGAATCCCGAGATATTCTGTGCAGAAAAATGTACCCAACTAGTGTTTGATTTCTAAATTCCGCCACACCTCTGCCAAACTGCAGAAGGTAAAGACAAATTATACACAACTCGTATGTCTCATTATCATGACAAGTTGATATAAAACTTTTTTGTTTTCTGCCTTAGCCCGCTCCATTGCATTTCAGATCATAGACTGATGGGATCAATGCAATGATCCCATCAGTGTGCTCTTTCGTGAACTAGAACTCAATGAGTAGGAATATATACGTTGGACTGGCATTTTGTGATATTCTAGAGAATGATTTTTTTGTGTTGAAATCCAGTACTTTTCTATTGTGATGTTATGTACAATGCTGATATCAGATGTCTGACGTGTGCTGCTAGAAAATTAAGTCATCATGATGTAGAAATAAAATATTCCACTGACATAATGTTTTAATTTGTTCTGCTTGTAAACGATACGTTTCCTTAAGCCTCAAGGGATGATATGAGATTAGATATATAAGATTACATTATTATACGGTTATCGGTAAGGCTTTTTGGCAAGGTAATATGAGGTTATATAGTAATATGGATAATTGCTGATTCGTTTTATAATATGCGTCAATTAGTCATTTAAAATACCTTCAAGTTCTAAAATATATAATTTATTTGTTTTAATTATTCCCTGACATATAAAACGTATTGAAGTTGTTTTGCTCTCGGAAACATAACTATAAATGTTAGACAATTTTATGTCGGTGGCGCGACTGTTGTTTTCAAATTGTTATCGTTACCATTGAAATGTACTGTACCAGTGTGGATTGTTACTCATTAATACTTTCCATCAAGGAATAATTCTAACTATTAATATTATCTATTTTTGATTAGTTTCTTAGATGTGTATTGAATTAAATTTTCAATAGCCAGTTTTAACAGAAACTTTATATATAGACTTATAACTGATCTAGAATAATATAATTTACTCTTATTTGAATTCGCATTACAAAATATCAACACGTATTGCAAAACATATGTCGCATGCGTTATTGTTTATAAGAAGTTGATATATATAAGCAGGAATTCTTAGGCGTTACCAACGCTTGTAGTTAATTTAGTGACGAGTGATAGTGAGATGAATGGCACAGTGGTTACCGTACTTGATCTATAGAGCTCTCGTGTGATGCAGCGTATATGAGATATGAAATCAAGTCCCTATGGTATCCAGTCACCGCTAGCTGCTTAAAGAAGCGAAACCGACGTAAATTTATTATCTAACTGTGAACAATTAAGTCTATAGTACACACTGACGTTCACAGCCGTGACAGAGCGAATATCGAGAGTACATACGTATATATAGGCCTATGTACATACGTATATATAGGCCTATGTATATACGTATGTATAGGCCTATGTATATACGTATATATAGGCCTATGTACATACTTATTTATAGGCCTATGTACATACGTATATATAGGCCTATGTACATACGTATATGTATATATATAGGCCTATTTATATTGTACAACTAGCATGCGCTCGGGCGAATGAGTTACATCAATAAACACCAACAGTGCTCGATGTTGTCATTGATGACTGTAGCACACTAATTATCGTTATGTTATGTTCCCTCCCGCTCTCTAGCGAAATGATCTAAATTCAGTTGTGTACAAGAGGTCTTACTAGGTCGTTTTACTTGTTCTTATTTGTGGTTGTCTGATGAAGTTAACGTGTAGAACCAAACATCTTTTATCACAAGCTAAGCTAATAACGAACACGCGAACTAAGTTTGCGGAATTTTATTACTAAAATAAAACTACCCATTTATATTCTGACTTGCTAAAGCAGTTTGTTTAAAATAAATAATGGTTTGTACTCTTGGTTATATAACAGCGACATAGCAATAAATACCATCACGTAATTACGTACAAGCACTGTAAGTGGCTTCCCTGGAATGTATCTTGTCGCATTCTAGGCCAACTCGCGAATGAATTAAGCACATTAATTACTGAGCAATCGGACTACTGCATGTAATCTATTCAAGTTATGTTTGTTAGCGAGTAGACAATAAATTGGTTTTGTGAAGTCAGTAGGCAGTTAAATAGGCCTCGATATGACTACTGTAACGTCAACATAATAAACATTTTGATATAACAAAATACACACTTCTTGACCTTTATAATAGAGATAACAGAGTTAGGATCTATGGGCCTGTTAACTGTAAGTTCTTAACAAATACGATGTTATTTCAGAATTTACAATACGACCCACGGTCTCAAGTGTAACACACTCGCTTTGTAAGTCGACGGTTGTACGGGTTGACTCCCTGATGTCATCTTGAGATGAGATCACTGACGTTAAACAGCGGCAGGTTTATACATCAAACTTCTAGAGGCGACTTGATCACGACTGGCCAAGCGACCACTTCTGCGCTCAACTAGCGCAAACCATGAGCAAGAAGTACTAACATAGTTCACAAGCCTTCCTTAGTCGAGAGTTTAGGAAAGCCCCGTGGAACTAGATAATATCATAAGTCATCAACAGTTTTATATAGTACTCTATCTGTTAACAAAACAACTATACATAATTATTGGTGTCGTTACTACACGTAAGAGTGCTTGTGTTAGAACCATAAATTACATGAAGTCCGGTAGAGTCAAATATTCTAAATAATGTTAACAAATCCATCTTTTGACGTGTAACAAGCGATCAATAGCAACATCTTTGATAGAGATCGAGTATATTTTCCATTAAAAATCACGGGAGAAAACATGACGATAGAAAGTAAATAGACGCTTAAATTAGTAATTTGACGTCAATCATTATATTGGTGTTTATGAGCATAACAAAGGAGAAGCTTATTGCTGTGAATGTAAACGTTACAAAAGTACGGAATGTCACACATAATCCGGCGGAATGACTCGGTTCTCAAACTAGTTGTAACAAACTCAACAAGTCCAATCACATTTAACACAAATCTCAACTTCAATGTGCAACGCTTATAAGTAAAATCTGGTACATAACTTATAGATGGATACAGGAAAACAAGACAGAAGAATGCCGGTATAACCTACAAACGCTACGGCTAGAGTTGTACGTGCTTGTATGGCAAAGCGTGTACGCAAAAGGATTATTTACAGAGCACTCTCCCTACTAAAGCACTAAACAGACCAAAAGTTTTTACTTCAAAATATACAACACACAAATACGTCAATGCACATACACGCTTGATCACAATATATACTCTGAAGATAAGCACACCATTAACCAGTGCAATATACATACATTAATCTTTCTCTTAGTGTACTACCTAACATAGTAAAACTCTTCAAATCAATTCTATCCTTAACCTTCCATCTCTATATACCGAAATTTGTTACCAAATCATCCAACATGCCACGTCTCGGTCTGCCGCCAAATCTTCTCTTTCATTCTCCCTTCTATTGCATCTTGCAGCAAACCATCTCCCATATAAAACGTCCTAGCCAGCTTTTTTGCATTTCTTATTACATTTATGGACCGTCTACTAGTACATACTCTCTAAAGAGCTTCTTTAATTGTAACTTTATGAGTCCAACTAATCATTTCCATCTTTTCTCATAACCAATGCTTTCAATTTTATGATATCCTTTGTTATTAACGTCTCCAAATGGAGAGTCAAGTATCATCGAAGAGTCACAACAGATCTACGCCTGTATTTTCGATTTGTGCGTCTAGAGTATAATGCACACATACACATACACACACACACACACACAGATTAGAAGATGTATTGACACACTGTTTACCAGAAGCAACAACAGCACAAGACGCTGAAGAGAAGTATTATGAATCAAAGACATTCTTGATGATTCTAGCATGTTCCTGTATGTGAGCAGCCTTGCTTCCCGTCGCAGTGGCAGCCGAGGCGTGACGACCAATATACCTGTAAACATAGACACAGAACATTATATGTACCTACAACACAAGAACATTATACAAACCTATAACACACATAACATTATATATACCTACAACACACATAACATTATATATATACCTACAATACAAGAATATTATACATGTATATACCTACAACACATAGCACTATCTGCACCTACAACATACAGAACATCATACAGTATATATCTATGACGTACACACAGAGAAATCTCCTCACTGAAGAATCGTTCCACAACCGCAAGCCTTGTTGATAGCATCAAGAATTATCAAACAGTTAATTCACTCACTACAGGCTACTACCAGCAATACTAGTTTTGTGACTTTACACTAGGAAATTAGACGATAAGAAATTCTAAACATACGACACATACTCGACGGGTCTGCCGCTAGCTTCTTTCTTCAGAGCGACCCTGATGCGAGGAAAGACGTAGGTCCAGGGGCCCTGGTTCTTGTGCTCCTCCTGACACCAGACCACCTTCGCCTTGGGGTACTTGACCAACTCCGCTTTCACTAGGTCAAACGGGAACGGCGAGAGCTAAGCACGTAATCAATCAATCAATCAATCAAGCAATCGCTTAATCAACTAATAAAGGATGCTGGTCCTAATATTTATACTGAACTCACACAACTGAAACAAGGATTAGTAGGAACTGATAACAGTGACGAGAATACTATTTATATTGACATCACACAACTGACAATATTCAATAATTATAATCTGGTACAGGAGCAACTATCTTTAGATCGCTATATCAGTTTATACATGTTCTATTCTAGAGATCGCTATATCGGTTCATACCTGTTCTATTCTAGAGATAAGCTACATCAGTTCATACCTGTTCTATTCTAGAGATAAGCTACATCAGTTCATGCCTGTTCTATTCTAGAGATAAGCTATATCGGTTCATACCTGTTCTATTCTAGAGATAAGCTACATCAGTTCATACCTGTTCTATTCTAGAGATCGCTATATTAGTTCATACGAGTTCTATTCTAGAGATAAGCTACATCAGTTCACACCTGTTCTATTCTAGAGATCGCTATATCAGTTCATACCTGTTCTATTCTAGAGATAACTACATCGGTTCATACCTGTTCTATTCTAGAGATAACTACATCGGTTCCTACCTGTTCTATTCTATAGATAAGCTATATCAGTTCTTACCTGTTCTATTCTAGAGATAAGCTACATCAGTTCACACCTGTTCTATTCTAGAGATAAGCTACATCAGTTCATACCTGTTCTATTCTAGAGATCGCTATATCGGTTCATACCTGTTCTATTCTAGAGATAGATACATCGGTTCATACCTGTTCTATTCTAGAGATCGCTACATCAGTTCATACCTGTTCTATTCTAGAGATAATTACATCGGTTCATACCTGTTCTATTCCTGAGATAACTACATCGGTTCATACCTGTTCTATTCTAGAGATCGCTATATCGGTTCATACTTGTTCTATTCTAGAGATAAGCTACATCAGTTCATACCTGTTCCACTCTAGAGATAAGCTATATCAGTTCACACCTGTTCTATTCTAGAGATAAGCTACATCAGTTCATACCTGTTCTATTCTAGAGATAAGTTACATCAGTTCATACCTGTTCTATTCTAGAGATTGCTATATCGGTGGTGCGTTGTCTGGTTGTCCGCTCTTTGTTCAGATCATAATAGACACGCCCACTACAGAAGATCAACTTCTTGACCAGCTCAGGGTTTTCTGCTGCAGGCCCGGACTCTGGGATCAGTCGCTGGAACCTTGTGCCTTCGATCATGTCATCAAAGCTGGACTTGGCGTCTGGATGTCTAAGTAAACTCTTGGGCGTCATTATGATGCACTGCAAGGTCATTCAATTAATACTCAATTAATCACTTAGCCAATCAATCACTGAGTCAATCAATTAATCATGCAGACAAACAATTGGTTTACTTATATTAGACTGCGGTCATAGTGAAGAAGTATAACTGCGGTTCTCAATAAATAGTTTTAGCGCAGGATATCTGACAGTCTACGAGACAAATTTGTTAATACTTCACTTTTAATTCAAGCTTGAGAACTGCTGCATTCTTTAATGGACAATGTGCAATACTGATGAATGAAAAATACAAATGATTATATGAGTTACGTAATGAACAATTGAATGTATATAGTAGTAAACAGACTCAAAGAGAAAACGAGAATAGTAGGGATGAAAAAAGAAAGCGGAAAAGATGAAACGTCATGAAAAGAGAAAGTGGAAAGACGAAAAGAGTGATATATTTAGACAGATAGACACAGAATGAGACAGAGAATGAGAGAGAGAAGAACTAACAGGTTTACGGAAAGCTAGAGCAATCTGTCTCCTCAGGGCGTGGAATAGATTTGCAGGCGTTGAACAGTTCAGTACGAACCAGTTGATCTCGTGCATCTGCTGCATCTCAAAGTTCTCGTTCTCCGGCTACAAAATCAATCAGCCAATGAATCATTCAATCAATTAATTATTCAATTAATTAATTATGCAATTATTTAATTATTCAATCAATAATTATAAATATTTAATAAGTCATATTACCACATACGTAAATTTGTTCTAATTAAAAAAAATTTCGGAATCAAAACAAAGTCCATTTAGAGCTTCATAATGAGAAACTATGAATTTTACCTAAATATTACAAATTATTTCAGAGTTCAGTTCATTATAATCAAATTCAATTCTGTTTCAATCCTACTTGTCAAGTTGTTATATTCAACAATTCAATGATTTACAAATCAGTTAAGTTTCGTACTGGAAAAGATTGGCAGCAAATGTATACAAATTACTAGTATATTGTTGTATAACTTACTGGTGATGTAACATTAATTAAGAGGCATATTTAAGCTGCACCACTTAACAAAGAACGCAAAATACAATCATTACTCTGAACGTTTTCTGTACAAAGTGAATACTAACAGTTACTAGAAATACCTACAACTTTGTTACTATAACGGAGAGCACTTTCTTATAGAATACATATTAACAATATTCATAACTAATAGATATAGAAACATTTTAAAAAGATTCCCTATCCTGAACGATCATTCTCAAATATTAAGCTATCTGCTACATCCGTGGGTCGTCTCGACACCTCGTAGTGTATAGAGTTACACAGCACATATCACTAGGACACGCTCGCCAGGACGCGCTCCCTAGGACACGCTCGCTGGGACACGCTCGCTGGGACACGCTCGTTGGGACAAGCTCGCCAGTACAAGCTCGCTAGGACACGCTCGCTAGGACACTCTCGCTGGGACACGCTCGCTGGGACACGCTCGTTGGGACAAGCTCGCTAGGACAAGCTCGCTAGGACACGCTCGCTAGGACACTCTCTCTGGGACACGCTCGCTGGGACACGCTCGCTAGAATAAGCTCGCTAGGACACGCTAGGTATACGTACAGGGAAGTAGTCAGGATCGTCGTTGGACATCTGGAGATATCTCTCAACACGCGCACTCGAGTGCTCCGGACCCTACAAACAAATGAGCATACAGTGGAGCACATATGAAATTTCAATATAGCATGATTTTGTTTATTGATGAGCTTGCTAAAACAAACCGTCCGCACAAAACAGAGCCACATTTACTAGCAACTACAATGCTACAACTCCATCTAGCAACTAAAATGCTACAACTTCATCTCTTACGAAGAAAGGTTATTTTGACTGCAATTCAAATCCCAAAAATACAAATAATTACAACAAATATACTTTTCCAATTTTTCATATCAAAATCTTGCTTCTTAGAAAGGAGCATTACTTTGACCAAGTCATACAAGTGTTAGGCACTACTTACCATGCCCTCATAGCCGTGAGGCAGCAGAACAACGAGGCAGCTGATCAGAGTCATACAAGTGTTAGGCACTACTTACCATGCCCTCATAGCCGTGAGGCAGCAGAACAACCAGGCCACTCTGTCTAATCCACTTGGCCTGACCGCTGCTGATGAACTGATCAAATACGCACTGAGCTGTGTTAGCAAAGTCTCCAAACTGAGCCTCCCACATGACCAGAGCATTGGGGCTCGTCATAGAATAACCCAACTCAAATCCTACAATCAATCCATTGAAAATTATAGGCTGCAATTGAAAAGTTTCAAATCGAGTCTTTCATAAAATTGTTCCAAAATTATAAAATTATGAAAATGATTAAGCTTAAACTCGTTATTATAGTAATAATTTGATCAATGAAAACGACGTATGAATTTCCCAGCCAGAATCTCATCAGTAACGTAATAATTCATCAACAACAATATATTTGCCTCATATTAATTAATACTAACACAAGCCACAGTGAGAAAAACAAAAGTAAAATAGAGCCATGTCTTTCTGATCACGACCACGACCAGAGTCCAATGTGTAACAAGTTCTACGTTCTTCAATGAACCCTGAGACCATACAGACAGCAGAGGCTCAACAAGTTCTACGTTCTTCAATGAACCCCGAGACCATACAGACAGCAGAGGCTCAACAAGTTCTACGTTCTTCAATAAACCCTGAGACCATACAGACAGCTGAGGCTGAACAAGTTCTACGTTCTTCAATGAACCCCGAGACCATACAGACAGCGGAGGCTCAACAAGTTCTATGTTCTTCAATAAACCCTGAGACCATACAGACAGCTGAGGCTCGGTGTCCGTGACTCGACACCTCACGGTCACAAGCTAGACAAGTTGAGTCTTTCAAATAATCTGACAATATATGATTTTGGTGAAATGACCATTGAACTTGTCCTACACATTTTATTAACACTACAATTGCAGAGATTAATATATATTAATATTATTTTATTTTTACTAAATATTATAATATTTAAGGAATAGAACTTAAAATCGAAGATCACTTAGACCGCGGATCAGAGTTAAAACTATGAATCCTAAATATTGGTTTCACATGTATCATGCACAGACATACCACTAGTAACATACCAATATATCGTATCAGTGATGTACCTAGCATAATATCATATCATATTATCATATCAATAACGTAAATAATATGATATCATATCATAATATCATATAATAATACCATATCAATATATCATATAATAATATCATATCAATGTATCATACTAATGACGTACCTATCATGATATCATATCATAGTATCATATAATATATCACATAGGTGACGTACCTAGCACACCAAACTCAGAGAGGGAGCTGTTACAGACGACGTACTCAGCCTGGTCAGCGTAGAGGTGGTTGAGCGGCACGTGCGTCACCTGGTCGCGCTCCTGGTCATGCAGCACGTGGTGCCTGTGGCTGAACGTGCCTCTCTCCACGTCCTGACCCGACAGTCGCACATGGATGCCTTCCTTGAGCAGCGAGCCAAACGCCAGAGCCTCTCCCATAGCCCAGTCAGCCTCACGCTTAGTCGCCATCTCTCCTCGCATCTTCAGAATACGCTTGAGACCTGCGATACACAGAATTAAACTTTTTTCATGGTCCTGAATTGAATATCTTGTGTAACCCATGATTCAATCAATTCTTCACTGAATAGTAATAATAATAATAAAGGTTTAATGTCCGTTTCCTCACACAGGGATGATGTCAGGGACGCCCCCCCCCCCATCACATGTCACTCACTATAAATGGATTCACCCCAAAACGATTATGAAAAAACATGTGCTGAAGAGAAAGATAAGAGATCTATACGGTGCCGGTCCGGTGAATCACACTAAAGCCTAAACAGTCCTAGACAGTATAGATCTTTTAGACTATCTTTCAATCCTACAGGCACGAGAGTTGAAATTAATGGAACAGTGATGAAAAGAAAAGATCAACAAATACTAATTTATATCAAAATAAAAAATAGTAACCTTAACAACTAGGCAAAGAAGCAACAGGATACTTTTCACAAATTTTACATAACAAATCTCAAAACCTAAAAAATTTAAAAAGTCAATTCAATTCTCACCGGAGTGGAGTTTAAAGTCGCTGCCTGGCTCAGTGCTGAAGACGTTTGATATGTGAGCGAGAGTGTCCTCACTCACACCGGTCAGCGGCAGCTTCATCGGGTCTCTGATGTCAAAGAAGCCGTGCCATGGCGAGTCCAGCCACAGCCGGTTCTGTAGCGCTGTCTCCTTCTTACTCAGCGCGTACGCGTCCTCGCATATCTTATCATACTTCTCCACTTCTGCCTGCACCAGAGATAATAGGATAATTACCATTAAACAATTATATAGATTTTAAATTAATATTTAGTTTAATAAGTCTCAAATAGGGGATTGACTGATGATATGATGTAGGACAGAGAGGATTTGAGACAGTCTATTTTTATCCCGACCCTGGTTAAACTGGAATTCAAAGGAAGATGATGATGATGATGACTTAGATTAATAAGCTAATCATTCATAATTGAAAGATAGAAAATTTTAAAAATATAAAATCATTTTAAAATCAGACTGCTAAATTAAAAACTATCGCTATCTAAAGTAAGACTAAAATCTAGCTGAAAAATCGCGTGTAAGAGAAACAGAAAATATGATGTTAGAAGACTTGTAGAATCATGTTTAATAGATATTATAACAACTACTACTAAATTAGGGGATCGGCTGGTGGTGTGGTGTAGGACAGAGAGGATTTGAGGGAGTCTATTCGTATTCTGACCCTTGCTAAACTAAACTGATATTATAACTATTACTACTGCACTCCAGTACTCACAAGATACTCTTGCTCGGTGATGACACCCTCTGCTATGAGTTGATCAGAGTACTTCTTGAGTACGTTGGGCATTGAACGAATCTTCTTGTACATGAGCGGCTGTGTGAACATCGGCTCATCAATCTCGTTGTGCCCATTACGTCTGTACGACACCTGAAGATCAATCAATCAATCAACACATCATCAAGTTCACGAGTGCGTGTTAAATAGCTCAAACATTGTTTTATCGATATCAGTGAGACAATTGCCAGCATGATACTAAAATTTAATTAATCATCAATATAACATCAATTAATAGAACAACAACATGAAATATCGACATCAGAGAACATCCATTGATTTGACATTGAATGAATATAAGGTCTACCCCTATGTGTCAACACTACTATATATTTTTAGCCACAATTTAACATCTAAACTCTAGATTTATCATAAAAACAACACAGTAAAAGACCTGGAATCACTAGTATCAGAATTAAGTATCACTTCAACACAACAATATTACAAAGAGCTTCTAGGAGCTTGCATAGGAGCCACGCGAGACATCGAGAAAAGCTACCATATACCAATATCCATATTACAATAGTATAACATTTCATTTTTGTTTATTAGTATTTGACGGCATTATTTATCATTGCTCATCTAACAGAACTAGCTAGCAGCTGACTGGTAACCAGACTTAAATGTCAAATGTTGACGAACAAAGAAGTAAATATATATATATATATATATATATATATATATATATATATATATATATATATATATATATATATATATATATTATATACTATATATATATATAATTATAATAATAAAGGTTAACCGTTTCCTCATACAGGATGATGTCAGAGACGTCCCCCATCACATGTCACTCAATCGATTCACCCAAACGATCTGAAAAACACGTGCTGAAGAGAAATAAAAGATCCTAATAGTGCCGGTCCGGTGATAAAAAAAACAGTCAGCAAGATAAATAAAATCTATGGTGGGAACAGATGTGTTCAACTTACAACAACAGATATAATATATATATAATATATATATTATAGTATATAATATATATATATATATATTATATATATATATATATATATATATTATATATATATATATAGATATATATATATATATATATATATATATGTATATATATCTATATATATATATATATATATTATAATATATATATATATATATATATATATAATATATAATATATATATATATATATATATATACATATATATATATATATATATATATATATATATATACACATGTACATATATAGTCATTCATTGCTCATCTGACAGAACTAGCATCTGATAGCCAGATATAAACGCACCAGATCCACGACAACGTCTTTGCCCCACGCCGCCCTCCACTCTGCTGCCACCTTGCAGACGTGCATCACCGCCTCAGGGTCGTCAGCGTTCACGTGGAATATCGGCGCGTTGACGACACGCGCCACGTCAGTGCAGTATGGCGAGGAGCGCGAGAAACGTGGGTCAGTCGTGAATCCAATCTGAGCAACAACAACAACATGAATCGTAATTAATATCAATCTTTATTTCACCAAAAGGCAGCAAATCAGTATAAAAGTGACAAAGTAACATGGTTGACATTACAACACATAAGAAAAAACACAACGAATTAATAATTAAATTAATCCAATGACTATACGGTATAGCACGTATCTCTCTCTCTCTCTCTCTCTCTCTATTGTTCAGCTGAGTGGCAGGTCCAAGGTACATATTCATAATCAGAGTCTGCTTTCACGCTCCATAAAAATAGCTTCTCAAAGATCAACAAATTAATCCATTCACAAAAGACAATGCCTTATCCATACCTTATGCATTTATGTAGCACTTATATCAATGATAAATATTACCATTGTAACGATGAACACAGCCCTCCGACTGGGCCTATCAGCTTTGCTAGTTTCCCTGAATTTATGACAAGTACAACTGCTAGCATCAACATATTAAAATAACTTTAGAGTTAATATCTTCTTTTCTAGATGATAAAAAATGAATCTGTCATTCAAATGATGATATAGGAGAGACTAATCACAATGGATAGTTACTGATTTATGTCCACCCTCATTCAACTGTATCTCATTTGAAACAGAACCATTTAAAGCAAAAGATTTAATTAAAGAACTCAATGATCAAAACAGGACATGTGCTGGGTGGCAGTCAAGTTAATAGCTCGAACAATAGGCCTTTGATGATATGTGTTTCAACTTTCCTAACAGGCAGGAGCCCAAGCGGTAGAAACCCCATCAAGCCATAGCTGACACTTGTACACTTGTGAAGTGGAAACAGACGTTAAACTTATTTATTTATTTATTTATCACACGCATAATGCATTCCACATGAGATACATGACAAATGTTCAACAAGAGACGAGAAAAACGTACGAATTGAAATAAAGTCCTTGTTGAGGCACTTAAATATCCCGAAAAGATAAACAGTAGGAACCAAATTGTGAACATCTAAAACATATAACTTATCTTAACTGTTTTACCATACGCCAAATTTTCACACAGATCTCCAATAAACAGCAACGAGAAATAGAGGTTTAGAAATTGCTTAATTTTATAGGCTAATACTTCTGTCATAACTATAGTTAAAATTTACACAGTGTACATAACAATACAAACTAAGCTATTGTGTTGCAACGCCGTTGATTCACAAATATTACCAAGTAAACACTTGTAATAGTTGGAAGATTTACGATACAAGTGGACAGAAATAAGAAGATACCTGGCTGTTCAGTACGACATGAATGGTGCCGTGGGTTGAGTACATACCATTCATTTATTTATATATGAATGTCTCAATAGCGCAATGTTTACAGGTGTAGATAAGGTCATGAAGTATTAAACGACAGACCCTGAGGTGAATCCCAGCCGCGCTGATTTGAGAGTAAAATCTCGGACATTCACTGAACTAGCTACACGGAAAATGGACTAAATTGCCTAACGGATTTAACTTGTGGTACTAAAAGTGATAGATATCAACATAGTTGATCATTTCACTAGAACACGTGTTATTATTATATTATTTATTAATAAATTATTATTATACCTGGTTGTTGAGTACGATATGAATGGTGCCGTGGGTTGAGTATTTAGGCAGATCACTGAGATGAAAAGTCTCATAAACTATACCCTGTCCCGAGAAAGCTGCATCTCCGTGCAATAACATACCCATAACCTATACAATCAACCAACCAATCAATCAATTAATCAGTTAATCAATCCCAACGACTATTAAACAGTTCTGCTACAGATGAAGATGTGTTAATACAATTATCTAGGCTACCTCGTCATAACTGTTCGTGATAACTGGACTGGCACTGTTTAGTATCTCATTTTCTCTTTAATAGAAATTGTTCATATCGTATTGGGTGTTTCTAATTGTACTGACATCTGCAGCATGGAAATCCCAGGCATCATCCTTGAAAACGGAAACAAAAGTTAAAACTTTACAATAATAGTAATAATTATTATTACAATTGTTATTACAATTATTATTATTATTTGTTCTGCTATTACCTTACTCAAAACTCGAAATTTTATATATATAAAACAATCCTCCTGAATTCTAGATTTAATCTACACACAGAAATTATGAGAATCGAGTGAGAGAATAAAATTATGAGAATGGAGTGCGAGAACAAAACTAGGAGAATAGAGTGAGAGAACAAAACTAGGAGAATGGAGTGCGAGAACAAAACTAGGAGAATAGAGTGAGAGAACAAAACTAGGAGAATAGAGTGAGAGAACAAAACTAGGAGAATAGAGTGAGAGAACAAAACTAGGAGAATAGAGTGAGAGAACAAAACTAGGAGAATGGAGTGCGAGAACAAAACTAGGAGAATAGAGTGAGAGAACAAAACTAGGAGAATAGAGTGAGAGAACAAAACTAGGAGAATGGAGTGAGAGCACAAAACTAGGAGAATAGAGTGAGAGAACAAAAACTAGGAGAATAGAGTGAGAGAACAAAACTAAGAGAATCGAGTGCGAGAACAAAACTAGGAGAATGGAGTGAGAGAACAAAACTAGGAGAATGGAGTGAGAGAACAAAACTAGGAGAATCGAGTGAGAGAATAAAACTAGGAGAATGGAGTGAGAGAAAAAGCTCGACCTGTTTGCCCTCAGTGTCTCCCCTGTAGTACTGTTCAGCCTTAACCTTGCCCTCAACGATGGGGTCACAGGCCTCCAGGTGGGAGGGGTTAGCTACGACGGCTAGCTGGATGGTCTTGTTCGTAGTTCTGTTGAGTCGCTCGTGACACATACCCAGGTGATACTTGACGTCTCCGCTTCCCTCGTCAGCCGCCTCGAGCTTAGAGTCAAACTGACAGAAGATCTGCTCCAGAGGCTTGCGACACACGTTAGCCAGCACGTTCAGTCGACCTCTGCGCACAAATGTACAGGTATTAAGATATAGATTTCCCATATTTTTCCCAAGCTATAGGCTACATCAGGTATGGATAAGACATAGACTTTGTGAAGGGATTAACTTGTTGATCTAAGGAGTGCTCTTATGGAGCTAAAAAGCAGACTCTGAGAATGAATATGTACATTGAACCTGCCACTTGGCAGTGCACTGAAGAAGAAGAAACGTCCCTGACATCATCCTTGTATCAAGAAATGAACGTTA
Organism: Enchytraeus crypticus; assembly: GCA_905160935.1. Classification (NCBI taxonomy): domain Eukaryota; kingdom Metazoa; phylum Annelida; class Clitellata; order Enchytraeida; family Enchytraeidae; genus Enchytraeus; species Enchytraeus crypticus. Next base: position 237,852 of record CAJHZI010000687.1, on the reverse strand, counting down.
AACCTTTATTTATTATTATTATTATATAGTTATTAGATTCTGCGGTGGTTTGTAGGACAAGTGTATCCATAAACACGTCAAGCAGTGGCTATAAACCAAAAACAGTAAATTGAAAATGAACATAGAGTCGCACATAAGAAACGCCTAAATGAAATGCATAATCTCATAGTAAGAAAGATATCCTAATCGTAATGATTTCTATAATTCTTTGGAATGTATATTTGGGTTTTTAATGTTTTTTGGGTTTTTTTGTGCATACTTTTTACGACTAGTGCAAATTATTTGACTGTACTGGCAGGCACTCCTGTACATGGTATCATAGATACCATGTCTCCGCACAGTGAAACTGTTAAATCAGCCTACACAACCATTAAACCCTTTCCATTCACAATATCTTTAAACTAAATCACCATCTTATACACCCAATCAACTTTTACAGTCTGACAACTCAAGAAAAATGATGTCCGTTCCTGGTTGCTAAAAATACAGCAAGATATGCTCAACATTCAAGAGTTTTAAATCTTAATTGTCATTACAACACTTTAAAGAGAAACCAGCATGTATAAATGCAAGAAAATAAATCAAATTCGAATAGTTGACAGCCTAGTAGCGGAATTTTTACAGCGACAATACAATAAGTGAGTACATAATAATAATAATAATAATAAAGGTTTAACGTCCGTTTCCTCATACAAGGATGATGTCAGTGACGTAGTACAGTACTTAGAGCAGCTAGAGGACGCTCACCTGTGAGGCATTCCAATGACGAAGCTCTCGACACCCCTAGCACTCGATATGTCTATGATCCTCTTCATGGCGGGGATCAGCACCTCACCCCCCTCCAGTCCAAACCTCTTCTCAGCGGACCACTTCTTGGCGAGGTACTCCTCAAAGCGCGTGGATCTGATCAGCCTGGCCATCAGGGTTCTCTTCTCGTCGTGGGTGATGTTCATCACGCCAGGCATCTCAAAGCGCTGCTTCAGCCAATCACACTGCGCTAAGTTGTTGATGAACATAAACTCCACTCCTATGTGCCGACAGTATATGTTCTGTTCAATCAATCAATCAATCAATCAATCAATCAATTGTTGATGAACATAAACTCCACCCCTATGTGCCGACAGTATATGTTCTGTGCAATCAATCAATCAATCAATTGTTGATGAACATAAATTTCACCCCTATGTGCCGACAGTAAATGTTATGTTCATCAATCAATCAAACAATCAATCAATAATCACACATAGTAAAGTTGTTGATAAATATAAACTCCACCCATATGTGCCCACAGTATATATTCTGTGCAATCAATCAATCAATCAATCAATCAATCAATCAATTGTTGATGACCATAAATTTCACACTTATGTGCCGACAGTATATATTCTGAGCAATCGATCAATGCAATTTTCTAATTAACAATTAAGTATATTGTTAGATCTTAATCTCCCCTTAAATCCCAGTTTAACTAGGATCGGGAAACAATTAAATATACGGTGAATTAAGAAAAATGGATAAAATTCTATATAATTTACAATACTATTTTAAAAGTAGTAAAACATCCTAGATAACTTCAATATGCAGAGCCCATTTTGAATCATAAAACCACTCCAACAAATGTTCTCTGGTAAACACTCATAGTGACTTTCCCAGGTGTACCTACAGATCAATCTTTTGTAAACTGCAAACGTTTAAAAGGTTTAAAGATAACAACCGATAAGACAAATAGCTCAGTCAACCTCGAGGCGATTGATGATCTCTCTCAGCGGGAGCTTCGACTCGTTGCCTCCTATGTACGTCGTGGTGGGAAGCTGAAACACTCTGTCCATGTCAGGTTCACCTGTTAGCAATGATAAGTATGTAATAGTATATTTGTATTAATATTAGCAGTCACATACTAATATTAATACATTCTATAGAATATATAATAATATATACAATAATATATATTATAATATATATAAACATATATAATATATATATAATATATATTATATATATATATATATATATATATATATATATATATATATAATCTAATGTTAATACATATATGCATATGCATGATATGTATGTTAATATCCAGAACTTTGGGTATTAACAAATTATCTTTAAATAGTTACTTCATCATTTATGTGGGTTTAATGCCAAGGTCAGAAGCCCGAAGAGCTTATCAGCAAGGAGTCAGGGGAGGGGTGAATAGTTGTATCCCCGAAACCCGATCATCGTCGTGGTTGACCAACCGACCCACCAACCAAAGCAACAGCCAGACTAAACTGAGTGATATGATTCAGTTCTTGGACTAACACGGCTCTAAACAGTCTCGGGTCCCTGACACCAGAGCGATGTCGATCGAATAGATCATGGGCCGTGATGTGACTTATGAAGTATGATAGTTACTTCACAATGACATAAACAGAATGACAAATACATATCTCGATTCAGTGTTTGTCCTAGATTTCATTCTCGAATTTTGTCAAAGATCTTCATGTAAAAATAAAGTGTGCGACTTGACCAGATACCTGTGTTGTGTCTGGGTTGCTGAAGAATAGACCAACCGTAGTGTTGGACTGTAGTGCTTGGTCGTCTTTCACTATTATAAAAGGCGACAAAGCAGTACGATCCAAACCAACATCAAAAAGGGCATTCGATTGATGAACGCCTAAGCTCCAGAAATTGCTACAAAATTTTCTAAAACGCATGGAAAAGTGAAGGTCTATTCGTATCCCGACCCTAGATAAACTGGAATTCAATGGAAGATGATGACGATATTGATTTAATTATAGCCGCTCAACTGTTCAATAATATAATAGATCTATAACGACAGAAGCTACATATTTCCACACACTTATAGCAAAGAGATAACATCGAGCAACTCTGAGGCCACTTTCAAGTCATACAAGCTGCTAAAGCTAAGGTTAACGTCAGTGACGTTAAGCGATGTCAGTGACGGGCGAGCCCAGTAAAAACAAGGCTTAGTTAACAGGTTCAAATCCACATCCCAGCTGCCACATAATCAAGCAAATCTAGCAAGTTTAACTTAGAATAACACCATCTCTTGCGATTTTTCACGTTTCTCAAATTTCTTAAAATATTTTACATAATCTGCAACATTGGATTGAGCAGGATTGTGGCAGGTGTTTGGATTAGACTACATTCAAACCAAATCTAACTCTAACCCCAATCCAAAATCATTGTTACACATCCGTAGATTAGGGTTGAAAGAAATAGATTGAACATCCTATACGGATGAAGTACCGGACGTTAAATTCAAGTATTATATCAAATTCACATTGAATTTTGTATTGTATTGAATTCCTCGGATGCCTAAGCTGACTTTAATTAAAGTAATAGCTAGACCATAGTAGCAGCGAGAGACAGAGAGAGAGAGAGAGAGAGAAAGAGAGAGAGAGAGAGGTAGAGAGAGAGATATATAGTGATATAGTGTACCATAGGCATAGTTCAGCGATATGACGTTACCGTATAATTACACAACAACAACAACGACACAAGCGTTCATACGACCTCTGCTACCAGCTTCTCTATTTAAACGGGCTTACAAGTTACTACTAGTGGCTCAACGGCTAAGCGTTTGACTGCAGGCGAATAGATGCGCAAATCGAAATTATTACTCAAACGTAACAGATACCCCCTACAGAAGATGAGATCGACGTTAATCTCGGCTCCAGTAAGTAAACTTATCTGTCTGTCATAATGTTACAATAACTTATTTCAATTGTCACCTGAATTTATTTCAACCGTTAGAATGATAAGTGGCCTATTAAAAAATTCTATAACCGTTTGATGGTAATAAAAACTATCAAATACAGCTCAATTATTATTATTTAATTCTCTTCAGCACGACTTGTATTGATCGACCTGAGTTCATTCAATACAGAAACGATCTCAATGTCAGCTCAAGGTTAGAATCGTTAAAGACAAACAGCGAGCACAACTCATAGTAGAGATGACAATGATATACAGTCGAGTACACCCACAGGCTACACAGGTACAAACTAGTGAGCTGAGGTTAAACACAAATACAGATGAATGAATATAGTATATGCATACTGGTGTACAGGTATACTGTTGAATGAATTAATAATTTAACTTATTTATTTATTAGTTACCTAATTCAATCAATCCTTGAGTTAATTCAATCAATCAAATGAGTAAAATATTAGTGTAAAAATTAACGAAAGAGCTATTGATGTGTTTTTCTTGCAAAAAATGGAAAAGAGTAAAGGATTGTGTGAGAAAAGAGAGAGCGAGACAACGAGAGATAGGGAGAGAGAAAGAGAGAGAGAGAATATAAACTGAAATGCGATAGAAGAGAATACAAGGAGGAAAACAACAGGCGATGATAGCACTGTGATACATACATTTGCAGTGGTGTAAACTACACTTTACTTACTGTCAACTTCAGGAAAACAATAATCGAATTAAGAAAAAGCTTGTTTACTTACTTAAACAGTTTGTTTACTTACTTAAACAATAGAATATAAGCAGTTTACTTACACAACTTCAGAAGTACAATAGTTGAATTGTGAGACACTGGTAAAAATTATAAATTCTAAAATAATAGAATTCACCCATATATTACCTAGATGGTAGAGCTTGTGATACTTATACGTGGCGAGTAGTTTGTCTCTAGTGGCCTCTCTGTCCACGGGACCTCTGCTGATCTCTAGCGGATCCAACTCTGTCAGTAAGTGACCTCGTATCTACAATCAATCAATCAATCAATCAATCAATCAATCAGGCAGTCAATCAATCAATCCTAGTCATCTCTCTGTCCATAGATCTCCACTGATTACTATAGGAGCCAACTCTCTCAGTAAGGGACCTCGTACAACTAATCATAATCAATTAATCCATCAACCAATGCTGATCGCATCTATGTCTAATCGACTGATTTCCAGAGAATTCAGCTGAGTCTGTAAGTGTCCTCGACACGCTGATCAATGGACTAGAAATTAAAACAATAATATAATAATATATTTTACATTTTTACATGCAAGCAAACGACTGCACGATCCATACTTTAACAAATAGTAGCTAGCGCAAATCATGGACACTAGTACAGGTCTACGCATTAGTGAAGCAGCATATTTCGAATTAATATTACATTTACGATACTATTAACTTAAAAATCTTTCTATTGCGGTATTTACTTCGGTATACATGTGCAAGAACAATAGTAAGAATAATATTCAGAAAGAGAACATTTGAGTAAAATTGCAAAAATAAGAAATTGAAGAAGAATAGCCTAGTGATTGCTACGTAACTCAAATATCAACTACCGCCCTACAAATCGGACATTTAATCACGACGTGAAAATTCTCAGTTACCTGTGAAGAAGTATAGTAGTTATAACATACACGCATTTTTGTGGAAAACTTAAAGTCAATAACACAACGCATTCGGACTCATTCGAACTTGATAATCTAGAACTTTAGGTTGGTCCGATTTCCACAAAACTGCTGTTTCGAAATGGTCAAATCTTTCGCAATTTTTCCCACAAATCATAACTAAATAACGCCGATTACTTCCGGATATATTTGCCACCAGACTGAGATACTAGGGACGTCTCACAACATACCATTAGGTTACACGTGTCAGGTCGATTCACAAAAATATTTCAGTACCGCAGCTGATGAAAGATGAGGTTTATCTGAGTAGAAACTCAGTCAAAAAGTTCAGGATATGTCTTAAATCTTGGATTGATCTTTTTATTTAGGAAGACTGAAGACAGGCGCTTGTTGTGGTGAACACTCTACCCAGGAAAATGTAATAATAGCTTAATATTGTAACACATAAGATATAAAAATTTACAAAAAACATAGTGCGAGCGATCCGAATGAGAACGAGAGAGACAACAGAGATAGAGAGTTAATGTAGAACTATTGTTGATAATAAAATGTCCCGGATTCAAGACGCCTAATCACACGCGCACATATAGACGGTTTAAGTAGATCCTTTCAGTCAATTGATAAATACACGTCGATAGGGCATATTTATAATTAGAAATAAATACTTGTAATTGAGAATTAGAATAGATAATTATCAAGAGATAATTTCAGTTCATTGAACGATGATAATTTCAAGAAACAACTGTTGTGTATGTTGTGCTCGATGTTGTCATGGACGACAGTAGACTTATTTGTTGTAATACTTCCTTGTTAGAGATACCAATTCTTATTTTAAAGTGTAAATTATATTCCCGGTATTGTGTCCGGATTGCTGAAGAATAGACCAACGGTGAACTGCATGTGTCGTAAAAGGCTACACAGCACTGAGATTCAAACCAACATCAGCACTCAGAAAGGGCATTCGGTTGTTGAGTGACGAGGCTCCAGAAAATTCTTTAAAAAATTCTAATCTCGAACCTATAGTTGCCCGATCCAAGCTAAACTGGGATTTAGGAGAAAGATGATGAAAGTATAAACTATTTTCTACACACTCTCGTGGATTAGAATCTAAATAATTTTACGAGGTTAAAAAATACGAATGAAACATTTATTAGTGGACCAAGTAACACGAATCTTACATACTTGTAGACTTAAACAGTACATGCAGATGTGACGTTAGAATCAGGTTAAAGTACAATCAACCTCAGAGTACTACAAATTCAACTGTGTTATAAAATGTTTCAAAGTTCAGCATACCAGTGCGTTTATAGATGTTACACTCTACATGGTTCAACGTTTTACAGTTTTACGGTCAGAAAATAGTTATAAACAAAAGAAACGGTTATAAAGACTCTTTCATCCCTAGAACTACAAATGCTGAAAAAGCTAAAATGGACGGTGCCTAAGCCTGAACGGGTCATCGTGGCCTAATTAAATGACAACTAGGTGGTCAATTAATAATATAATTCGGCACGAATAAGCACAATTTGAAACAATGCACAGTTATATACGTGGGCAAACGATACAAAATTGCACGTGTCGTATGAGGCGACTAAAGCACTAAGTTCCAAACCAAACCAACGTAAGAAAGTGCATTCAATTGATGAGCGCCTAGGCTCAAGAAATTGCTACAAAATTTTTTAAAACGAATGAAAGAGAAATAACGAATTAACTAATGAAATGATGCGGAACAGAGAGGAAAGGATATGGTCAATTCGTATCCCGCCCCAAGTTAAACAGTTGGGATATAAAGGAAAGATGATGGCGACGGTGATGACGATGATGATGATGGATGATGATGAAATAAATAAATGTAACACTTGTTTATACATAAATAGCACTTTTACCATGCATATATGTACAACATTGAACGTACATGTCGTTATATAGCAGCGACCAGGCATGAACGCAACGTAAACCACTACAATAATACAACCATCTCCACGATCCAGCAGCAATTTTATGCTTGTATTCAAATCAATAGTTTACACCGACATATAATTCGAGTAATACAGCATCCTTTAGTTAAGTTAAAAACCTCTCTGTTCTTGAATAAGTACAAGTTAATACCAATCGATCTGCAATCCCTTTCAAAACATCTACCAAAAATAAACGCAAATAATTATTTACTAACATGCAATCATGCATAAAATCTAAACGTAGACTTAATTTAAAGATAGCGGATTAGCTCTATCAGAACATCGTGACTCCACGGAGGCTACTTTGACCTTTCTATTCGTTGCTCTCTCTACTCGAGGTCACTTCACTAGACTATATGTCCCAGTCTGGCGCACATTGACGACTATGGTTTGACCCTGTGGATCAAGCAACAATTCCTGGCAGATTTCACTAGATATTCACATGAAGAGTTTCACATGTCACCTAGACTGAGGTCAGTAACAAAGTAAATGATCACGACTTAAGATCTACATTGCATTATAACCATTGCGCTATTGCATCTTGCATGTACCTCAAATTTGACGTTTCATATTTCTTAACAGGCTTTGAACTTTTTAACATGGGTTTTCCCCGATGATTTATTTTTTTTTTACATACGTTTTATTTTTGCTAACAAAGGAAGCAGGGATTTAGCACGGTTGGTTTAGCTGGGCGTCAATATACGAAGTTAAGCATCGTCGGGCCAGTTAGTACTTGAATAGGTGATCACATTAGAAGACTGGGTATTGAAAGCTTTTAATGAAGGAGTACCAGGGTGTTGAAAGGTTATTCTTAAATCTGAACCGGTTGCACACAGTACGCCATCAAAAAGCAAACAACTACAAATATTCATGAAGAGGAAGGAGGAAATTCCGAACACTATATAAACAGACACTAAACAAGGAAACTAAAAACACAAGCGATATGGCATGTGTGCATAATCGTATGAACAAATAAGCATTAATTATTTATCATTTACTGGGAGAAGAGTTAGAGGGTGACCAAGACATCTAATGTTGGATGATTTGATAACAAATTCCTACATTAAAATGAACTGGAAGGCTGAGGATAGAATTAGTTGGTAGAGTTATATACAAAGGACCTGCCGTTACACAGTGCACCGAGTGAAAGAGAATGAATTTTGATTTTGCTAAACATTTGAATGTCCAATGTTGAAACATAAAGATGAGTTTAGAATGTTCGCTTGGGCAAAAGTGAATGGATGGAAGAGAGACGATCAGCTGAGACAACAAGTAATTAAGAGCCGATCTGTAGAAGTTATCTGATGATCAGCTGAGAAAACAGATACTCTCAGAAGTGAACAAGTATCAGAATCAAGACGGGCCTGAGAGTCGTATTGCACATCTGAAGAACGACGATCAGTAAGCTGTAAGTTGTTAAACACCAGCCGGTCCTATTCGAGGACATCATGAGCGTTACCAAGAAAACTTCATAAAAATAACCACGAGATTCGACAGAACCAGCCAGTCTTTCATCTCAAATCAGTACAGCGCCTGCGCTACTTATAAACATGTTTGTATAGTATTCAAGGTGACATTGTCGTTAGCTGCTTAGAAGATCCGTCGTTTGTATATAAATAGATATTTCTCAAGCATAATTTTTCAAAATTTCAATCTGGGTTTCACTGAAGAACGCTAGCAGAGATTGTCAAAGTTTCTATACATTCGCTTTTGATACACATTTAACTTCGGTAAGCATAGCACGCCAAACATAACTTTTAATTTTAGTAAGCATTGCATACCTAACATAACATTTAATTTTAGTAAACATAGCATGCTAGACATAACATTAAATTTTAGTAAACATAGTATGCCAGACATAACACTTAATTTTAGTAAATAGTATACGTAATATCTGGCCATTCCGTTCAATTAACTTTATTCGTAATTTAACAGTTAGTTTTCCATTATCCAGACCCAGACAAAAAGGATTGAAATAAACGTAAAACATATTCAACAACTATAATGTAAACTCTTCCTTGGTAACACTGGTAATTTATTTGTGAAATGATTCAACTTGCTCTCCCACTGAACCTGCCGGTTAATAAACCCAAGATAGCGATCAGATATCCAACGTGTGCAACTAGAAGCCACGTTTATATGAGTGTGTACTAGCAACAACACGTTAGCTTCACGTGACCAGATAGCAGGTTGAGAACGGCTAACTACTTACTCACATTTGAACCTGTGTAGTAGCTAAATACTACAGTCACATGCGGTAGTAAAGTGCGCGTCGTTTAACCATCTCGCCTGCAACATTCTCGACCCGATAGTAGTGATACAAGAGTGTTTAGTAAACAATAAACACACAGCTTTCACAGACACATTAGTTCTTATTTGGTCTAAATGTCTTTTGTCATTTATTAGTTTTACTGTTATATAAGCTTTTATTTGTTAGAGCTACATGTCTTTTAGTTCATTTATTACTTTTAATGTAAAAACAGTTCTTATTAGTTCTAGCTATATGTCGTTTAGTTCATTTATAAGTTTTACTGTTATATTAGTTATTAATTTAGTTATAGCCATATACTACTTACAACCACATGTCTTTTAGTTCATTTATAGGTTTTACTGTAATATTAGTTCTTATTAGTTCTAGCTATATGTCCTTTAGTTCCCCTATTAGTTTCACAGTTAGTTTATTAGCTTATCTCGCTACCGCTTTTATTGGCTGTTTCCTGCTAATATCGTAAAAAAACGTAAGTAGCACTTTGGGTAACAAGGTCTATTATATGCAGTCCGTTCAGAGGTGCACTTAACTTATCGATCAGAGAGTAAAGTTGAAGCCAAGTTTAACGTCAGCTTTCAGCTTGATAGCATGTCAAAGTCGGATAGAGCATTGAAATTGAACTCTGCGCGTACTGATCCGTTGCGAACAACTCGAGCCCGGTCAGTGTACGGATAAGTGGCTATCTCAACTGTTCAGCAATGTAGTATGCAAACTGATCGGTAACATCGAATAAATGTTACAGTAGTCCGAGATGTAGAACGAATGTGCATTCGTATGAAGATAATAAGAGACAACTAGGATAGTTTTGATATAAAGAGTTAGAAGTCAAGGATCCCTGCCACAGCTGAGTGCTGGCATTATTAAAATATCTGGAGCTAAACCATCTACACAAGGTTTTATCCGCTCAACCGAGCACACAAACCATATTATTATTGCGGCCCTATAGAATAGATATTATGCCACCATAATATAGTAGCTTATTTATTAAAACATAACTATGAAGTTTTTCGATTATACCTCGACAAAGCACCATACACACATCTACGCACATATTAACATAGACTTTTACAGCCATACACACCATATGAAGTTATGAACACATTGTAGCAAACAAGCACACATTGTTGGACTAAGAGAGAAAGAGAGAGACAGACAGAAATAGGCAGAGCGCAGACCTGATAGGACCTGATGATATGTAAGCAAACAAGGACACACAGAAGAAGAGAGAGAGAGAGAGAGAACGAGAGAGAGAGCATATACCTGATAGGATCTGATGATAGCCTGGACAGAGAGATGGTCATCTATGGCCCTGGTGTCCACTGCTGTGCTGGTCAGTGCGGGCAGGCTGCTCGTGTCCTGATGACTCACCCCTGACCTGATGCTGGGCGGGGCCAGGTAGGCGGAGCCTGGCTCTGCGCCCTGAGCTGCATTGCGGAAGTACACGTCCCAGGACTGCGAGGAATAGAGAGATTACATAAAAACATTACAGAGATAACCCAATTAACTACAACTTACAGAAACCTCATGCAAGTAAATATACAATTAAATAAGCGAACATATTGTTTCTCACCTTCTCTACAGCTGAGAGAAATATATTAAATAACAATACAAATATATACTTAATAAATATATAAATAAATAAATATATATATATATATATATATATATATATTATAATTATAGATAATTATAAATATATATATATATCTATATATATGATATATATATATATTATAATTATATATATATTATGTATAATATAATTTTCAAATAGATACCTTAATGTACGTGTATATTTAACGTTTTACCTGAAGCAATCAATTGTTCTTTCATATTTCAGTGGCTAGTATGTCAAAGTATAACAAGATCATAGCCCGCGTTTAGCCCGAGCAGGAGAATAGACCAAACGTAGACTGCATTGAACTGCACCGTGAGAGCTCAACACGCTTTGCAGTGTGGGCGTGTCAGTGATGCAGACATTTCACAATAATCGCAGATGCGCTTAGAATACAATCGATATCGAGCGGTTTTCAGGTCGACACATATGTAGGACTGTATCTGTCTAATTACACACACTTTTACACGCAAAGTAGACTTTAAAGAGTTGTAACATATTTTAAGTACCTCTTGTGACACAGATACGTGTCAAAAATTTTTTAAACAAAACTAAGTAAAACAACAGTAATTTTAATATAGCGCACTCAAAAATGAGTTTTGAAGAAGAATTATGTTTATTTTCTGTCAAGTTTGTCACGAGCTTTATAAGCAAAGGAAAATTAGTTTAGCCTGTCGATTTTTAAGCCGCCTCGTCTATGATAGCGTTGTAACAGGAACAAATTAGATAATATTAGAGCAATCCAAAAAAACCCGTATAGTATTTTAGCATACAGTACCCAGAGCAAAGAACCTTTCACCATTCACTGATATCTGCATTAGTCGTCCTTACGAGCACGAGTAGTCCATTTGCCAGTCGATGTTATCAAGATTCCTGGATCCAGTCACCACCAGACGAAGTGTGCTATTTTGAACTGATCTAAGGTGGACTACAATCAACCTACTACCCGGACCTTTTTAGGATTTCTAATTAAGTAGCTCTGTGTAAGTGCGTTAGGTAACGTCACATAAATTTACATGCTGTTCCTGAGATCCTGGGTTCAATTCCCGATAGAGCTTATCATGGAGTAAAATCTCTGACATTCACACAACTGGTAACTTGGATAATTGACTAAACTGACTAATGGTTAAACAAGTGGTATTAAAAGTCATAGATATCATCACGGATGCTCATTTCACTATAATGTGTGTTTAACTTTCAACTTCAATAATTCTTTAAAGGTTGCAAGTACAGGAACAACACAATTTACAGCAGAAAAAGTTACTATAATATCAAATTCTAGTAACTACATTTAGAAGACCCTTTTCAGATCTGAGACGGCAATTGAATCGATCCTTATTAAAATTTCACTCATAACTATTACTACAAGCCAAGGTAAATATAATAAATTATATTTCCCTTGCTACAAGCCACCTGACGAGAAATAACTAATAATTATGATAAGTCAAACGGGTTTCAACTCCCACATTCAGAAATGTCGCATTGTTTACATTCAGCAGACGGACTTAATCCGGTTCTAACCGGTTCTTAAATCTCTCTCCCATCTACGTCAGTACTACTGTTCAAATCCAGACAGATCAGACCGGCTCATCGAGTCCTTATCGCTTATCCAGTTTACAGTTTGATATAGTATAAAACTATACTAAAGATATATGTCACACAACCAAATACAATGCGTTATATTACATGACAATTTACAATACAGTACAACTGGTTTTGCGTACATCTCTTCACCTACGATATCAAGGACGTCTGAGACATTTTCACACACGCATGTACAGATATATACAGTATATATTTACAGTATATATATACAGTATATATATACAGTATATATATACAGTATATATATACAGTATATATATACAGTATATATATATATATATATATATATATATATATATATATATATATATATACCGTAGCCTTATTGATATACGTCTCTTTAAGCAGGATAGGCTAGAATGCCGATAGGCGTGTAGAGTACGAATGTTCTCTAGTATCGATTTGAAGAGGCTTTAATCTATCTAGTAGCAATCATTTCTCAAGAAATATTGTCTTCTCATGCCTCCATATATATAATTACAATCCTAGACAGTAAGCTTGGTAATACATCTAGTAACCTTTAGCATTTATTGTATATCAAAAATAGCACTAACTTGCGTTTTATCTAATCCTTACAATTAATATTAAAAGGCACAGCATTGTATATAACCAAATAAATAAGATACACAACAAAAATTTGCTACAACTTAATATAAAGATGTATTAGAATCTATAAAGCTAAGTTTAACGTCGGTTCTTTTAACACAGATTCACTCTCAGAGATCGTCCAATGAACTCTTACACTTGTACTTATCCTACACACATGCTATCAGCTTTACGGTATAAAACATTACATTGTATAAAGATAACTACATTACAAGAAACTATTATTTATTTATAAATGCAAAAATACAATACAACGCAAGACAGTACAATTGCCTACAATACCATACTGAATTTACCTGAATACAATACCCTGCAGCATTACACTACTACACTACTAGCCTATTATCAAAAGTAAATAGAGTCAAAACAAGTAGCGACGAGCTTAATATCTAAAATATTGATTAAGTTAATCTCAACTAATCATCGCTCTTGCCTAGAAAACAACCGATAGAATTTTAGATTCTATGTAAAACCACATGCAGGCATACACAAAACATACACAAAGATACACACATACAGACAAAGACACATGCAACCACCAAATACACATGCAAGACACAGGCACACACATAGAAATACAAACAGAAGTATAAACTCATACACAAATACAAACAGAAGTATAAACCAGTTCCTGTTATACTCGTTACACCAACTGTCTATACAAAACAGGACAAGTTAACTGTAGATTCACCAACAGAAAATATTGAAACAAGAAAACAAGTTGCAACAAGGACTATTGTAGCGTTACAGTCATCCATGACAACATCACTCATTGCAATATTCCATTTTCAAATGATTATACTTGCTTGATCTTGTTTTGAAGTAATAAATAAATAAATTAAAATTGTAATTAATTACACATTGAACATAATTAATTACTTAATCAACACTCAGGGTTCATAAAACACAACAAAATTGTGTTGTGTTAATTTCAGACCAAGAAAATGGAAAAAGATCAAAAAGATATAGCTTAGAGTGTCTACTGCAAGGCAAATTAAGAAACACTATAAGTGCATTGGACAATCCTAATCCTATAGTACACAGTGCGCACAAGCATTCATAATCAGCATAATAAATTACCTCAGCTAATAATATATCCAGTTAATTTACAGTTGATACAGCAGAAGTTTGAGATAACTGAATCTTGATAATGTTCAGATAAATATAATCAAAAGCCAATGACACTGATGACTTGTTAAAAGAGAACCTAAACTGTTAGCAACAACTAGGAACGAATACCAGGTCCATTTCTCAACATAACTGATATATTTATAGGCAATCTGGCTGAACCAGTGTTTTCATAAAAACTATAACAATATGTTTCTGATAACTTAAAGTTGTGTCTCTATTGCCACCTCAGATACGTGATTTCATATAAAATAACTAGTACAGTTAAGTAATGATACAAACATTGTTCAACAAACATTGTTCATTAGCGACACAGCAAGTGAGATATCAAGAGGACGAGATATTTTAAAAAGTACGATATCAAGTGAATATATCAAACCAAGTATAATGGCAACAATGACTAACAGCCGTATCATAAAGCACAATTCCATTATCACATCTCCTCTTCAGGTTTAATGCTGAACAGGGCTAATAATAATCTTGGTTAAAATTAATAAACCAGTAAAACTAGCGGGTTAAGCATTACTTTAACTCATTTGAAGTGTCTCCACAGTCAACCATTAGGTGTCAAACAAAAGTCAATTCATCCAGTATCTGGAGACTGAAGAGAATGATGAGAGAGAAAACATTAAATAGACAACATTCAGATGCCATGAAAGTCCGAAAAAAATCCATTGTCAGCTTTATTATCGACAAAAATAAACAAACAAAATAAAACAGTTCACGGAAACATCTTAAATTTTGTACAGTCCTACATTTCGTTTTTAAGAGTTATTCAATTACACAATAACTTAGAATAAAATTGAGTTGAAAGAGGAAAAGTATCCACTAAATGAATTTAAAATATCCCCATACATGAGTTAAAAGATAAAAGTATCAGTACTGGAGTTTCACGTACCTTGTGTACACTCTTAGGATCCTGTTTCCAGGCAGCGTACATCTCTTCGACATAAGTTGCAGAACCCCCATTAAGAAATGGCTCGGCAGCAACATTCGTGGACTGCAGTCTGGAAGTGGTAATAACTGGAATGGTTGTCACCCTGGGACCAACTACCTGCTGAACCTTTGTCAGGCCCCAGCCTTGCTGAACAAGACTGCTCAAGGGCTTTACAGTTCTCGCCACTCTATACATGTTCTAGTTAGAAGTATACGCTTAGTAATTATACGATGAATTTCTGTCAAAAAATTTAACAACACAATGGTAATAAATATAATTACTAGTACTAAAGATAATATTTAGTTAATAGTATTTCAGCTATACTGTTGATGGTAACCAGCAAATATTATAGGCCAGTGATATCCCAACTAGTTATATATCGCTTCAGTTTAATCTGGTTTAAAACCCATTATGTTTTAATAAATTTACCAATCACCTACAGGTGCTGGGTCCTTCATTACACTCTCAGGCAAATTTTACTTTCACTGACCTGATTTCAATTTACAAAATTATTTCTCACAGTTAGCATTAGGTAAGCTAATTTTGCCTGAATTTAAGGTCTCAAAAGAAATATTAGGAAATTTTTGTATGTTGGATCAGGAAGATGGAAAGTTTGAAATTGATTCACTAAGCTAGCTAAGGTTCAGAAATTCTTTATGACTTAAAAGGTAATATAAATAAATTTGATATCAGCAGCTCTAGAAATCTCTGCAATGCTTTCAAGCTTATTCCATACACAATAATACAATAGCGCTGCAAATAAGTAAGTGCTGTCATAATCTATTCTCAATGAGAACATTCCCAATGAAATAGATGTAATCTGTCGGCAGTAGACTTTCTTAGAAACTTACACCTAATTTTCATATTTGATTAATAATATTAAAACTATAGATATTTATGATTTTTCTCATGCACACCTCATATAAACCAGCATAAGCTACTTAAAGGCCGAATGATGGCCAGTAAATCGTGCAAAAACAAACATGAAATTTTATACAGTTAACAGTCCAGAGTTTTGCAGTCAAGTATTTTATAGCCACTTCAACTATAGTGCCAATTAAAGAACATCATCAGACCCCGACAAATGAGACAAGACATCATCAGACACACAGAAAATGATTTCAGCACAAGTCGTCAACAAGACCTCATCTCTAGAGAGGCACCGTTCATGAAATCCTCATTGACTGAAGTTCAACTTAGTAAAATGAGTCAAATTAAATTCTAAGTATCTCTGAACCCAGCCATTTATTTTTATTCCAATGAAAGCATCCATATTCAGTAGCCCTATTGAACTTAAATATTAGGAATTGAATGTAGAGTAGCAGAGAGAAAAAGTACCGATAAACAAACCACATTATAATTAATACTAATTTATTTAAATAATGAAATTTTGACATTTTTCAAGAAAGCAGATCTAAAAATTACTTAGTAGCTTCTAACAAACTTTTCAGAGTCTGGTAAACTCATGGAATAATTTCAGAAAATACAACAAATTGAAAAAAGCTGGAGATCAGACACGGCAATCAACTGCACCATCTGAGAGCACCATAATATATCAAACCCACAGAGTTCATATAATCTCTAAATTCCCACAAACTGTTACATTAATATTGACCTCTATTATTGCTACTATCATAAATAAAAAGTTTCTCGAAAAAATTGTCTAGACAAAAAAGTAAAGTGGTAAGTAAATTGACATTCATTACATGTGTTACTTATTTATAAGTAAGTTAATTTTTTTATTTTTTCATATTACGTATAACTAATATACGTTAATAGATTAATTTAACTACCCGTAAAATATATAATTTCGAGAATCTCATATATTATATCCTAAGATAACAAAAAACCATTAGAATAAGGAATTGCCGATTCTTAATGCTATATTTAAATCTTAATAATAAATTTATAAACACGTTTTATAAATTAATATTTAACAACTGCTAGAAAAACTCGCTAACAAAACAAAACGATCTCGCTAGTAAAATTATAATACACAAATATTATACACAAATACAAAGTAAAAATATAAAACACAATAAAAGTAAGTGAAAATGACTATACTACCGGAATGTGTTAATAATTAGACGAAGAAAAGTTAGGCGAAACGAATCACGATCGGCTTTTTCACAAATCATCAACATTCTAAGAACGCCCTAGTTTGACCTTCCGGCAACCTTAACATACACCGTTTGGTTGAGTTCTAAATTTTGACAAAAAGTGGAAGATTTTGCTTAATTTCGATAATTACTGAACAAATACTAATATTCTGGGAGTATATCTAACGAATAAAAATAAGCAATATCAGCAAAAAATTAAACAGCTTTATCAATAATTAAAATACATTGTCTGTACTTTAAAAAATTTATTGGTTTTATGACCTTAACATATTGCAGCAGCCAATCAGATTATAAATGGCAAAACAAACCCATCTTGCCCTATTTTATTATCCAATCATCTTTCAGTCGTTACCAAATGCGCGTTTGGCCCCACCCACAATGATGCAAGTGCCAAGGGCTGATTCATTGATAGAAACCTGCGGTCCACTTAAATCAGACGTGTAATTAATTTAGACGTCTGGTTTATAAATCAAAAGTTAAATTCAAAATTTAGTCAATAGTTCAGCCCCATAGACACCCATTGTAGCCAATCCTTCTGATTCATCGTTATATGGACACCCATAAGCATGTACATAGGCTGTATAACCACAACTGTAACCATAACTGTAATAACCATTACTGTAAAATTTGAGCTTTTTATGATGAAATGGCCTAGCCAAGATTTAATACCTAATTAACTTAACATAATTATACTGGTTAAGGAAGTCACAAGGACCTGTAACACCAGTTTAAATAATTAACATGGCATAACATAGCACTACTGGTTCAGAAAGCACAATTACTTGTTTAAGACCTACAATTTGGTCCGGTGGATTGTGGTCCGGTGTAGGCACTTCAATCAAGGGGGCACTGCCACAGTGCCACTTACGACGACAACAACAACAACAACAATTAGAGTGCTACAGTCATCAAGGACAACATCGAGCACTATTGAGACAAAATCAAGCCGGCGAGCAAAAAGAAGGTCCAAAAATGGTGCAAATTCCAAAATCCAGAAATTCAGTCCACAGTTTAAATTCAGTCCAAAGACTGGCTCAAACTGTACACCACTACTATGACGTATACATAATACACTGTATAGTTATAGTCGAGATCGGTCCCCGTTATGTGTCCGTACAAATTAAAAATAAACTAATCGTAAACTACATGTGTCGTAAGAGGTGACTCCTGAGGAATGAGAAGGTATATTATGTGAAAACCACATCATAAGCTATATCTTCTTATTAAAATCATAGATTAAGGCATGATTAAAGGTGAGATGTTTCGCAAGAGATGGCTGATTAATAATTGGCTGCTGCAATGCGTTGTTAACAAAACCTTAAACTATCGTGGCCGTTGAAACTTGAAAAAGTGACCGAACTAATTCTTTTTCTGGTATTCTGTCGACTGTCAGGTTCTATTCTGCCGACAGTATTCTTGTCATATTTCGGTTGAGCACGTCCTGAGTATTGTACCTGTGTACCTTTGAATCTGTGCAATGGGGAACTTGGGTTTTTTCATTCAAAGCTGTCAATACTCGATCGATCGGTCTTCTAAGGTGGTCAGCCAACCCTGAACTAACCGAACACGACATAGCTTAGCTTCGTTTAGTTGGCGCGCAGCTAAACCGACTGCGCTAAATCAAGCCACAAAATTGTGATAAATCTGTTTAGTCGCCTTTGGGATTTGATAAATTGCATGCTTCAAGTCCTGGTCTATGCATGGACTTTTAGAATATTAAAAATATTATGTTATCATCTATATTATATTATATTATATTATATTATATATATATATATATATATATATATATATATATATATATATATGTATATATCTTATCTTATCGTGTCCTTATCTAAAAACAGATATAGATAAATTAGAGAAAGTAAAGGCTAGAGCGACAAAACTCATTAAGAAGTGCAAGAATTTTAGTTATGAAAACCAACTAAAATATACAGGATTAGTAACTCTGAAAGAGAGAAGAGCTAGGGGAGATCTGATAGAAGTGTTCAAAATTCTAAAGGGATTTAGTAAGGTTGATTACAACACTTGTTTTAATTTAACTAATAGCTGCAGAACTAGAGGTCATAAATACAAACTTGTTAAACCTAGAAGTAGATTAGATATATGTAAAAACTTTTTTAGTCAGAGAATTATTAATAGCTGGAATGAGCTTCCAGAGGAAGTTGTAGAAGCAAAATCCATAAATCAAATTAAAAATTTGTACGATAAATATAAGAAGTTGGTGTAATAATGCCCTATGTGTAAAATTACTTGTTAGATATTAGGCCCTAATTAGGTATTTTAGATTGTATTGATGTGTCATTAGGCTAGGTCTAAAACAGAAAATAAAGCTATTTTTTCATTCAAATAACTGTTTACTTGCTTTTCTGTAAATGCTGCTTAGTGTCATATCTAGCCTAGATATGTATATTGTGTTATATTGTGTTAGTTAAGTACATGTATAGGGGACTTTATGCTTTCTGTTAGTTAATTGTGTAGGTCTAGATTTTTAGTTTTTATTGTGTTTTAATGAGTCTTAAACAAGCAATAATTTGCTTTCTGACTCAGAAACTGCTATGTTAAAAAATATATATAGATCTATACATATATATTAGGTATCCATGTAGACCTACATTGAGAGAAATTTTGAGATCAATAACATACACATCGCCATTTGCAAATAATTGATTTAAAGTCGGCTACACGAATAACTGTGAGGTCAATGATATTAAATTTGTACAAATGCAGGACGTTGTGGTATGTCGTACGTACAATAAAGACTAGTACCCTCTAGAGACTAAATGTGTGACAAATTAAGCATCTCTATGTGATGTAGGCCAATGCATGAATAAATAAATAAATAAATAAATAAATATATATATATATATATATATATATGTATACATGTATATATATATATATATATATATATATACATGTATATATATATATATATATATATATATATATATATATATATATATATAATATATATATAAACATTCGACCACAATATATATATACACTTTACATGTTTAAACCGTGATGCAGTTTTTTTAGTTCATTATCCTTCCCACAAACTGAGAAATATCCGAGATTTTACACTAAGACACGCTAGCCTTCGAATAGAACCCATGAGAATCAAAAATATATCTAAGGATCGGTCATTTTAAATTTTCAGATTATAACAGTTGCTCTTTACTACTTTTTGTTACCCCGTATTGTGTCCGGGTTGCGGAAAATAGATCAGCCGTGGACTGAGCGTGTCATAATGGCGGCAAAGCAGCTTTAAGATTCAAACCATCGTTATAAAGGGCGTTCGGTTTGTGGGCACCTAGGCTCCAGAAATTGTAAAAGAAAAATTTAAATAGGAATTGAAAGAAGGTCTGTTCTTATCTCGACCCTAGTTAAGCTGGGATTCAAGGGAAATGATGATGATTATGATGCTTATGGTGATGATAATGATTATGATGATGATGATGATACTGATGATGATGACCAGCTGTTCTCAGCATTAAGTCGTATTAGCAATATTTGTTATTAGATAGTTGGCTAGCACACCAGAGAAATCTCAGTTTCTATTATTTGACGATATTTAGAGCCAGAGCCAAGAGAATTCATCTCCTTCAAGAACTTCTCTCTTTCAGATATCTCATTCTGAACTAAAACAGTTTCAAAAATAAACATACGAAAAGCCTTGATATTTATTACAACACATCAAATGATGGTTTTAACATTTCGGTCAAAATGTTAATTTAATCGAATGAATGTATGAATGAATGTATAAATGAATGTATGCACGTATGTATGTATGTATGTATGTATGTATGTATGTATGTATGTATGTATGTATGTATGTATGTAATTAATATAAGGCTATACTCATTCGACCACATCCCTTTCATAGCGTTTGTGGTTTTTATATATAGGGTTGATGCTATCGTTTAGCAGTGTTTTGGAGATCTAAACAGAGATTCCTAAACTTATCACCGCGTCTCAAATCTGAACTTAGAGAAAGGAATTTGTTTCTTCGAAGTAAATAAAAGGAAGTAAATTCCTAATAAATATTCCTACTTGATATTCAATACACAATCAACTAAATGCCTTCTATTATTTCAAACATTCACCAGATGACGACATAGTATTGCAAATTTTGCATTCATCCCTGATTACTTTTCTTTAATTTGAGAGTTCGCTTGGAGCTCCGGCAAGTTGGCTCCGCAACTTCTTGAAATAAATCTAACTTACATGTATATTCCGAAAATTAGAGCTCAGTTAGTACTAATTTTTTGCTGCGAGTCCCACAATTAAAGTTCACCCCGTTTGGTACGTATTGCGTACTAAAATATGCGGAGCCGACTTGACGCTGGCTCAGCAACTTTCACATTCGAATTTGAAACTTAAGCTAAAATTTATAGCTAAATTAGTACTAATTTTTGCTGCAGCCTGCAAATCCCACAATTACATCTCGCTCGGTTTGCTACATATCGGGTACCAAATTTGGAGACAGCGTCAATTAAGTTGGCTCCGCAACATTCTCGTGTAAACGTAAAAACTATATGCAAAATTAGAGTTCAATTAGTGCTATCTATCAATCAATCAATCTTTCTCTCTCTCTGTCTCTGTCTCTCTTTGGTTATTGCTTAAGTAGCGGTCCTAAGATACATAAGATCTCGCACTGGTATTCTGCGTTATGTGCTCTTTAAGAGACACACCCCATTCATCAACCAACGAACTGGATAAGTCAAGAATTTAATAAGTTAAATATAATCAACGCAGTGGTTAAGTTGTACACGATAAAAATGTAAACAAACGGTGAAAAATGAACTTGGAATACGAAATGCATCAGCAGTAAGCTGCGAGCTTATTACTTGCAGCTGAGTGGAGAGAGTGTCGATTTACGCTCCGGCACCGGAGCAATTGTAAAGATGACGCGCATGGAGGACTCCTTTCATTATATGAATATAATTAATTTAATAGCATAAAAGCTAAACTGAATATACAAAAGCTTTAGTTTTGACAACGGCAACAATGAAAACAGAAGTATCCATGCCATGATCATCTAACTCAGTTAATGAGCAATTGTTCTGTAATCGATTCACCTTCAAAAGGCAGCATTTGATATATAGCAAAAATACTAATGTTACAGCCATGTCTCAACAAATCAATTCTTAATAAGCTTGAATAAGTTGGATTAGTACCTATGTAACTAATTAGTAATTATTTATACTAATAGTAAATGCTTATACATTAAATGTGTATAGCGGCAATCCATTGCAAACAATAACAAGCTAGCGCCGGTCCGCTGCTGGCTTCCACGATTGTAGCTGGCAGCTGAGGCATATCTTATTCCAAGTTCATTTTTCAACGTTTGTTGACATTTTATCGTGTACAACTTAACCACTGCATATAATCGCATCAACCCCTGCCTGGTATTAACCAACCCCTGTTACAGCGTTTAACTTGCATCAATACTATTATTCTTACTCTTTCCAAAAGCCTCTTTGCCGGTGTAATTCGGGAACTGCATGTGTAATTCGGGGGCTGCCCACGCCTCGGGGGGACAGCCATCGCCTCGGGGGGCAGGTGGGCAGCCTCAGGCCCGAGGCTGCCCCCGCCCCCGCCCCCCCGTTGATTTACCGGTTAAGTAAACTGATTACACTATTTTACCCGTTAAATAAACTTGTTACGTTTCCTTAGATTTAGCCGCCTTTCAGAATTAACATATTAATGTTTGCTTGATTTTAATTTACAATTACGAAATATACTGAAAAATTATTAAATTAAAATAATTTAATAGAAATTATTAAATTAGTGGCTAATCCAGCTTGTTGGTGTTTCTCTTACAGAGCACATAAAGCGGAGTATGAGTAGAAATATGTATCTTAGACCCACTACTTGAGCAATAACTAGAGAAAGAGAGAGAGAGAGAGGGAGAGGGAGAGAGAGATTGAGAGAGAAATAGAGGTGCATAGGGAGAGAGCTAGAGAGAGAGAGAGAGAGAGAGAGAGAGAGAGACATAGATAGATTAAGAGAGAGAGAGGTGCATAGGGAGAGAGCATTGGGAGACAGTTCGAGAGAGAGAGAGAGAGAAAGAGAGAGAGAGGTGCATAGGGAGAGAGAGAGAGACAGAGAGACAGAGAGAGAGAGAGATAGGCTGTGTGAGAGAGATAAAAAAAGATAGAGAGAGAGAGTGAGAGAGAAAGAGAGAGAGAGAGAAAGAGAGAGAGAAGTTAATCAATTATTTTTGCTGCAGGTTCCTACAAATTGAATTAAGTTGTCTACAAATAATTAGAAAGTAAAATTTTATAATTCAAGCAAGGTAGGCTCCGTAGTTAGCTCCGTCAAGTTGAGTCCGCAACTTCTTCAAATAAATCTAATTAATATGCCGAAAATTAGAGCACAATTAGTGCTAATTTCTTCTGCGAGTCCCACAATTAAAGCTCACTCCGTTTGGTACGTATTGCGTACCAAAGTTTTGTAGAGTAAACTTGACGCTGGCTCTGCAACTTTCACATTCGAATTTGAAGCCTTTTATAAAAATTAGAGCTCAATTAGTGCTAATTTTTACTGGAAGTCCCACAATTGGAGCTCACTCCGTTTGGTACGCATTGCGTACCAAAATATGGGGAGCCAACTTGACGCTGGTTCCACAACTTTCACATTCGAATTTGAAGCCTATGCTCTATTTGAAGCTACGAGATTTCTAATGCTGCGAATCAGAGCAGAGAGCTTGTAATTTGTTCACACAAGCAAAGTAGACGTTAGAGCATTGACAAAAATAGTATTGTTTATTTTCTCAATTTCATCTAATCTAACACTAATTCCATTCTAATTAAACCTTAACCATAACCCTTACCCTATCGTGGTGTGAAAACATTATTGTGGTCGCGTAGTTATTCTACATGAAAGTACTATACACGTATGTATGTTTATTATAAGTATTTTGTATATGAAGTCTGGAATGAGTGTTGCTGGATAGCGTACAATTCCGGTCATATGTAGAAATTTGTACTAGTTTAGATATTAATTTAAATGCATTGTTATTTAGCTCATGATTACAATAAAACTCTTCCTCTAAAGTAGTCACGAATACCGAGTTCAGCCAAGACACTGCTATACAAGTTTGCGTTGTTAACAATAATAATAATAATCCCGAACCCAAAACCTAAATCTAACATAAAACGTATCTTTGAAAAAGTAAAAATATGCATAGAATGCTATCAAAAGTAAAGAAACAAAATAGCTTTTGTCCATAATGTAATGCTTGCAATCACGCAATCGGTAACACGATGCTCGTTATCCAGTCTGACGTTTACTCTCAATATAGACCGCAGCGAGAAATCGATGATTTTGTTTCTCAAAATAGTATCATAACGAAACATTTGTATGTTTTGTTGAGACAATATCGAGTAACTCACGCAATGACCTTGGATTAGAGTTGGAAGCTTGCTTTTATTCTCGAATGAACACGAGAAGTGTTACTATTTTTCTTTTGGTTTACTTTACGTGTACATTCTTAAAACTTCCACATGAAAACAAGAAATTGAGAATTTGAATATAATTGCACTCAAACAAAATTTAACGAAAGTGCCTATCAAGTACAGCAAATGGAATTGAACTCTCATGCTTGTAAAAAGCTAAAACAAAGTTTAAAGTCAGTTTCATGCTCGATAGTAAGTCAGTGACGGGGAGAGCACTGGATTTGAACCCTGCTGTCCATGTTGTAGACTAGTTGTACAACAAATTGCCAACAAGCTATCATCAACCCACTAATCGACTGGATCTACTGGTTGAGAGGCTTATAACGTCTTCAAAACTTTTCTTTAATTTAGTGTCATCTTAAATTGCTGTCCTCTGATTATTATTACGGTATCCGATACATCACCACGGTTCTTATTTTGTGTTTTATAATATCCAACATCATCATCATCATCTTTCATGGAAGCTCAATTTAACTAAGGTCGAGTAACTAGGCGATGAGTTTATGGTTTCCACATAAAGTTTAATCAAAATTTTTTTCCAAGGTATTCGTCAGAGCTACAGATAAATATAAAGCGTCTACTCATCAGCTATCGATACCACTAACAAAATCCTGCCTGAAGCCGCAAGAGCCAAGACATTTATTAATTAATTAGACGAGCAATGCCCCAGTATTACATATATTAAAACAATTGATTCTATACATGTTTATTAGACTAAACGTTCAGTAGTTTTCTACAACAGAGGTGAGAGGTGATTTTAAAGCAACTGACTATTTAAGTTGAATTTCGAAGTCACGTGTTTGTAAGTTATATTCAAGGTCAGCTAAATTCAAGATCACGTCATCGTACAGAATCAATAAAGTTTGGAGGCATATTTTTTATTTGACTATAATACTAGATGTTCCACAAGCAATGACAGGCCAGCTCCTCTTCATAATAAGTAAAACAGAGAATGTCACAGATACATATATAATATAATATTAGGTTGTGTTTATAAGTACTTAATGTTACAACAAGTCCACGTCTGCACGCATAGCAAACACGACATTACCATCAACGAGACAACTGACAATACCAAAGAATGCGAAAGACAAATTGTAATCTACTATATACTTAATATAAGTTAATAATCATCATCTTACCCTAAATCCCTGCTAAACTAGGGTCAGGGTCCAATATATACTTAATAATCGATAAATAGCATAGCAGTTCCTCATAGCTCAGTTGTTAAATGACAGATCCTGAGGTGAATTGAACTCTTGTGGATTCGATTCACGGCCGCGCTGATCTGAGATTAAAATCTCGGACATTCACTGGACTGGTTATCGGAAAATGGACCAAATTGCCAAACGGTTTAAACATGTGGTGTTAAAATGTGATAGACTATCCTGATAAAATGTGATAGATAGATAGATCAACATAGTTGATCATTTCACTATACTGTGTGATTATTTTTTTGTTAAAGCGCCTCTTAAGCAGACGGGATTTTCAACATTAAACGACTCGACCTAGTGTTCCAAAGGGTTCAGGTTTTGATCTGTTTAGGGATACAATGCGTGAGAACAGTCATCAGAAATAATGGCGACCAATCTGCGAGTAGTGGGCGACTGATGCAGAAGATTAAGAATTTAAGCACGTATCTGACCTGTCACAGTAGTACTAATGATACTGCTAAATGTGTGTGCTATGGATCCGCTAGGTGTCGACTCCCGGCTCTGTGTGCTCAATGTTGTCGTGGTTGACCTTTTTGTTGAACTCAATGAACTGTACCTCCAAAAACAGCTATCTCTTTAAAATATCTGTTGAACAGCAACCTCTTTAAAATACCTGTTGTTAACTTGTTATAAATATTATGTTCGAAAGTGTTTAACAAGCATATAGAATGTAAATAGCAGCTAAACAGAATTTATTAGTGCAATAGAGACATAACATGCAGGGGTGCTTTCCAACCCAGTAAAGTTTCAAGTTTTCATGGACTGGATAGCACTATAACTGACTCCAATATATTTCAACGCATATATGTATTTACAGGGTATTTCTGTAGTAAAAAATTATATAATCAATACTTTAACAATTGTCTAATATTAAAATAATAATCACACAAGGTTTAAGTGCAAAGCTACAGTACGAAATTCAACTGAGTAACTGAATTTAGTCTCGAAAACTTTCAAAAGTTATTATTATCCCTTAAAATATCAGATAATGAGAATGTGCTTCGTATAAACAATTACCTCTCCCTCTTTCTCTCTCTCTCTCTTTCTCTCGAGATCTCTATCTTTCTCTGGCCTGCCTCTTCTTTCTGTATCTATAGCACTATAATATCGTCTCACTTCAGAGTAGTCTATATATTTAGGTATACTACAATTATTTGTTGACATCCAATACATCATCGCCAAATGACGAAATAAACGTTCAACACAATTCTATAAAAATAGAGCATGACATTAGGTTAAACATCGTCTCGTGTTTTAAATACCACTGATTTCCTACATATAGCCTTCTTGAAGGAAGTCATCATAGGAGTCAAGAATGGTCATAAAAAGTTTTACAAATTGTCAAAAAATACCTATTTATATCTAATTCACAGTTTTAATTAATAAGCGTTTCGACCATAAATAACAGAAACTTTGATAATCTAGAGTACAAAGAGCCATTTATGCACCAACTTTTAACAATGGTTATCTTTCAAAAGATACGCTCTACATTAGTCCATCTCCAAGTAACTTTTAGCTTTGATTCTTGCATTTTGACATTTTCACTAGAGAATTAAAAAAAATATTTAAAAACTAACCTATTAAATATCTATTGCTTATTTTAAAGTCAGTAATTTTTGCATCCTTTAATAATAATCCTTGTTTCAGTCTTCATTGAAGCAAAAATATCAAACAAACTAAAAGGCAGAGTAATCGCTGCTGTGCAGTTAGAAACTGCTTTTGTAGATGATAAATATCATGAAAAATTTAATAGATGGTTCCCAGATCCCACTAGTTTCCATCATCTGCAGGTACTAGATTGAAAGCGTCATATTTTTTAAATAAATTTTTTTACGTTAAACAGTATAATAGTTAACTCAAGCGCTGATATGACAATTTTAAACAAACTTATACTTTATAAATTACTAAATTCCTCTCAAAGTATTGGAGGAATTATTTAATTTCCGTGAATTCTGTTTAAACTTCTAAAGCACAGAGTTTTAATAGATTTATAACTAACTGCATATTACATCTTTACTTAGACTTTTACTCTTTAGATATAAAACACATCTTGACAAGTCACACAACAAATCAATAAATAAATCATGCTTTAACGTCCGTTCTGTAATCACTTGATGATGCTTGACAGCATACAACGTTTCATATATCACTATAATAAAGGATAAAGCCAACTTTAATTTTACACAATTACATGACGTAAAATATTAACATAAAGAAAGCTGCAGTAATGATAAGATAACTAGCACAATTACGTTAATGTTCCATTAGCTTACATATTGAACCCCGTCATATTTTAATTAAAGAAGAATAATCACAGTACGCGAAAGTCATGCAATTGTGCATGCAAACATTTCCTTCCTATAAATCTGATTTAAGTAAACTACAGAAATCTGAAACAAAATGTTCAACCTCGACTATTCTCCAGTTTGTTTTATTTACATTGCTAGTTTTTTTAAATTGCAAACTTTAAAAAAAAGATAGAGACACGTTTATCTGTGAAATGCATTAGTTTCAACAGAAGACAGCAGACATATTTTCCTATCAGATTCGATGTTGTTTTTGTACTATATACAGCTCATTGAGATGAAACTTAAGAGTGTAAACTATTTCGGCAGAGTTATATTTATTTAAAAGCTTATTACGATTCTTTTCAAAAGAATATAGAATAAAAGAAAAACCGCTAGAAATTTGTAAGATATTTCAAATTTCCTAATGCTTCCAATTTAAACTAAAAGGTAGCGAAATCTCGAAATGCCATCACTGTAATATGTAGTCCTACACACACTAGTTATAGACTAGTTAGTTTTAGTCAAAATGACCAGTTACCACGAATATACACAAAATGCACAAAAACACACTTCGAAAATATACAAAATAGAAAATATGACAAAATTGCATTGATAATTGGAACAATACCACGTGAAAAACGATATATACAAAAGTTCACAAAACTAGTAGTAGTAGAGAAGTTCTCAATATATCCATATATGTATATAAGTAGTTTATATATGCTTAAGTAGGAAAGTTGTTCTCCATTGAATATGGGAATTGAAGACATAAGTCATACGTTGATTGTATAAGTCATAGAGTACATACAACGAAGTAATGTGATTTGAAGAGTAGATGCAAATGATTTAGGCCTTAAATTGAGACAGAGTGTTCTAATCAGAATATTACAGAATTCATTCATATTTTTGCTTCACTTTGGTTGACGGAGCCTATAATGTCATGTATTAAGATCATATGTTAATATACCTAAGTAATTACGAAACTCACTGGCAGGCTACAACGTGACTTGAACTCAAGTTTCCAACAATCTTATACATCATCGAATAAACCAAATATCTACATACATTTACTATGCTCACTAACCAGCTTGTCTCTGAACCCTCACTTTAAACAACCACCCTACTCACTTCTCAACACTTATGTTCCCACCACCACTACGCCTAGGCGCCGCCCACTTTATTCACACCGTGTCTGATGGGAGACTCGAAGAAAGCGTCCACCTGACTATCGACCACTGACAGCGTTATACCGAGCTGAGCGGCGTAGTACGTCGCCATCACGATCGTGTGCGAGCCAGGAAACGGCGCCATGAACTTGCTGACTGCCAGGGACGTATCAGACACGAGGAAGCACAGCGCCCCGGCACAGCCGCACAGCTTAGTCCACGTCCACAGGTCGTTGAAGATCTGAACCCTAGCCGCGGCCCTCCAGGCCATAAAGCTGATGAGCACCATGTAGAGAGCAGCCAAGCTGATCATAGGGTGCTCCAGGGCTGGATAGATGAACCCGTAGATACTCGCCCCCACTCCCATTATAATACCGCCCAGCCAGAGCTTAAGTGGACGCAGACCGAACGCCGAGGCGTACAAGAGCTGGGCGATGGCGAACATGAGGAGGCCGTGGATGAAGTAGCCTGAGTTCTGCCAGACAAGGAAGGCGTCACCGAGGCCTGAGAAGATGAGACCAGCGAGGACCTTGCGCGAGTAGGAGTAGTACTCCGAGAGACTGAGCCCGTGCAGGACGACGAATATGATGAGAGAGACGATAGGAAGACATTTGAAGAGGCAGTGCACGACCGAGTCTAGACGCGCGGCAGCCCCGTACTCGCCGTACAGCACGAAATAGATGGCGACTGTCTTAAAGAACGGAACTAGCTTAGGCCCAACGCTCTTCAACTGTAGCATACAAAATATAAACACAATTACAATTTATTGAATATGTATGAACTCAGTGTAATCTAAGGATTACACTGAGTTCATATATATTATGTATGAACTCAGTGTAATCTAAGGATTACACTGAGTTCATACATATTCAATAAATTGTAATTTTCAGTTAGATTTTGTATTTCTAAGTCAATAAATCACATCTATTAATCAGTTATTATTATTTTATTATTTCAGATAGTGCAGTTGAGATGCAATGAGTAATACAGGGTGGTCCAGAATAAATTAAACTACTTTGAAGGCTAATAACTTTGACAATTTTTATCCACACGTCCTACTTTATACTTTAAATTAAAGACAATTCTCTTTTCTATTAACATGCTAAATATCTAAGAGATACTATTACACATGTTTGAGAAATTATCATTAGTCGCCGATATGTAATTTTTATGTTTTCATGTCATATGATCGTCTGTATGAAAGTAAACCTGCCAGAGTTTATGGA
Source organism: Enchytraeus crypticus (assembly GCA_905160935.1). Taxonomy (NCBI): domain Eukaryota; kingdom Metazoa; phylum Annelida; class Clitellata; order Enchytraeida; family Enchytraeidae; genus Enchytraeus; species Enchytraeus crypticus. The sequence goes on along the minus strand of CAJHZI010000687.1, from coordinate 206,879 downwards.
ACCGTAAAACTGGCCACCTAACACCCCCCCACCTGATTTGAAACCGATTTACAAATTGATCGTTTACTATTGTCTTCAGCAATTAGTCTATCGTGAACCAATTGACGACGTTGAACATTTGAAACGAGTTATTGCCCTCCGTTGGGCTGAGATCATCAGACACTCGTGGACTCGGCAATTGATCAGTGGTCCAAGCGGGTGAATGCAGTTATTCGGGCACATGGTGGACATATTGAACATTTGTCCAATTAATTCTCGATTCATTTAGGGCATTGATAGAAACAGCAATGCGCTTTTTGAAATAGTTAAGGCTTAATGCATTATCTTGAATTCTTGATCTTTAGATTTAGAGTTTTCACGCAATTTCATTGAAAATTACATATCGGCGACTAATGATAAATTCTCCAACATTTGTATCGTCATCTCTTACATATTTGGCAAATTAATAGACAAATTAATAGAATAGAATGAATTGTCTTTTATTTAATGCATAAGTAAGACGTTTGGATAAAAATTGTCAAAGTTATTAGCCTTCAAAGTAGTTTCATTTATTCTGGACCACCATGTATTTCAACAGCTACTGGTCAATACAGCACGTAACTACCGGAATTTACATGATATGCATGGTCAGTCATAAAGGCAACTAAACAAGACATTTTAAACAAAATATGTTATAAGAATCCTATAACTAGGTCGGAATTCAGTTACACAAGGAACTCCTCAGCGTTGAACTAATACACTAGTGACTATTGGTCCAGCACGTGTTCTCTCTGTTCACAGGTTTCGATGTCTAATTGTTACAACACTTGTGGCTAGGCGGTCAGTCACTGCTGATACACTATCTGGATTCATTTATTCTAATTCTATCACAGTCATGAAATGTACAACTATAGCTTACAACAAGCAAGTAGGCCTAAAAGCTATTATTCCAGAGCCCCAGAGCCATTTTTACAATTAGACGAGCGAGTAGAATGTATGGGTGCGTGGTTGGTGTGTATGAAAGATATATATATATATATATATATATATATACACACACGCTTATTACATGAAATCGATCACAAGAATGTCATTTAAAAATGACATTCTTGTCATTTTTAAACTCTTTATATAGCAATCTAATTATAAAGAGAGAGAGAGAGAGAGAGAGAGAGCGACAGAGAGTGGATCACGCACAGTGGATCTGCTAATATCAAGTCGTGAGCAGTTGCACACCCTGCACATTTCTATTCTGTGATTTACTTGTAAGTTGTAGAAAGTGTTGCAATCGATATTGAGAATACGCTTATTGCATTGCTATCATATGTCAACATCACAAGCCACAACAGTATTCAGTCTGAGCCCACAGATGTTACACACATACTCTACGTCATTTAACACCCAGCACACAATCTCAGCTCCACTAGAGTCCATGACGTCATCAAGAGTTAACAATGCAAAGCCAAAATAATAAACCAATTAATATTTGTATATATATATATATATATATATATATATATATATATATATATATATATATATATAATACTGAAATGATTGATGCACCTAAAATAATATAAAGGTTGGAGGCGATGTGAATTAATTTCAGTCCTAACTAAAATTTCGAAAAATAGTTTCAGTAATAATAGTTTCAATATCGATGACTTCAGTAAAACTGTCCACTGGCAGGTCCAAGGCATATAACTCCACCAAATACTCCACTACACTCTCCAGAAGGCCGCTCGAGGTCTAAACTGATCAGCAAGGCTCCTCACAGCCTAGAGTGGCAGGCCTGTTTTAGGCATTCAAGGCCTACACCATCCTCATTCTCGCAGCCTACAGAGACAGGCCAGTTTTAGGCATTCAAGGCCTACACCAATCAGCGAAGCCACCGACTATCTTCAACACTCGTGATGTTTCCACTCGTGATGTTTTCAATCATTAACCCAATTGAGCTGTAGCTCAAGTCAAATGCCTTGTTTACACTCATGATATTCAACACAAGGCCTTCCTATAGGATGGTTTCATAGAAAACTGCAGTGAAACTACAGTGTATTGACATAACATAATTATGCCTGCAGTATCGCTGTAAAGCGTTTTGTATAATTATCATCCAGTCCCTGTGTACCTATATATATATATATATATATATATATATATATATATATATATATATATATATATATATATATATATATATATACAGACTGGGGCAAAAAAAGTAATCCCCTAGCGAAATGGCAATAACTTCAAGAAAACTCAAAATTCCTTTACCAAATTTTCAGAGCTTCTAGGGGAGGAATTTCTGCGTATAATCTGCCAATTTGGTGAAAATATTCTCAGCAGATACGAAATTACGGCACTTCTACGAGAAAGTGCAAGAATCAATTTCAACAAGACTTTTCGAAATGTCAGTTGTTCCTTTTTAAGAAAATAACGACACTGAAAAGGGCCGTTTACTTAAGTGGTGGAGTATACGCTTACACTACCTTGTTAGCTGCTCCAATAAAAGATGCCTAAAAGTCGTGCTTCTGTTAAAATTATTCTATAATTTTGAAGACAATTTCCGGTAGTTTTGTTTAAATTAGCCTTGTTAAAATTGATTTTAACACTTTTCCCCGAGAAACTCTGTATTTTTGTTAATCTGAATATATTTTCACCCAATTTGCAGGTTATACGCAGAAATTCCTCCCCTAGAAGCTCCGAAATTTTATTAAAGATAATTTGAGGTTTCTTAAAGTTATTGAGATTTCGCTAGAGGATTTTTTTTTGCCCCAGTCTGTATATATATATATATATATATATATATATATATATATATATATTAGTCTCAAAATGCTTATTTCCACCATGTCAAGGTTCTGTCTCAGCTGATCACTATGTTGTGTTAAGCTTTTTTTATCTTTTCATGTTGGACTACGTAATTCTCTGTCTTTTTCTCTTGTTTCTGTCATTGTATCTTGCAATGTCTTATGGACTGTTGTCTGAAAATAAATGAGTGATGATGATGATGATATATATATATATATATATATATATATATATATATATATATATATATATATATATATATATATATAAACACAGTATATTTTGTTATGACATGTGATGGGGGCGTCCTTGACACCATCCTTGTATTTGGAAACGGACGTTATACCTTTATTACTACTGATACTATTATATAGATATCATATTGTACACATGTCAGGTTCTGAGAACTGTCTTTGCCCAACACACTACAACAGCTCTTACTAATGTTTAACTACGCACTACAACTGCTACAAGTTTCCAAGTCAAGGACAGTCGTAATGTAAACAAAGTTGTCAAGGATTTAGTTCAAGGATATTTTACTGTAACCAATGATCCAGGACCTATAGGCCTCTGATTATAACACTTAAAATCACTAGATTACTGTAAACACCTACACTCAGACACAAACACACCCTCACACGCACAAGCACACACACAATCGCACATAGCCACATTTATTTTAGATTTAATTCTATGTTAACGTGCCCTATATAATATTTTGCCTCAGATTTTAATCATTTAATTGAACAAGGAATCAGCAACTGCAAAATACTGTCTAGTACTGCAAAAAACTATCTAGTTGAAAACACTTTAGAGATTAGTGACGGGGTTCATAGCTAAATGCGAGACTCAAGGACGTTGGTAAGCAGTAATCAGAACCAAAACCCTTCAGGGTTTAGGTTCTGTTTACTGCTGTAAACTGTTTTTTGTTTTCTGTTTATCATTAAAAGCTAGATCTACTGGAAGCCTGAAGTACACTCCTAGTGCTCCTTCATAAATAAAAACAAATTCACTTAAAGCTGAAATTTTTGAATGTAATTCAGGAATGTTTGGGTGCTGAATACAAACTTAAATAAAGTCCTCTTGCTATAAAAGAGTCTATTGAATAAAAACAATAAAAAGCCCACTAGTAGTATAACTATCTGATAGTAAACCACTTTTATATCTGCCACGGAGATTAGAACACAGTGTAGCAATAAAGGCACAAAATATATTCTTTGCAAGCCACAAGAGGATTAAGGACGACACAACATCCTCTACTTCCATCATAGTTTGGAGGACATGCAATAATACCATACCTTCAAACTTTTTAGATGTCCCAATAATTCATTCCTTTGATTATACTTTATACTTTAATTGACAGAAATTGAGAACCATTAGTCCATATCTTTTTATGGTGGTAGGTTAGACGGTTTATGAAATCAGTTATACTATCAGTTATCACTGACGTTATTTTAATTTTCTATCATAGTCATTATCTGCTCTCATCACTTTCATGATAAACTATCCATAGCATTTATCACAGGATGTTTGCAACTTAGCTACGTTTAGACTTTAACTGAGTCACTTAAACAGAAAACAAACATCAGCTAGAAGGCTGTCACCAGGAGATAATATTATGCCATGATTCAGAATAATACACAAAACATACAAACATCATGAAATAAACGCTAAAACATAAAATCAGAAAATAAACGTTTAACAGCCAGTAGAAGGTTTATTATTATAGGGGATATTTTCAGTACAACGTACATTTAAAAACATCTTTTAATCAGATAAAATTCTTAACATTTTACTCTCTGATCCAAGCGCAATGTTAATTAATCCTATGACAAATATCTCACTATCGTAGTGAATGTCTCAATAGTGTAGTGGTTAGAAGCATCAGGTAGCGTAACAAAGTTCTAAATGACAGACCCTGAGGTGAATTTAACTCTCGTGGGTTCAAATCCCAGCCGTGCTGATCTGAGAGTAAAATCTTGCACATTCATTGGACTGGTTACAGGGAAAATGGTCTAAATTACTTTTAACGGTTTAAAAATGTGGTATTAAAAATGATATCAACATAGTAGATCAATTCACTATAATGATTGTTTAATTTTTTAATCAAAACACAATGCTTGTAAAAGGCTAAAGCTAAAACCAAGTTTAACTTTAGCATTCTGCTGGATAATATGGAATCAATATACACAAATATAAAACAACAACCAGTTCAGAAAAATAAAGCAAAAAAACAATAGGGCAGTTAATCAGACAGCATTAAAATATTTTTACACTAGCAAATTACTAAAGCTTAGTGGGTTATTTTCACACTTTTTCAAATTTTAGATGCATTACTTATAGAAATGTTCAATTTATATTTCTTCAGTCATTACAGAAATCTAGCGGAGTAAGCTTCCAGATTTTACAAATTGAGCTATAAGAATAATTTTGTAAAGTATCTTTACAGAACTTGAAAAATCAATCAATACTTGTAAGTGACAGAGAGAGACAGAAAAAGAGAGAGACACAGAAAGAGAGAGAGAGTTAAAACCTGGACAAAGTAAAAAAAGGTAAACACGCATTATTGTGAAATGATCAACTACGTTGATATCAATCACTTTTTAATACCACATGTTTAAACCGTTAGGCAATTCATTCCATTTTCCATGTAACCAGTCCAGTGAATGTCCCAGATTTTACTCTCGATCAGGCGAGTAAAATCTAAGACATTCACTGGACTGGTTACAAGGAAAATGGTCTAAATTGTCTAACGATTTAAACATGTGATATTAAAAAGTGATAGATATCGACATAGTTGATCATTTCACATCAACTATTTCACTATAATGCGTGTTTACTTTTTTTACTGTCATAAAGGGTCCAGCAGGGATTTGAAGTGTTAACTGCCCTTTCACTTCTAGCAAAACTGCTCTGATAAAACCAGCCAATCAACTGGAATGATGACCTCCCACAGTTTGCATTTGAAACTTCTGTTAAATCATTGGACTGCTATCTCTGTTTCTTTATTTAATTCATTACAATTCTCTTAAAGCACTCGTTCCCAACATTAGGCTGGCATTGCTTCTAGAGTAGGATAAAAACGGTAAAACTAATTTTACCGTCCTTGTTAGAAAATGATAACAGCACCAAGTGACAATTATAAAACTATTCCATTCCTTCTTAGTTCATTCATTCCTTATCTATTCGATATGAACAAATCTCTGGATTGCTTTTACAAAGGCCCATCCCCACGAGATCATCTCTGTCATTACATAACGGCACACTGGGTCAGGAGGCACAGATGCTTGTTTAAGACCCATTTCCTCCTTCCTCACCAAGGTTATTAGTAATCGTTGCCTTTTATGGCGCATCAATTGCAGCCGGCGCAGATTTAAGAATAACCTTCCATCACCCTGGGATTTTTTCCTTCCTAAACTTTTACCAACACTCGGTCTTCCAAGGTGGTCACCCACAAAGTACTAACCGAGGACGATGCAGCTTAACTTCGATAATTGACGCGCAACTAAACCAAGTGCGCTAATCCCGCCGTATTAGGCTAGGGTATCACAATTGAATCATAAACACTTAATTATTAAGATTACCAGAATGACAGAAAAGTCTTGCTATTCAGGAATCCACACTCAATCTATCACAAATTTTAGCTAGTCAATTTTTAAGTTAAAGAAGGTATTAAATACCCTTCTGAGGAATTCATTTAATACATACTGCTTATAAAAATAATCAATATATTTTCAATGTCTTGCAATATTGGAAAATAAATTCATATTTACGATACGTTCAGAAACTAAAAATTAATTATCACTTGTTTAATAAAAAGACGAATTGAACAAAGCCAATGCTTACAATCTTGACAAAACAAAGGATTTATTTACTATTTCCACTGACACAATGAAATAAAATCAGCAATACTGAAAAGTAAGAAAACTCCGTAAATTCACATTAATAAATTATAAATTCACAATTACTGTTAATGTCAAAGGATGATATATTCGAACAATAAGACTTTACATTTAAATTAAAAATTGTAATAAGCAAATAAGAAACAAGCTAAACATACTTACCACAGTTATGGGTTTCGTTCGTTCTTTTCTTGTCTCATTCATGTTTTGCTGTTTTTATTTTATATTTTGTCGAGATTATAAATTATAGATTTTCTCAATTTTTTACAACTAAACCTGACATCAGTACTCCTACTGCTTATAACTGTTGTTGTTTTTGTTATTGAGCGGCAGCCAGGGTTGCCATCAGTTTCCCAGCCGTGCTACCCTTTTCCAAAAATACTAAATCTAGCCCAAAAATATTCTGATTTTTTTTTATATCGCGGCAATTTTAAAGTAGACGAAAAACCAATTATCTATAACCTATTGATACCTTGAGTAATATAAATTCATTAAAAAAATATATCGTTATATATCTTTTGAAATGGCTTTGGATTATGTATGTATGTATATATATATATATATATATATATATATATATATATATATATATATATATATATATATATTTGGCTTTTGATTATGTATTTAACACCGTCTTTGGCCCATATAGTATTGCTCACCGGCTTTAATTTTGTTCAGCACTTGTAGATATTACCTTGACGACAGCAATGCTTTTTCATGCTATATAATATATATATATATATATATATATATATATATATATATATATATATATACATACATACATACATACCCACTTGTTTGTGCGTAGTGTGAGTTGGAGTGCGTGTAGGCTAATACATGTGTATATGTGCAATAGTTCTAAGAGGGCACCATTCAACCTTAGGGGGCATTATCCAACCTTAAGTGGACAGCATATGGGCCATATTTAAGAGTTAAGAAATACATTTAATTATTAATAATTTCGATATAACTTATTAAAGTTTTGCCAACATTTCATGTAAAGGACACTATAGACGTCCTTGAGTAACAGATTTGAAAAATTTAGTCCATTTTGATGCATTTGAGGAAAATAAATTCAAAAATAATTACTTGAAATATTCTTCTGATTTGGATCAGGACGTAAATGGCTTGACATATTAATTGATATTTAAACGTCCATCCATTACACATTTTACTACTGTTTCCTATTGATAGTGAGATCTTGTCCCGTGTTCTCCATCCTCGCAAATGTCTAAATACCAATCAATTTAAGAACATAATTCAATATTGCACTTTATTTTAAATATTGCTAAATAGTTATCTTCTTGACAAATTAAGCCTAAACTTAGACTAAATTTGCAGTGCTTAATGATTTAAAAATATTCCCAGTCTATTCTATACCTTTAGTTTACTATAATTGGCATTAATTGCCTCTAAATCTTCAAAACAATCTTTAATTATATTTAGGTGCTTGGCTCAGACTTGCAACAACTTTGATAAAAATGTTTAAAATGGCCACTCTGAAGAGTTTTTCTGTGCTATTTACATTTTCTAGCGGCCTGTGCACTGCATGCACTTTGAGGCTGATCTAATATGCCTGGCTGATGTAAACAGTGATCTGATTGGTTGGCGAATGAATTCAATTGAAATATTGAGGGCATTTTCTTCAGGCATGCCCTCTGAGTGATTTTCTACCAGAAAATATGTACGGTAGATATTCTACAAATATCAGTTCAGCTAAACACACATGTGGCTACTTAGCTCTAAATCCAAATTTGTAGGCTATCGCAAATTTTTAAATGAGTAGCTAAGTGAGTGAATAAACGAGCAGCATATATTCATTAGCTTGAAAATTATTATATCGATAACACTATCGCTTCATTTCCACCAACAGGTCAGATTTATATAATATCTGATTAGGCTACCTTAATGATGAGTTGAAGATTGCAATGCATCAATTTATGAAATTTCTCAAGTTTGATTGTTTAAGTCTATATATTTCTAAGTGCACACTGTATATACATGTAGCCGTTACTGTTCTTATGGTTTTGTTTGTTTATAAATTCTTTGACCGACTCTAGACCTAGCTTTATACACATTGAACAGCGCGTGTGTTCAGAGTTTCGTTGCTTAGTTGTTGAACTTGTTGTAGTGCCATTTTTCGTACTTCCAACTCTCTCCATGATTTTTTATAATCGATGCTTTTGATAGAACGGATGTCTGCAAGCTCAGATATATCATTCAAGAATAATCTCCTCCACTCTCTGTACTAGTCTGTAGTTCAATTTAGTGCTGTATGTACTGGGTCCTTCAAGGTATACTCGCCCATCCAAGTACCATATTATTTGACCAAGTATTTGAATGTTTAAATTGATCAGTGCATATGAGCGTCGCGTAAAATCATAAAATGTTAAATATCTGTTCCCGAGATACTTGAGTCAATTCCCGGTAGAGCTGATCAGTGATCAGAGAGTAAAAATTCAGATATTCACACAACCGTCAGCATGAACAACTGACTATTATAAGCTGTCTTATAATTTAAGCATGTGGTATAAAATTTAAAAGTGATATAATATAGGCTAGTATCATCATTGTGTTTATAATATTTTACTAACCGAGCCCGACGTTAGTTAACTTCGTTTACGACTCCAATGTCATTTCAATAGTTCATTACACGTATGACAAATGTCTCATAATACATTTCCACAATACACATCCCACAATTCAAATACCACAATATATGTATCCCAATACAAATACCACAATACACGCCCCACAATGCACGTATCGCAATGCAAATACCTCAATATACGTTTCTCAATATATATACGTTCCATAATACATGTATCACAATACACGTATCACAAATTGTGGTAGTCAAGTACTTATTGAATTAATTTGTCTTGAAAAGGAATACATTAAGGTATGTAGAGGAATACTTTGTAGTTGAAAACTTGAATATATGTGTGATGTGTAGTATATTTAGTGACATAGTGTAGTGTATAGTATATAATGATAGTATCGTGTGTGTGGTGGAATATACATGTACAGTATAGTGTAGTGGAATATACTAGACCTATAGGCGGTAAGAAGATTTTCTGTTTGGTCTTTCCAACAACTAAATGTTCACGAACTGAGACCAACACATAAACTTATATTCTTATAATCCGCTAGTACCCTTCCTTGGTCTGAATACTCGGATTTTGGTTCACACCGTTTATTGACCGTCACACTGTACTCATGGGTTGGATTTGGTTTCATAGAGCTCAATGTTGTCATGGACAACATAATAACCCTAAATGTATTGTTGTTCTTGTTGCTATAGCATGGTCATGAAAATTTCAAAGGCTGTTTCTGAGGTCCTGGTATCAAATCCCTGTAGAGCAGATCAAAGAATAAAATCTGGAAAATTCACACCAATATAAAAAATTGTTTAAACTGCTGACTGGTTAAACATATGGTATTAAAGTGATAGATATCATTTCCGATGATCTTTTCACTATAATGAGTGCGATTCTTGTTTGTTATTATCTAGTACAATTGATTGACAGAGGATAAAGCGACTAGAGGCGGAGTCAGAAACATGGCTAAACCTGATGGCGATTGATATAATTTGCATACTAAAAGTTATTTCTTTAATTATTTGGTTATCGCGTGCTCTAATTAAGTCAATTTAGTCAATTAAGTCAGTGAAATTACTATTTCATAAACTTTACGAAGAGTAGGACTACTGTTTAAGTGCGTTAGATAGCTTGTAAAGCTAAGGTTAACGTCAGATTTCTCACTCGAAAGCGGTGTCAGTGACGGGCGAACCCAGGATTTGAACCGCGCACATATTGATCCGCGGTCGAGTATCCTACCGACTTCGCCACTGGCTCCAGCTAAAGAAATTATACGGCTTTTCTGTGATTCAGGAATATACTCAATAGAAAAAAAGTTTAATGAATATAAATCTGATAATATTCATATTTTTTCTAATATTCATTTACTACGCAAAGCGCTTATACCGAGAATACTGCAAGAAGTCTTAAAATTTAAATATATTTGAGTAATATGTAATGAATATTTTTAAAGATTATCCTCATTTAAAATAAACTCTAACAGCTTTATCATTTAATAGCTTTGTCATTTTATTAACAGCTTTTGAATTCATTAGACGGATAGAGTAGCTACGGATGTCTACTTCGTCTCTAAAATTTCGTCATTAGTGGTTTTCTCCGTCGATTACGTTTTAATCCTTAGAGGTACGATCTTAATAGACTCAACTGATTATGCATTATCATCCCCACATCAATCCACATTTCAATTGCGCTATTTACATATTCCCTTCGCCCAAATTACTGCCTAACATATAGTCGTTACTACTCGTTAGTCCTTACAATTCATTGTTTAACACATTATTTACATTATAAATACGCAGTATTTAACAATTAATATAATATAACAATTGAAGATTTCTGCAATATTCCTAAACGTACCACTCTTTTACGTCACGTTTTTGCCCCCCTGAATCCGCAGGATTAGACTGATCGACCCTGCCGGGCCTCATCAAAGTGTTGCTCTGAGGTGGTAAAACATTTATGTGGGCTGCAGGCGGAGGAGTTATATCGCAGGAATGATATGAATAGCCGGTACCTTTTACACCCAGCCCAGATACTTTTACACCCAGTCCTGACACTCCTTCCGGTCCGTCTGCACACATAAGTTTGCATCCGGCTAGATGCATGGCTCTGTATTTATACAGAGCTAAGGTTAGAACCAATAACAGCAAGGCTAGGCCTGCAGCCACGCCTACTATTAGTCCTACATTAAGACTAAGTCGACTTAGCTGTTGGTCTCTATCTTGTCTATAGACTGCATTCTCTTCATTTACTGCTAGCGGTGCAACTGTGTTACCTTGACTTTGATTCGCACCGATTGGTAACTTTTTATCAGCGTTTGATACATGAATTTTATTCATTTTCGCGGTGGTGAATAAGTGACCAGCAGTTCTATGCAGTTCAGAGGTTTGTTTCCAAGGAGGTTGGCTTTCAGTCATGTTGACCGTTATTACGAGAAGATTAGAGGTTGTCGACAAATCCTGACGTTTAGGATTCAAAGTTGTAATAGTTGACCAATCAGATGTCTCAGTTTGAATAGTACCAGTTGTAACCTTCTCGCTTATTGGTCCCTCGGTTGTGTGAATGTAAACAAAGTCAGTCAATCCTCGACGACTGTCGAGATTTTCCGTTGGTTTTCCTCTTTCAAGCGGTTTCTGTTCGCTCTTAACCTGATATTCTTCGATGATGACGTCATCACCGCTTCCACTGGAAAACACAACGTCACAATCGTCGTCATCTGACGGAGAGCACGGAGGTGAAGATCCAGACGATTCGATGACTTGAGGGCGTCGAGTAATAGACGCTTGCAGCATGGACTGAGTCACTCCGGTTAGCCTGTGTTACAGAGAGTAAACTTGAATAAAATCAACATTAACGTTTTCACTCTCCTAGTCGTCTATTGACAACAATGTTGAATTAACTATCACGTTTTGATTATAGTCAGAACATAATTAGATTAATTGTATATCATGAGCTTTATTGACATGATGGGCAAGATTATAGTTATTTCGGAGATTCACGATTTATAAAACTTTCAAATAATAATTTATATATTTAGTAGGCCTATTCGCGCTTTCGATCTCTATGGCTCAATGGAAAGTATGAGAGCATGTCAGCGGCTGCTAGGCTCAGCCGATCAAACAGTAAAGAATTAATCTAGCTGGATTCAATTTTTTGTCCTGTCCACTAGGCTATATATATATATATATATATATATATATATATATATATATATATATATATATATATATATATAGATATATATAATATATATATATATATATATTTATATATAGGGAGCGATCATCTTCTCTGAGATCATTTCTGGTCCAATTCTACGCATCTGCTCCAGATTTCATGGCAATACGAACTGTGAGTCTTGAATTAGGCCTTTACTCTTTTTACGCTACAACCATACTTGTCAATGCAAGTATATGCAGTGTAAACATCACTTAACTAAACTGTTTTGAAGAGCTTACCTTGGATTGTCACCCATTGCTGACTTTCAATCTTGAGCATCATAACTATCGTTATTGAGAAATCCCCCAGGTTCTCATGATTACAAACATATCGTATTTTCGTATATGGGGTATGTAAAGTTACAGTAGTGTGAGTTCGAAACCACCGGATACTAACAAAGTAAAGAAACATTACATTTTATCTTTAATGAGCTAGAGCTAAAGCAAACTTCTATCAATAAGGCACTGCGACCGTTTTGAAAAGGTTGTAGTCATACATTGAAGTTGAAGGGGGAGACATTCAGAATATGTAAATCCTTAGTATGTTGTTAACTATAATAACCAAACCGTCCGTTTTAAGTCCAACAGAATATAGTCATTTAAAATATGTATAATTGAGAAATTAGTAATGAATAGTAGAGTTTAAAATAGGATATAAGTCTACTTGGACTGTAAATAATGTAAAACATCAGACAGTAAGCATCCAACTACACACATCAAAGCTACTAACAGCAGGCATGCATTCATCCAGAGATTACTGACCTGTAAATGAGGGACAGAGGTAGTTTGCCGCAAGAAAGATGTACAGAACAATTACGACCCGAAACAGCATCAGAATCTTCCGTTTTATCAACATCATCCTCATTATCTTCATAATCGCCGCCACTCCCTCGTCTGGTGAAATACAGAAATTAGGCATCAGTGAGCTGAAAACTAATGGCTGCTCCAAAGAGCATGCTCTGAGTGTACGCTATAACTTACAAATTGAGTAGTACAAGTGTAAAATATACACGTACGAGCATTTTAGTACGTATTAGCAGTCTTGCGATGGCTCTATCGATGGTTTTTCCTCGCCCAGTTTGCAAACATGTATGTTCTCTGGCTGCAATGAATTCACGAACAAGTAGCCAACTGTGATTGTAGACAGCCTCTTAGTTGAACTAAAATATCAACCATGTAACTAAACCAAAATACCAAAACGTAACTAAATATTTAAAAAAAGAGCATAGATGGCAATTATTTGGTGGTTTGTCAGATAACTCAGACTATAGCAAAAATACTAGATTCAAGTCACGACCCTGGAATAGGATGCACAGATTTTCTACACGTAGATTACTCAACACAGCTGTCTATGTGTGTAGATTGCTCAGTACAGCTGTCTATATGTGTAAATTACTCAACACAGCTGTCTATGTGTGTAGATTACTTTACACAGCTGTCTATATGTGTAGATTGCTCAGTACAGCTGTCTATGTGTGTAAATTGCTCAATACAACTGTCTATATGTGGAGATTGCTCAGTACAGCTGTCTATGTGTGTAAATTGCTCAATACAACTATGTGTGTAGATTTCTCAACACAACTGCCTATGTGTGTGATCGTCTACTACGTCGCTCACCTGGTTGACAAGGTAACAAGTTTGGAGGCGGGATAGAGGAACGAGTCCCTCAATCCTCCCCCTCCTGACTGATCGGGGGCGCAGTCCACCTCGTCAGGCCCGGGACACTCGGGCTCGCCCCCTGAGTCAACCACTATTAAATCATCGCCGTCTCCCTTCGCCCCTGACCTGCCCTCACCCCTCCCAGTCGTAACCCGGGTTCTCACGCTTGATCGGCTCCGATCTCTATCCTGCAAAGAAAAGATGAGAAAAAAGTAGAACATATAAAAATGCATTGACTCAAAGATATCACAATTAAGCTACTGTTTATATGAGGCTAGGTATTATAACTGGACTCTAAACTATAGGGTTATTACATGACTGGTTATATATATATATATATATATATATATATATATATATATATAGATTATATATATAAATATGCATATATATGTAATATATATATATGTATATATATATATACTGTATATATATATATATATATATATATACAGTACAGGCCTATATATATATATATATATATATATATATATATATATATATATATATATATATATATATATATATACATATCAAAACTGAAACAGAAATAAAATAGAGAAATAAAACTATATTATTATTGCGTAAATTAATTTCATAATGCGTTGTCAATGACTGTGTGTGCAGTAAGACTCACACCAAGTTTCGTCTGCTTTGATCTCTGGCGCTTATCGCACTTAGCTTGCCCAAGTAACTCGAGATTTCACAGAGGATTGCAGATCGAACAGAATGCTACGTCACATGACTACACTGACGAGGGTTCCTATGGGACAGATCACGTGACTAGAAATCCACTGGGGGAGTCACGTGACGTAGCGAGAATTATAATGTGTTGACAGAGTTGGTTCTTATTTCTTGATCCTCTCAGATCATCTCGGGATATTTCGAGTATAAGCCTATTTCTCTCAGAGTCGCTCGTTCTATCTCTTCGCTGCAAAGACTTTTCTATTCCCTCCGTGATCATTTTGTAAAATAAATAGTATTTCTACTTCAATTTTCACCCTTTTCTGGTTAGTTACTTGAACCAAAACCGATTACAATTTTCAGATCAGGGCTGTCTGTGGCAGGTTATATAATATTATTACCCTAAACAATAATATCCATAATATACTGTTAATATAATAATTATTATTACTTCACACAATATTAATCTATTATACTCAGTGTTAAAAAATTGATTTTTATATATTTGTGTTCTTCATACAGCTTCTTCTCTTCATACAGCTAACTTCCTCAATTTCTTTCTGCACTATAGAGACCTACTTCTTAATCCATACCCTGATTCTTTGACCCCCTTCATATAATTGCATTCGATCGTAAGACAATAGGAAACTCCAGTTTTACATGTATGAATGATTAGTGATGATTGGCAATGAGTAATGATTAGTAATGATTAGTAATTATTCATAAACAGTAGTAACTATCCTGGTATAATAGATCCGACCTCCCTCTTCTATCATATTCTGCTAAATCATCACACTTTTCACTCCACCAATGATCTTTTGCTTTGTCTGTAATTCTTCTAAGTTCACTGTTTAAGCTTCCATATTTCCTTCGGCCATGACTGGTGTCAATACTTTTCAATTTCCTCCTTTCATCCAATTTGTCTAGCATCTCGCTTGTGATCCAAGGTTTTTTTTAGCTGTATTTGCTTTAAGAAAGCCATAAACTTCTTTTGCACCTATTTTAATAGCTTCCTTTAGCTGACACCATCTTTCATTTACCCCTGTTCTTTCGTAGTCCTTCATTTCCTTAACTTTTCTTTCCACTGCTTCCTGAAACTGAATTCTTTTCTCTTTCAATCCGTTCAAATTCCATCTCTTACTGCTTTTCTTCTTAATTATTTTCTTCAGCTGAAGCGCTACTTTTGCCATTAGTAGATTATGGTCTGAATTAATATCGTCTCCTGGATAAGCCCTTGAATTCTTCACACTATTCCTGTACCGTTGCCTTATCAGAATATAATCTATCTGATATCTTCCCTCGTTTCCGGTGCTTCCTGGTTTCTTCCATGTGCAACGCCTTCTCTTCTCATGTTTGAACTAAGTGTTGGACACCACTAATCTCATTCTATTGCAAAAGTCAACCAATTTTTGTACCAGGAAGTCAGGATATTAACAAGAACCGATAAGAAAAAGAAAGGAGATGCAAAGAATTATTAGTATAATGGGTAAAGATGGGGAATTGAAGACAGAGCTGGAAGAAGTAAAAGAAAGATGGAGAGAATATGTAGAGGAATTGTATGACAAGGCTGGGAAACCAGTTCAAGAGGATTTTAAAATAGAAGAAGAGAATATCATAGAAGTAAACACGCACTATAGTGAATAATCAACTATGTTGATATCTATCACTTTTAAAACCACATGTTTAATCCGTTAGGCAATTAGACCATTTTCCGTAGAACCAGTCCAGTGAATGTCCGAGATTTTACTCTCAGATCAGCGCGGCCGGGATTCGAACCCACGAGGGTTCAATTCACCGCAGGATTTGTCATTTAAAACTTCATGACGTTACCCCTATGCTATTTAGACATTCAAATAGCGTAGGGGTAATAGAAGACGATAAAGGGGCCTCGATTTAATGGAGGAGGAAATTTATTCTGCAATTAACAGTATGAAGAAGGGGAAGGCAGCCGGAATAGATGAAATCCCAGCAGAATTCCATCTATTCCAGCGGAATAGATGAAATCCCAGCAGAATTCTTGAAAATGTTGGAAGGAGAAACACTCGAAAAGTTAATGGAGGTATGTGTACAGTACAGGTATTTGGCCAGACGACTTTACGAAGTCAGTGATGATTCCAATTCCCAAAAAAGCCAATGCTGTGGAGTGTTCGGATTTCAGAACAATCAGCTTAATACCTCATGCATCGAAGATCTTATTAAAGATAGTAAATAATCGCATTCAGTCGAAAGCAGAGATGATACTGAGCAAGACACAATTTGGTTTTAGGAAAGGATGCGGCACAAGAGAAGCAATAGGAGTAATGCGGATTCTTTGCGAAAGAAGCTTAGAATATGGAAATGATGTTTTTGTATGCTTTGTAGACTTCGAGAAGGCCTTTGACAGGATTGACTGGATAACGATGATGAATATCTTAAAAAAATAGGAATTGACTGGAGAGATAGAAGACTAATTTTGAACTTGTACATGAATCAAAGAGCAGTAATCAAAATCCAACAAGAATACTCAGAAGAAGGTGAAATAGGACGTGGAGTAAGACAAGGTTGTAGCATTTCGCCGCTGCTGTTTAACATTTACGCTGAGGCAATGATGGAGGAAGCCATGGAAGACTTGGAAGAAGGAATAAAAGTAGGAGGGAATTTGTTACAAGATGTACGATTTGCAGATGACCAAGGAATGGTAGCGGGTAGCGAGATTGGATTGCAGAAGATAATGGATAGGCTGAATGATACGGCCCTAAGATATGGCATGAAGATTAATATAAAAAAGACCAAGGTTATGAGAGTGTCCAATAATAAAGGTGAAGTTAATATCACAATAAATGGTACGAAATTGGAACAGGTAAGGAGTTTTCAATATTTGGGTCATACTATAACCGATGATGGGAAATGTGAGACTGAAATATGCAGTTGGATTGCACAAGCAAAAGCGGCCTTTGGTAGTGGAAAAGAACCATTAACAAAAAGTCTAAAGAAAGACACAAAGATAAAGATAGTGAAAACTTTGGTTTGGACCACGCTATTGTATGGATGTGAAACATGGACCTTAAGGAAGGAAGATATTAGGAAACTGGAGGCATTGGAAATGTGGATTTGGAGAAGAATGGAGAGGATTAGCTGGACTCAAAAGGTTACAAATGAGGAAGTCCTGGAGAGAGTTGGCACAGATAGACAGTTGATAAATGTATTAAGAAATAGGAAGAAGAGATGGATAGGACACATTCTAAGGGGGGAAGGTCTATTAAAAGAGGTCATAGAAGGTAGAATGGAAGGAAAAAGAGGCAGGGGCAGGCCGAGATTAGGTATGTTAGATGATTTAAAGACCCACTCATATGTGGAAATGAAGAGGAAGGCGGAAGACAGAGAAGAGTGGAGGCGTTATGTACCATGGACCTGCCAGTAGGCAGTGCACTAAGAGACACTAAGAGAGTAGTAACTATAACAAGACACGATGTACACGTAAAGTCAACGGCTAAAGTATCCATTAAAAGTAAGTAATTAAAATCGTAAGCTATAACCCATTAGACCTTTGCGAGACCAAAGAACCAGAGAATGAATCTCAAGGTTACCTAGCAATCAAATTAGTTAAACCTGAATGTTTGGACACCCGAAAACATAATAAGGCTGATCATCTCACATTTCATTCCTGGAAATATTTAATCAATTATTTTCCAAATAAATTATCCTCAAAATGCATCAAAAAGGGACTGAATTATTTTAGTCAAGGATACATCAATAGCATAAAATAACGGAAAGATTTATGCAAAACTTTAATAAATTAACTAGAAATTATTAGTAATTTAATGACCTTTTAACTCTGAAACACTGTTCATGTGGTGTCCCTTAAGGTCCGATTGTTCCCCTTTAAAATTTTAATAAGTTAACTTTTAAGGAAAAATCCTTGAGTTTGCAAAGTTTAATATATTTACTTATATAACTGGTGCATATAATAATCATAGACTATAGACTACAATGAATAAATCAGATTGTGATCATTCTATACTTCTGCTTAAAGAATTGAATTAATTCAACTCTATATAAATATGATTATACTACACTTAACCGTCAATAATACATGCTCTTAAACAAAGGCATGTAATTACGCCGTCAAATGTTAACGTTAGCACCAAGTCATTACGCCATCACCGCATTCATTTCTTTTCCCTGTTATGGTTCATTCCAGAATAAGATGTTTTTGAAATTAAGAATAATATATTATGACGCCGTATAATTTAAGCTCAATTGAAATCGCTGTATATTTTAAATTTTTCACTCTGCTCATTGGCTTGGCTATATCTCAATAGTGCTCGATGCTGCCATGGACGACACTATTAGGCCTACATTGTAATTTATGTAATTTTAATTCTCTTTTCCAATTTCAGTCAATATTATTTTGAATCATTTCCGACGAAAATTAACTAAATTTCAGCATTTTTAAGTTAAATAATGCAAAAGAAATCGTAGGGAAAAAGGAAAATCATCTGAGCACCAGAATAAGAGTTATAATTTTATACGGAATAAAACCTAAAATAACATTAAGATGTCTAAGACCTTTAAACTGCTCGTAATCGATAGTGTTATCAAGATAACATTAGAAATAATAGGAAAAGTTTCTTCTTAATTTTATATGTAATGTCAAAGTAGATTACATGCACAGAGTAGGCCTATATGTAGGCCTACTAGGCCTATAAATTAAGTTATTTAACTACGGAAATTTTGCAAAATCAGATTAAATTGCTAGGTTGAAGGTACATAAAATTTCATTCAGTTACATTAGATAACATATCTGTATGACTATCGATTCAACTTTAAAAGATTTGGTTACCAAATTTAATGATTTTAGAAGATATTTAAAATGTATTATATCAAGAATTATGTGGCTTCCTTGGGCGCACGACATGAAGTGAACTGACCCAGAAACGAGGATTGATCTAGGTCAGGGCACTTGCTTCCTATTGGTTGAATTTTTTTAGTTTCGCAAAGGTAGCTGCTCTGTAGTTGGTAAGCAACTCTACATTTACATGAGCAGTAGCGATAGTTAACAGAATAGTCAGAAGCTGCTGTCAGAAGCTGTTGTCAGAAGCTGTTGTCAGATCTGCTGTCAGAAGCTGTTTTCAGATCTGCTGGCAGAAGCTGTTGTCAGAAGCTTCTGTAAGAAGCTGCTGTCAGCAGCTGTATAGTCAGCAGAAAGTGTCTGTAGCTATAGTCAGCAGCTGTAGTCAGCAGCAGCTGTAGCCAGCAGCTGTAGCCAGCAGTTGTTGTCAGGTACTGGAGTCTACAGCTGTAGTCAGCAACTACAGTCAGCAGCTATAGTCAGTAGCTGTAGTCAGCAGCTGTACTCAGCAGCTGTAGTCAGCAGCTGTTTAGTCAGCAGATAGTGTCTGAAGCTGTAATCAGCAGCTGCCGTCAGCAGTAGTAGTCAGTAGCTGTTATCAGCAGCTGTATAGTCAGCAGAAGGTGTCTACAGCAGTAATCAGCAGCTGTAGTCATCAGCTATAGTCAGCAGCTGTAGCCAGCAGTTGTATTCAGCAGCTTTAGTCAGCAGCTGGTGTCTGCAGGCGGTCAATATTCTGTTAGGTAGTTTTTGTTAAGAGGTTTTCAAGTCACGCATTGGAGATGTGCCTCAGAGGTGCAATCACTGTCCAATAACTGATTAAAACTGACAACTACACATACACATGCGTACTCACAGGTACATCTACACTGAACCACAGACTGATTGAAGAAGCTCGTACCAGGCTATTCTGATGTGAGAAAATTATATAAATTACATAAAATTGCATTAAATTACACAAAATAATGTGCAATGTCTGATAAGTATATCCGAAAAGGATTTTATTTATAAAATATTGGTTTAGAATTAAAATTTTACAATTCATTACAATAATGTTGCCAAAATAAAATATGAATAGGCCTACCACACAAATGCGTATTTTACGTTTGTTTTATCAACTGACGATGTTAAGAGGAGCACCTGAGATGCTATATGCAGCTTGAAGGTGCTGATAATTTCGTTCTAGAAATTTACTTTTCCTCTTTAAAGCAGAAATTAATTAAAATTGCTCTTTTGAAAATCATCGTTTCCAGCATAACAAATTTTAGCTTTAGTAGATTAAAAGCAATCATAAAAAAGAAGAGACCACAAACTAATTCACATTTTTCTAATTATTCTGTGAAAAGAATCCGTGTACATTTTAGAGAACAAATTGGAACATATAAAAAGGGTAGAATGCATTGAAAGAATAGACTCATTACAGTCGATGTGTAATGTACAATTTAACACAACGAATACGCCAAGAAGAACATAGAGCAGTGGAAAATAGCAAAGTGACACACCACATATTCAACTATAGCCGAAAAGAGTAGGCGCAGAATATATAAACTATGTAATCAAATGCTCAATATTATTAATTATCAATCAATGAAATTAATAACTTTTTCCCAATCAATAGTAAATCATGTTTCGGAGCTCCAGCCTGTAGAAAGAAGCTATGTTACTAAGAGCGATTGACGATTTTAGCGAAACAAAAAACCAATTACAATATTTAAGAAGTAATCATATTACACATTGTCTGAAAGTCTTATCCATTGAATGAGTACGGACCTAATCATAAATATGCTCGAAATTCATTTGACAACAGACTCATAAAATCTTTTGTGTTACAAGTAGCACCATCAGTGCCAGGTCAAATCTGAAACCGAACCACATACACTGATTCAGCCTTCATAATCACATAATCTCGGCCTGAATTGACCATCAGCAACTTAGAGAGAGTTGAGCTTTAAGTCAAATTTATTGTCAGGTACTGTGAAAATTGTTCTGTATTATAAACAAATAAACACCTCTTAGAATTTCAACAATCCAATAATAGCAAAGAAATAATAAAGAATTTCTTTGTTAAATACCTCTTAAGATTTCAATAACTAAAATAAAATTCGATGCTTCGTTTTAATTACAGTTCGATGCATGTGTCAAGCAAGATAATCCAGTAATAGCGCCCCACAGAGAAATAATCTAAAACAAAGAGTAATAATGTCTTTCATTTTCTGTATAAAATACTGCTCATAGCACACGATTACATCGGATATGCATTCCATCGATTAGCTAGCCACCTTGTTAGAAGACCTGCTTGACAAGAGACTGGCTACAGAGTCAAATCTTAGCCCTAAACCTTCTTAACAATTTAAAGAAAACTTTACGAAAAACGAAAGGAACATTAAAAAAAGTAAACGCGCACTATAGTGAAATGATCAACTATATTGATATTTATACCTTTATGATATTTATACCACATGTCTAATCCATTAGGCAATTTTAGTCCATTTTTCGTATAACCAGTCCATTGAATCTCCGAGATTTTATACTCAGATCAGTGCGTCTGGGATTCGAACCCACGAGAATTTAGTAAATCTCAGGATCTGTCATTTAAAACTTCAGGACGTTACCCCTGCACTATTGAGACATTATAAGGGCAGTTCTATCCGTATCTTTATAAGTTAAAGGATTGCACGCACCTGTTGAGGATAAAATTGCTTCTGATCATAAATGCGCTCGCTATCAAAGCTGGAATCTGATAGTTCCAAGCCTCTACTCAGACTATCAAGAAGAATGTTAGAGTAAATTACTAAAGCAATTCCATATCCGTATGAGCTGTGAGTCGATTTCATCACCTCCACCGTCCCAATATATCCAGATATAACTCCAATATGATTTACACTTAAGCCTAGTGTTTTATTTTACTTCAACTTTATATAGCATAAACTTGAATGAAGTTGAAACCGCGCCTAGCAATTAATTACACGAGTGTAATGACTTTTGTAATGATTTATGATACTATATTTAGAGTACTATTGATCAAATTGAAAAATCTATAGATTCTTAATTATTTATAATTCTATTTAATAATATTATCGTAATTGTCTTGTAATTTGTTGACGGATATTTCGCTTAATTTCTTATACTTTAAACGAAATTTATCACTTGATGAAAATAGTCTTCTTTCAACAAGACAGAACTCTCAAATCTACTGAAAGAGTTGTACTGGATCCCCTATCCACAGCGAGCACCGGTGTGATAGGACTCTCTGAACGACAGGAGTCACGGATTTGAGGAACATTTGAAAGGATTCCAGTGTGAGACGTCTGAGCGCCGGACTAGAGTGAATTATTTGCCCGTAGTCTTACGTCTTCTTCCAGGCAGGCTCATGCACGCACTGGTGCAAGCGTATGTCCTCAAGAGATCATACAAGTTGTGTATGCGGCCTGTGTACAAGCCGTTGTATGTGCTACAGCGTGCACAGCGTGAGTATTTATGATAGTAGGTGATAGATCATATACATCTTGTGTGCAAACGTATGAGCATATAGAGCACGTGTATAAACGTTTGAGTATATACAGTATGCGTACAAACATACGAGCATATACAGCATGTGCACAAGCATATGAGCATACACAGCATGTGTACAAAAGTATGAGCATACAACATTAAACATAAAAATAAGCCGACATAGTCTTGTTCTTAATATATTTAATAAATTTATACAACTCAGTTAGTGGATCAACAAATTGGAAGTGTAAAAGTAAAGCACAATAGAAACACATTAGGTCTTGCAGAACAACAATGGTCGCCGCAGTAGTTTTCAGATGACGTGAGTTCCCTCGTTCAGTCCATTGAAGTCAGTTTAACTGTTTCCTGGAATAGGTCTAAGAGATCGATATCAATAGGAAGAGATAGTGTCAGATAGTTAGGACAATATATACTGGAAAAGATATAGTGTCCGTCAGTTAGGACAATATACATATATACAAGAGTCATACGCACAATGAGAGGCATCACAACACTAAAATAAATGGAAATGTTAATTAACACAGTTAAAACATGTAGCATGATGGAGAATGTTACAATTATCTCAGGTGAATCAGGTGAAGAGTCAAAGACGAAGTAATCGTCAGCTAAAGTGTTTCCGTACAAAAAAGTCTATAAGGACTCATTATGTTGTACAGAGCATATATAGATTATTCATTACTTTAAAAAGATTCCTGTTTGAATTTCTGATAAGATATTTGACAGTGATTTAACCATTTCATGGGACTCCCTTGAAGCTCTCAAATTTAGGTTTTTGAATCCCTGAATTCGAAATACTTTCCTATAAACTGAGTGTAGTGTAGCTAACAACGAGGCGAAATGAAAATACTAAAAACTAGGACTTCTACTTGAATAGAAAAATAACAAAAGCGAGAGAACCAGTTTAAATACCGCGTGAGTGTGAATGCGCGTAATTAGAAATAATTTAGTTCTGGAAATTTAAAGTGTTGCTAAGAATAGCGCACAGGCGTGTACCAGGAGAGCCTTGGTTGAAGAGTCAGTTGAAAGAATAATCTAAAGGACAAACAGTGCGATGGAAGGGTTGGCATAGTAACCAAAATGAAGCGCTAATCATTATCCTACCTGGATCAAGTAGATTAGATCATCAAAACCTTTACAATGCTAAGCGTGAAAACTGTTTATAAAAATATTCAGCGGCTTTGGTTGACATCAAAGCCAGAAGTTCAAGACATTCTTCAAGACATTTAATTATATTGAAACCATCGATACAGAGACTTTGTTCTTCTTTCTGAAATTCTCCTTTTATCTATTCTTCTTCTTCTTCTTCTTCTTCTCTCTCTCTCTCTCACTCTGTCTTTCTCTCTATCTCTTCCCCAGTCTCTTTTTCACCCTACAATTATGCCTATGTTTGCAGGTCTAAAGCACACTTTCTTAGTAAATTTTTAATTATGCGCTCGTCAAAGAGCACTGCGAAATATAATATTAAAGGATCGTGAAAAGAGAGAAATACAGAAGGGAGGAGGGCATCAAATAAGTGCGAAAGTGAGATAGCGATAGAGAGATAGTGATGGAAGGATAGTGATAGAGGGATAGTGATAGAGGGATAATGATAGAGGGATGAGGGAGTGGTAATAGGAGAAATAAAAGCGTTGAGAGAGATGAAATACCGCGAAACGGAGTGTAAAACTGGAATAGTGAAAGCGAGAAAGAGTCTGCTGAACAGGAAAAAACGATTTCGTTGTAAGGACTGCTTCATACCACCACCAGAGCTGGTCGGAGAGAGAGAGAGAGAGAGTGAGGGTACAAGGAGAGTGAGAGTGAGAGTGAGAGAGAGAGTGAGAGAGAAAGAGTGAAGGAGATTAAGACAGAGTGAGAGAGAGCGAGAGAGAGTTAGTGATGACAGGGAGAAAAAAAGAGTGTGTACGAGAAAGTGTGTGAGGGAGTGTGAGAGAAAGAGATAGAACGAGAGAGGGAGAGTGAGAGAGAGTGGGAGTGTGTGAGAGTGTGTGATAGAGTGAGAGAGAGTATCTGCGTCTGAGGGATAGAGAGAGAGAGAGAGAGAGAGACCAGTAGGGAGTTCTACGTTCACACCAGGCCACAACGGGGCGGGTATAAACAACTCGTAGAATACACTTCTTAAATCTTAGAATCCTTGACGACAGCTGTGCTAAGGTCAAATTAGCTGTGCGGCAGCAATGAAGCAGTCGAGGCAGCAGTGAAGCAGTAGAAGCATAAATGAAGCTGTGCGGCAGCAATGAAGCAGTCGAGGCTGCAATGAAGCAGTAGAGGCAGCAATGAAGCAGTCGAGGTAGCATTGAAGCAGTAGAGGCAGTAATTAAGCAGTAGAGGCAGCAATTAAGCAGTATAGGCAGAAATGAAGCAGTCGAGGCAGCAATGAAACAGTAGAAGCAGCAATGAAGCAGTTGAGGCAACAGAAGGGATGCAGCAAGAACAATTTATGCTGACGGTGGATCATGACAGTATTGAGTCCATGAACGCTGGAGCCAAGAACAAATTTCAGCTGTAAAAGCGGAAGCAAAAAAATAGTGGAAGTTTTGCAGTAATTGTTTGATATACTAGGGTAATTATACCTAATAGAAGACTGCAAATACAACTCAATACTCACATATCGCATTGAGATGATAAGTGAGATAATAGAGATTAACTTTCTACGAGGCATTCAATTATGTCTCTAAATAAAAATAATTAATATTTTAATTAATAATTAAAACTTTGATACTGAGTAGAATAAAATTCTTTACGATATGACATGAATCAACTTCTTCAAACTTCTCAAAGTGGCACTCTTCGTGTGCTAGATAGTTGACTTTAAGCGAGCAATTCTATGGACATTGGCAAAAGGTTTGAGCCAAAAATGTCAACTGCTTCGAAAAATATCAAGGAATGTACAAAACTGAAGGAGTTTAAGGTACTCGGGAAAAAAATAAAATGTAAAAACGAGCTACTAATTTATTAATACTGCTTATTTCATAGCGCTTATTAAATTATAGGATTTTTTCTGAGGGTCCTTGAAAGTGCCTGGAGCCTATTGATTGATTACCCTGTCTTAGCTATTTCATGTCTCATTATTGTATACATGTGATTTTACTGAAGCCAGTGGCGATGTCGGTAAGATACTCGACCGCGGATCAGTATGTGAGGGGTTCAAATCATAGGTTCACCCGACACTAATATCGCGTTCGAGTGAAGATACTGACATTAACATTAGCTTTTAGCTTTTATACTGTACAAGACAAACTCATTAAATTTTAGTAACCCCACGTCTAATCCGACTCTGGTCTTCTCTGTGTAGGTTTTACAACGATGCTGAAAGAGTCATCAACCGCTTAGCTTTCGATTTGTTTCTATAAGGATGATGGATGAGATTAGTAGAAAGGTGTTATTCAGCTCTGATGTGTGTTTACCTAGGACGAGTCCTAGAAGAAAGATTCGAGTGCTGGAGTCGAATAGACAATTGTGTTTATTTAGAGCTGCGTGTCTCAACCCGTCAGTCCTGCAAGAAGAAATCAACTCATTCCTCAGGAAACAAGAGGTGGCCAAGAAAAATAAGACGTAATTAAATTCCGATAAAAATCCAGTTTAAACTGAAGTTGAGGCATTCTCAAACAGACGACGGTTGGCCGCTCTCGATCTCTGGCTCGTTTATTATTTCATCCGACGTATAGCAGGAATTTAAATACACCGATTAGCCGCGAACACTAGTATAGTTACTGTACGTTATATTGCTTTAAGATTAATGTACAGTACTTTAGAAATAAACGGCAGCTTCTGGTACAGTTCTAGGGATTAGTATATGTATGTAATATATGTATATGTATATGTATATGTACATATATTTGGTCTCCAATTAAGAAGCATTGCCTTTATAGCGAAATCAACCGTTATACGAGAGAATGAGAAATCGAAAGTTTGGATAGGAAAGCAAATTGGAAATTGATCTCAATGATCTCAGTGACCTAACAGATCTAAATAATCTCAGTGATCTCAATGACCTCAGTGGACCCAATGACCTCAGTGACCTCAGTGGACTGAAGGACTTCAGTGATCTCAGTGACCTAAAAGATCTAAATAATCTCAGTGATCTCAATGACCTCAGTGGACTCAATGACCTCAGTGGACTGAATGACTTTAGTGATCTCAGTGACCTAAAAGATCTAAATAATCTCAGTGGACTCAATGATCTCAGTGACCTAAGCGATCTAAGTGTTCTAAATGATCTATGCGATCTCAGTGATTTAAATGATCTATGCAATCTCAGTGATTTAAATGATCTTAGTGATCTCAATGACCTCAACTAAGTGATCTCAGTTATCTAAGTGATATCAGTAATTGCAGTGATATCCGTGTTCTCAGTGATTTCGGTGAATTAAGTTATTTCGGTAATTTCAGTGATCACGGCGAACGCAGTGATCTCCTGCATAACGGCGATTTAAGTGATCTCTGTGATCTCACTGATCCTGCAGTGATTTAAAATAAATCAATATGTCAAAAAGAAAGTAGAGAGAATTTTTGAGCAGCTTATCTCTTATTAAATACCTAATTATACAGTAATAATTATGCCTAATAGAGTAATAAGCAATAGCAATTCTACGATAACTACATACGTATAGCAGTCTTCTCCTACTATCAGAAATTGGTTATAGAAAAAGAAGAACGAACTGTAAGTGTAAGTGTACCATTTCAAATGAATCAACATAAAGTGATAAAGGGCCTCGACAGGCAAAAGTACGACTTCTTGAAGTGAAGCCTTTAGGACGTTTGAGCTTAACGTTAAACCCAATATATACCAAACAAGAAGGAGTTCAATATTATCCTGGGCTCACCAGTCACTGACATCGCTTCTGAGTGAGGAAACTGACGTTAACATTAGCTTTACCGGTTTTACCAGTTTAACCTGTCTCTAAGAGAAAACCTAAGAAACGTATATTCTGATTTGAATATAAAAATTCAAATCAGAATTTTATATTTGAAAATTTTATATTTGCGCTATTTAATTCGCAAAATCGAAAGGTTTGGAATGATTGTACTTGAGGTGGGAACGTGCGCCTAAAGCTGTGAGGTTTCAGAAGGGACAGTTACAGATCGGTGATCATCTAAATTCAATACTTTTTATTGATTGTCTGCATCCGCACAACACAGTGACACACACGGAGAGGTAGAGATACACAAACTCGTCTCAGATACAAAAAGTACTAGATCTCTCTAGTGTTCTGCCAGATGGCAGGTCCAACGTACCTACTCCTTTTCAAAGTCAGCTACAAAGCTCCACAAAGATTACACAATCGATTTAAAAAGTCTATTAAGTCAGTCTAGTTAAATATAAAGGAAATACAAATTCCAGCTGAATTTATGAACCTCAAAAGTAGTACAAACATCCATAGCCACAATCGCAGTTAGGATCTAGATCTCACAACATTATTAATCTACGCTAACTATTGAACACGTGCAAAACGTGCCGCTACTACTGTAGCAACTATCGATTAGTATTTTAGAACAAATCATTTAATATTAAAAGAAAGATAATTCAGGGTTTTGAGTCCATCGCTTAACTATAGAGCCGTCATGACCTAGAAGAGCATCATGACTTGGAAGGAAACGTCAAACGTGTAAAGTAAAAAAAGCTAATGTTAACGTCAGTTTCCTCACTCGAAGGCGATGTCAGTGACGGGCGAGCCCAGAATTTGAACCACGCACATACTGATCAGCGGTCGAATATCTTACCGACAACGCCACTGGACGGAGCTAGTGGCGATGACATACTTCTCATACTATTCAGTGCAATATCCAATGGAGCATCAAGTTTTGTTGCCTTCTAGATCAAGTACAGCAGTATATAAGGTACGGCTTCATACTTATTGGAAGCATATCAGAAAAACGTTGCAAACGTTAAGCGCAAGTATTTCGTCATCTCTGCGACCGCAATGCACGTTTGGATCTGTGAAGCATGAAGGTAATTATAAGTTCATAAGAGAACCCTACAGACTAAGAATCGAAAGTGTTAGTCTCAATTATTGACTGATAGATGTTCCCGTGTTGGGGAAACTGAAGAAGAGATCAACAACTAACTGCATATATCATAAAAGGCAACTAAGCAAAAACTGACTAGGGGAACAAGAAACAAATTCACAAGTCAAACTCTTCACGAAACTATCGGGTAAATATGGTACGGATTAGGCGTGGCATTTTGCGAAGAGAATTTGTTTTAAAATTGAAGGGTTTAGTTTAAAAAGAGTCTGAGAAAATGTGGATTTTATGAGAGGTGAAAGCTGACTCTAAGTATGAATGTGTACTTTGAAGCTGTCTACCACTTGACAGAACACCAGATAGAGAGAGAAAGGAGAGAGAGAGATAAAGAGATGGAGATAGTGAGAGAGAGAGAAAGAGAGAGAGAGCGAGAGAGGGAGGTAGGGAAGGAGAGACATATATGTATATATATAACATTATATATATACATGTTTATATATATATATATACATGTATATATATACATGTATATATATACATGTATATATATACATGTATATATATATATACATGTATATATATCCCCGTGTTGTGCTCGGGTGTGGTTGGACCACTGTAGAATTGGGCAACCGCAAACAATCTGCCGCGTGTACGTAAGAGGCGACTCAAGGCAGGAGCTGATGATGGCAAGAGGGGTCTGGCAAGAGGGGACCCACCTCACCATGAAATATTTTCCCCCAGGATTAAATGGTAACAAATCCACCTAACTGAGGAAGGCAACGGGAAACCACCTCAGAAGCCATATTTTTCCCAAGCTATAGGCTACATAAGGTATGGATAAGGCATAGACTTTGTGAAGGGATTAACTTGGTGATCTAAGGAGTGCTAATATGGAGCGAGAAAACAGACTTTGAGTATGAATATGTACCTTGAACCTGCCACTTGGCAGTGCACTGAAAAGAAGATATATATATATATATCTTATATATATATATATCTATATATATATATATATATATATATATATATATATATATATATATATATATATATATATATATAGCAATGTATATATATACACAAAGAGAGAGATAGAGAGAGACAAAGAGAGAGAGAGAGACAGGTAGGGAGAGATGTTCAAGGGACTGCACTTCTCTAGATATGAGCCTCCTCTAACCGCTCAAAGAAGGACAATGCGAGGACACAGCGAGGACACAGCGAGGAACAGTGAGGATGCAGCGAGGGACAGCGAGGATGCAACGAGGGACACAGAGGATCGATTTAGACGGTTGTAATTGAACCGGCTCGATGACTGGGGTGGGGGGGGGTGCGGTCAGGGGAGTAGCTAATGAACCTGTATCTGGTGGGGAGAGAGGTTGGAAAGAGATCGGGCATCCTGTCGTCAACTGTCTGCGGATGTGGATTAGAAAATGAGTTACTGTCTCTGCTGTAATTACTTTCCTTAGTCAATGAACTTGTGGAGTAAAGACATTAACGCGCGGAGGAGCATTCCAAGCACAGATTTATCATTAATCTTCTTTGCCACTTTGTCGAAGTTTTATCATTATATTGTTTCATCATTTGGCACTATCTCTTCTTCCCGCGATAAGTTATTTGTATAAAACTGCCGCCAATGCAATTATAATCTCAATACACCAATTATAATCTTAATGGACCAATTATAATCTCAATACACCAATTATAGTTTATTTTATTGAAGGGCAATTTCAGTAGTTCAGTAGTGCTGGAAACTGATTTTTAAGCACTTAGCCTCAAAGCAATTACTAGCTCATTGATACGGTCACTTCATCGAACTCTGAGACAAGATCATTTGTTTCTCTTACTCTGAGACAAGGTGATTTATTTTATCTTACTATCAGTCAAGGTCATTCATTTTATCTTGCTCTGAGTCAAGGTCATTCATTTCATCTTACTCTGAGTCAAGGTCATTCATTTCATCTTACTCTGAGACAAGGTCATTCATTTCATCTTACTCTGAGACAAGGTCATTCATTTCATCGAACTCTGATTCAAGGTCATTCATTTAATCTTACTCTGAGACAAGGTCATTCATTTCATCGAACTCTGATTCAAGGTCATTCATTTCATCTTAACTCAGAGTCAAGGTCATTCATTTCGTCTTACTCTGAGTCAAAGTCATTCATTTCATTGAACTCTGAGACAAGGTCATTCATTTCACCTTACTCTATGTCAAAATCATGACCTCTTCAGTTAGTTCCCAGTGTATGTGTGGTATGATTGCTGGGTGTATCACGTGATGAACGTCATTGCCAGTGCGGTATTAATTCTAGAGTTATCAGTTACAGACAGATGATACACTCGGCTTACCAAGAGTTTATTGGTTCAGCTAACTGCATCCGAGCTTTTTATAACAAAGGGCGAGGAATAAGGATCCACCGGAAAGTTGAAATTATCAACGAATGTGAAACTAGGCTAAAACTGATTTAAATTAAACTTCGAATCTCAAAATTATGTGATTAGAATCAAATACCTGCAATATCGTTGTTAAAAACACTCTATATGGGCTACATGTAGATCTATTTCAATACAGTGTATGTGTCAAATTTCTATCAATGCATTTACCTGGATATCCTACATGTACGGACGTGTTGTATCTAAGTATCTACGTATTCTATCTAAATATTCTTAGAACGTATTCTTGTCGATTCATAATTAATATTAGGAAGTTGATTTACGACAAGCTGGTGAGATGATGTATGTCTTGAGATCAAGTTCTGACGGGTAAATAAGCATTTAACCATAAATCAACACCAGGATAATATCCTACTGCAACTATTCTGGCAAATTATTGTTTTAGCTTATTTAATATAAAAATTAAAATTTTAAACTATTCCATATATATATAATCAGTATATCAAAATATTAAAATATAATAACTACCTACAATAAAAATTGCAATAATTAAAATAGTTATAGATCTAATAATAGCAAACCCAAAATAGAAATAAGTAATATTAAGCTACGAAAAACAAATTAGCTAGGTAAAATAGCAATTTATAAATACAGAATATCCTTAATCCACTCTTTCTGTACGATTATAATTAAAACCATCCTATTGAATGGTGCTCAATTAAACGGCAGACGTCTCCGTGTGTCAAATATATCATAGCATGCATTCCATAATCTGCATCAACTTATTATTCATAATATAAGGTGATTTATTGCTGTTACTTATTGCTGTTAATATGCGTTATTAACAATTCACAAAATCAAAATTAAATTTTAAGCGCTTAATTTTTTGGCCGGTCTTGTGATACAGGTTCCAGGCTCGACTTGTTGAAATCCTTTCCTTAATTAATAACATCGTTGCTGTTAGGGACAATTTGCAAGTAATATTATTACAACAATATACTGTCAGTATATGAGATAAGCAGTAAGTATGTCATTAAGTTGTTTGACTGTCGATCAGTAGATACTTCGTTCAAATCCAGCGATCACCCCGATACTGACTCGTTGTCAAGAACTAGAGTTTAATGTTACTAGAGTTTAATGTTAGAACTAGAGAGAACCAAAGACGTTAGATTTAGAGTTGAGTTATTTATACCTGACGACAAAATCAATATATATTTAAGTATTACAAACGAGCGAATTACCTCAAATTAACGATTTAGCTCAAAATTCCTGCGCAACCCAAGGCATATGCATGTATTTCGCGCATAACGCTAACTAACCCATCAAGAGAACTCAAAAGGCCATCCAATAATTCTGTCAAAAAAGGCAGTGTCATTTAGGGATAGCTCTCGAATCAATAAGAGTAAATTAAAGTAAATAAACAATAGATCTCTAAAGTTCATATTACTTTATACGCAGAATGTCACGATACCGCTTTCATTTATGAAAGCTCCGTTATGGAGACAGAACCTTCTCAACCTGCAAGCCAAGGACGCCTCCTCGTTCTTTTGATGTTGACTGAGAGGAAAATAAGCGATACACTGATTTATATACGAGCAGAGAGTCTGCTTAAAGCAGTAAGAAGTAAAGCCAATGTTAACTTCAGTTTCATCTTTCGAAAGTGCTAGCAGTGACGGACGAGCCCAGGATTTGAACCCCGCACATACTGATCCGTTGTTGGATATCTTACCAACATCGCCACTGGCTCCAGCCAATGGATCTCATCTCATTGTTAAGGATTCCATATCACTGACTATTTAGCATAATCTACGACATCGAAATTGCAAGTTTAAATTGCTTCATTGTAGATATTTTGCAATTATTTGTATCGCTTGAGTTGATCTATCAGCAGTAAGCAAATGTAAAATGTTAAAATGGGACAATGGCGGCATACAACCATTTGCTGATAAAAACATTTACTTGCATAAATTAAAGCAAAGGTCTAATTGCAGCCACAGACAAAGTAAAGAAATGTTTCAAGTCTTATGAGGATGATTACAGAGATGTGGGATATACAGATGTGGCTTACCGGAATAGGGCGGATACATGAATGTGGGGTAATGAGATGTTGGTTAAAAAGACACGGGGTACCAGGGTATGGCTCATGTGGGGTTGCAGAACGTGGGGTTCCAGAAAGTGAGGTACTAGGATGTTGGGCACCATGATATTGAGTATCCGACTCTAGGTGGCTGTGGCTGTGGATGTGGAAGAGGGACAAGGGACACAGGACTGCGGGTTGCAGGACATCTAGAGGGTTGATTTCTTACACTGCATTTCCTTCACTACATCTGTTTACAAGATTCGGGAAACTGGTGATCTTTTGAGTGATGATGTAGGTTTAAAGTCAAGGTCAGAAGCCCAAAGGGATTCTCTTCGAGACTTCAAATTAGTATGTAGAGTGGTTGACCTTTAGTCTGACATTTAGATTTCGATTTACTCGACACTACCATCCCTCCTCTGAAAATATCCAATTCACCCGATCTATAGGACTATCCGATCGATTTATGATATATCGACAAACAGGACGTAACTGGATTGTTACGACTGCGCTGATTGGCTGAAACGCCTGCGAGAAAAAGGAAGAGTTTATCCAAACCTTTTCAAAAGTAGGGAACATAAAGACACGTCGTAGGCTGTATTTTTAAATCCATCGCTCAACGATGATAAAAAGGGGTCTGCAATTTGAAACAGCTACATAGTTTCTATTTGGGATATTTTGCAAACATCTTTTCCACGATATATTTAAGACACCGAGTTGGGCTATAAGTCTAAAGAAACTTGTAGAAATTTTTTTTGGAAGAAGTCCCACATCCCTTGTTCCTGCTATGGAATGAATAGTTTTGAAGAAATTATCGCGTCAAGCTCCGTTAGTCCATGACGAGCGACCGTGATTGAAATGAGATTCCTGAGGCAGACACTTTGTGATTTATGTGATTAAACGAGAATGTGGAAAATGAATGGAAGAAATACCTCGGGAGATTTAACGAAAGCCTAGTGCCATGCGGCGACATGTTTCGTTTCCATCCAATAACCCCGGAATAGATGCAAGAATTTGTGGCTCTACACCATTTACCCACTTTCTATGGATTGAATAGTAGGCCTAATATATTTTATTCGGAGTGTAGACTATATTCAACTCTTTGACCTGCCAAGTGGCAGATCCAAGCTACAAATCATAGTCGTCGTCTGTTGTCACGGCCTGCTGTCACCCTATATAAGTATATATAAGTATGGTGCCCTCCATCGAACAAATAGTTAATCCTTCTAGCAAAGGGTGGCAATGACTATGCCTCATTCACACTTGAATGTAGTTTACAGCTTAGGAATAAAGACGTTTGGGGTGGTTCCCATTATTTTCCCCTGTTCTTGCTTAGTCGCCTCTTACGACATGTATAGTTTACGGTTGGTCTATCATTCTGTGGGCTGTTCACAAAACGAGGACTACGAACACATAAACGTATTTACAGCTATGATTTAATGTTATAAATTAGTCATATGACATAATCCTAAGCTACCAAATTTCGTTAAGCATGTATAGACCTATAAACGATATATATGTTAATTTCAGCATCAACACCAAATCACTGACAAATACATATAGAAATAAACATTTAAAATAAATACAATAAAAAATTCTCAAAAACACAGGGTATCAAACAGTCTGTAGAAATTAGAACAACGGCCTTCAGGAAAGATGATACACGTCTTATCTAGCTGACCACCGTCTATAACTATATTAATGTCATATATTATGCAAAATCAAGATGTTATACTATAATCCCGCAATTGTATTTCTTTGCTACTCCAAGTGACGAATAAATGTCAGTAACAAGGAGCAAATAATAAGTTGCCATACATAGGCCTACCCTTTAATTAGATTCTCAGCGCTATCGTATAGTCCAGAAAACCAATCACAAAACATTTAATTTATGACAGTTTTAAATACTAGATTTAGTGTAATATACTGGTCATACTGATTTATACTGGTTTAGTGTAATTTATTTACTTCACTTACTTTCTTATTGGTTTTCCTTCTTTTTCCACTTCCCTTGATTAAGCTCCTCTGCCGTTCTCCACGCTGTTTTCCAATCTTGTCATGACTGGTATCGTTGTCTCTGGAGCCGTGACCTGGAACAGGCTTCCACTGCGATGTGGAAGAAGAGAAGTCATCACCGGAAATAGAACTGACGGGCGAGTAATGGTGCAGCGGATTTAAATCCATGATGACATCGCCGGATATGGAAATATCAGGATCGTTGTTTGCAGCAAGTTCTAAGAGTCTCACTCCGTCAACAACCAGACCTAGCGCCAACAAGTTGCGTATATATATATATATATATATATATATATATATACATATATATATATATATATATATATATATATATATATATATATATATATATATATATATATATGTCAGACTGGGGCAAAACAAATTATCCCCTAGCGAAATCTCAATAACTTTAAGAAAACTCAAAATTTCTCTACGAAATTTACGGAGCTTCTAGGAGAGGAATTTCTGCGTATATCTAGCAAATTTGATGAAAATCTATTGAGCAGGAAAATATTACAGCTTTTCTACGAAAAAAGTGCAAAATCAGTTTTAACAAGGTTTTTTTTCCAAAAGTCTTAATAACTTGGACAAAACTCAAAATAGTTTTACAAAATTTTCGGGGATTCCAGGGGAGGAATTTCTGCACTTATCCTGCAAATTTGGTGAAAATATATTCAGAAGTAACAAAAATACAGCGTTTCTTCGAAAAACATTTTAAAATCAATTTTAACAAGGCTTTTTTAAACAAAAGTACCGGACATTTTCTTCAAAATTTAGGAATAATTTTAACATAAGAACGAATTTTAGGCATCTTATATTGGAGTAGCTAGCAATGTAGTGCAGGTTTAAACTCCATCACTTAAGTAAACGGCCTTTTCATGGTCGTTATTTTCTTTAAAAGGAACGACTGACATTTCAAAAAGTTTTGTTAAAATTGATTTTAGCACTTTTCTCGTAGAAATGCTGTAATTTCGTAACTAATGAAAATATTTTCATCAAATTTGCAGGATATACGCAGAAATTCCTCCCCTAGAAGCTCCGAAAATTTCGTAGAGATATTTTGAGTTTTCTTAAAGTTATTGAGATTTCGCTAGGGGATTTTTTTTTTGCCCCAGTCTGGATATATATATATATATATATATATATATATATATATATATATATATATATATATATATATATATATATATATATAATTATATGTATATCATAAATTAATTACGATGAGCTTAACACTGGGTTATAAAATTATTAAACATTATGTTTCTCCATGCTATTATACTAAAGCTGTTCAGAAATTCAAAAGTTTTCATTTTTCTCTGCACTGCCCTGCTGCTTACGGAAGGGTCAAATTACTTGAGGACTTACTGTTCGCTTACACACTATCCAAAGCAGTTGATCAACAGTTTGAACTCACAATTTGAACTCACCAGAGACGCAATAACTTTATCAAATCTTTGTGTAGTCTTTATCATAGATCAATACTGTACCAATTCAATATTTATACTTATACCCGAGTTGTGTCCGGGTTGCTGTAGAATAGAACAATCGTTGACTTACACGTATCCTAAGAGGCGACAAATCTATATGTATCCTAGGGTCCAAACCAACGTTAGAAAGGGCATTCAGTTGGTGATCGCTTAGGCTCCAGAAATTTCTACAAAATTTTCTATCCCTGAGGCAAGTGAAACTGTGATTCGAGTGAAGATGAGGAGTAGTCTTAGATTGGGATTTATTTAGCTTTTGAGATGGTTTTCAGTGCATTCCTGATCCATTGCTTGTCAAAAATAATTTAAGTATTTTTAAATTAAGATAAATTGTCAGGATTAAAAATTTAAGCACAGGTTTTTCTAAGCTTTGGTAAGTAAACTTCAAATATTAGTTATCGCCCGAATCTAGTAGCTGCAAAAGTATATCGAGCAAATTTTAATGAAACTATTAACAAGATGTCGCAACATACTAAATGATTTCTTACAGAAAACGAGTAAAACTGTTCACCAGGTGTCTCCACATACTTAATGATTTCCTATAATTTTTTTATAATAGGTAGTGGTATCTCTGCTCAAATAGTAAGCAAAGCCGAGTGTGGGAGTGCGGAGGGGGTTGTGTTTACAATCACGGCAGGCCAAGTTGAATATATATATATATATATATACTCCTCTATGAAATTATGTACATCTGGATTTATTAGCAGAGTGACATAAAATAAAGTTTTGTAAAATATATTTCAACTGCTTATCAAATGACGACAAAATAATATCACAATTTACATTTAGTAAATGTCTAGATTGAATATTTAAACAGGATATCTAACATTTATAGGATATTTAACATTGTAAATTGAAGCCGTAAAGCAGATTCCAGAGATGGCGCCTCATATTTAAGAGAAATGTTCAGAGTGATCTTTCAAAGTACTAAGTACTTTGAAAGTACTAGACAAGTTTTATGAAAGGTCTATAAAAACGTGTAACACTATGACGTACGCTGGCTGTAGCCATAGGCGATGTCGGTAAGTTATTCGACCGCGGATCAGTATGTGTGAGGTTCAAATCCTCGGCTCGCCCGTCACTTTCGAGTGAGGAAACTGACGTTAACATTAGCTTTACCAGCTTTACGCCTATGGATACAGTGTAAATAATAAACATTAGTTAATGTTCCACATGGCCCCGGTATAATTTAAATATACATTATGGATCTAAGTGGGTCGCTAAGCCATCAAACAAAAAGACTATGACTTAGTTTATAATTACGGTTATGAAAAGGTTATGACTTGAGACAGCTAGTTTCTAATGGTTTCGCAGCCACTTATGAATGTACATTAAGTTAAATAAATGCTCAGAAATGGTGTGAAAGTGACTAAAAGCTCTTATTAGTTGATTGATTAGTAGCCGATTAATTACTCATCATCATCTTCTCTTCCCAGTTTAACTAGGGCCGGTGTACGAATAGCCGATTAATTACTAAATAAGTAAAATACCTGACAGAGTTCCATGAAAAGGTTTTACCAGCCGATCCACCAATCGCAGTTGAGCACCAATATAAACAGTAGCCTGACTGCCTGACAATGCGTGATCACCTGACGCATATATTCAATAATTAAATTTAGAAATGATCAGTTAAATTTACAGTAGTAGATAAGTAACAAAGTTAGTAGTACATAGCGAGATAACGCACACATAGTACAGCGAAATCTATAATTATAGGCCTATCTGTCAGTTTTAATATCACAATTTCTAAAGATGGATAGTTTAATCTATTATCCATTTACCAGTCCTGTGAACGTCCGAGATTTTACTCTCACACTGACAGGCATCGTTTTGGGAGATCCACTGCTTGATGTTCTGTTGGGCTAATAATTGTACTGATGAGAAATTGAAGGCAAACTGCTTGCGATATTGATGTCGTATAAAATGAGAATCTATTATATTCTCGTCAATAGGCAGATGACAGCAGCACGTCTCAGATTTAAACCTGGAAAGTGAGTACAGAAATGAAGGCGATCAGTCTGTTTACTCTCGTAATTGCTTTCCAGTCTCGTGTGTTTGAGACGACCACAAAAATCACTGCACAGGCAATGTTTGCCTAGCGAGACTGCCGTTAAAATATCAATGAAAATTAACTCAAAATGAAACCTACTTTAGAAAACAAATGCAAAAATTATGAGAGCGCCCTTAATTTCTAAACAAATATGCACAATGCAAGACTATCCACAATTTAGTATTAACCTTTATGATATATACTTTGGACTGAATTTCTGGATTTTGGAATTTGCACCGTTTTTGGACCTTCTTTTTTTTGCTCGCCGGCTTGATTTTGTCTCAATAGTGATCTATGTTGTCATTGATGACTGTAGCACTCTAATTGTTGTTATTATTATTATATAAATATTTTATATAGCTAAAAAAGCTAATATTATCGTCAGTTTCCTCACTGAAAATCGATGTCTGTGTCGGGCGAGCCTAGTATAATGTTATATACTGTATAATATGGTACTTTGTTGCATTTCTGTTTTACATTGTTTCTGACTTAATGTTCGACTGATTAATACACGCGTCAATTTAATGAATAGCAAGAACTCACCCTCATATAATTTGGTCGTAGGCGGATGACCTTTGATATGAATAGTTGTGTTTGACCTTGACCTATATAATCTGATCACGTGATAGAACCCGTTATCAAGTCTGCCAGTAGGCGGAGCCAGCAGCCTATGAGTTCTGACTCCGCCCTCTTCTGACCCAGTGACCAGCCTGTGAGTTATCAGCAGCCTACCTTGTTCCTGAGTTACACAACAATATATAAACCATCCAGCATGCCTTGTTCCTGAGTTACACACAAATATGTAAACCACCCAGCATGCCTTGTTCCCGAGTTACACACAAATATATAAACCATCCAGCATGCCTTGTTCCTGAGTTACACACAAATATGTAAACCATCCAGCATGCCTTGTTCCTGAGTTACACACAAATATGTAAACCACCCAGCATGCCTTGTTCCTGAGTTACACACAAATATGTAAACCACCCAGCATGCCTTGTTCCTGAGTTACACACAAATATGTAAACCACCCAGCATGCCTTGTTCCTGAGTTACACACAAATATGTAAACCACCCAGCATGCCTTGTTCCTGAGTTACACACAAATATGTAAACCGTTCAATCTCTGTTATCTCTTAGAGAGTTACGTGCTGATATGAAAATATATTATATTTATATCGCTTTCCGAAAGTTTGACTTTGCGTTTATTCAATAAACCTTGTAAAAGTGAAGAGCAGAAGCTTAAAAGTGTAATGAGTTGATTTGATAATCTAAAAGTTGCTATTTCTAATATTATTCGCACCTTTTTGGAATATTTTCGTTTAATTTTATTTCAAAGGCCTATACGCTTCCGCTGTGATGATGTACTAAAATTATTTTAATGAGAGTATGAATCTCAATATCAACCAATCAATCACTCAATCAATCAATCAGTCAACAAATAAATCGATTAATCCAACAATCATTCAGTCAATCCATTAACCAACTAATCACTAATTTATTCTGTCAGTCAATCAGTCAAAAAACAAATCGCCCAATCCATCAATAAATTAATCAAGCCAGCAATAAAGAGATAAAAGCTAGCACAGCGTCTTGTTCATTGACAACGACTTCCGGCTACAATATGACTCAATCGAATCCCGGGCGACGCGCCGTTCTTGAATATTACATTAGTCGCCTCTAAAAAAGGAAATACAAGACGTTGTTATTACCAATTCAATCTGCAGGAAGTTGCCGACAGGCCTGCGTGGTTCTATTCTAACAAGTACACCACGTGACTCGGTTGTTCTCATTCCTACCACCAGATGGCTTGGCTCCGGTAAATCAGAATCGTCTCTCTGAGCAAACCGGTGCGAGATCAAACCACCGTCGACCCCAAACCTATAGGCTGTGCTGTCTAGGATGCGTGCAGTGTTGAGAAATGCAGAAATTGAAAAAAATAAAAACAGCACAATTAAAGACGCGTAAGAAAATTTAAGTAAATTAAAGAATTAGTAATTATATTAAGTTAATTATTTACAAGAAATAAATAGACAATAGATAGATTTAATGGAAAAAAGCAGTCAATCAAGAATATGTAAAGTAAATTTGCAAGAGCACAAACGACCATGCTATGTCTATGATGGCTGGAGCCAGTGGCGATGTCGGTAAGATATTCGATCGCGGATCAGTATGTGCCGGGTTCAAATCCTGGGCCTTCCTGTCACTGACATCGCTTTCGAGTGAGGAAACTGACTTAACATTACCTATTTTAGCTGAAAAACTGACTTTAACATTACCTATTTTAGCTTTATCATCTTGCGCCAGTTTCCCACTGTAGTAGAAGAGGGTAACACACACTGGAGACTCATGCATAATTTTTGGACTAGTGGAGTAAGTAAAATAATTATACATCTTTGTTAAATTTAATATGGAGGATTCAAATACATACCGACTTGTTCTACACTATCAGATATAATCATTTTGAAATGAATTTGTTAGAAAATCGAAATAGATTGTAAGAAATAAAACAATGGAAAGTTGTGTGTGCGTGCGTATGTGTGTGTGTGCGTAAGAAAGAGAGAGAGAGAGAGAGAGAGAGAGAGAGAGAAGGAGTGAGAGAAGAAAATTTATAGCGCTAGAGAGATGCGCGTGAAACAAGAAGACGCAATGTCGGCAGAAGATTCCCGTGTAATGCGAGCAGTGGAATGGCTTGAATTGGTTGAGATGTGTTTGTTGTTTGGTCATTCGTTATTGTTACTCGTTCTCTGATCGAGCCATTAGCCTCAACCCCTCTCGCTGTCTCGACCCTCGCTCCTCTCCCAAGCTGCACCCCCTCTTGACTCTATTTCAGTGCAAACTTGCGTTATTTTGTACAGGGTGAGACTATAAATTTATGATCAAGTGAAAACGTAACAAACGTTCCACATTTAATCGTTTTACAAAGATATATTTCATAATTGTGCACCATCTGCAGGTACTACGCACCATTTCAATGAAGCTAACTAAGAAAATTACATATAATACTGTAAGCTTAGGATATACTAAGCGTCGATTCAGGACGCTGATGATCATGATTTTCAGAGAATTTAATAATATTATGTTGCTCAGTTTGTTCCTCAGTTTGAATTCCTTCTCAAGGAAATTTTTCAACTTATGTATAGCGATGAACACTCTTCATCAAGCTAAATCCACATGGCAAGTTGAACACCAAGCAAGCATTGACATTAAGTTTGTAAGGATTTATTATTGTGAATAATGCGACGCTCGTTTGAAAGCAACACATGACGGACGTAATCGTGTGTTTGGAATGGTCACAGGTCAGTTACGAGCTTTGAGATCAAAGAGCAAAGCAGCGCCTCTAGCGAATAGCGACATAACTACTGAACCTCTAGCGAGTCATTCATACCATTTGACTGTCAGTTCTGGAGGAGAGAAAGAGAGAGAGAGAGAGAGAGAGAGATAGATAGAAAGACAGATAGATAGATAGATAGATGGATGGATGGATGGATGGATGGATGGATGGATGGATGGATGGATGGATAGATAGATAGATAGATAGATAGATAGATAGACAGAGATAGAGAGAGAGAGAGAGAGAGAAAGAAAGAGAGAAAGAGAGAGAGAAAGAGAGAGAGAGGGAAAGAGAGAGAGAGAGAGAGAGAGAGAAAGAGTGAGTGTGAGAGAGAGCGAGACGAAGGGAAAAGGAGAAAGTAAAAGAGAAGAAAAGAGAGAAGGTATGCGGAAGAGAGGGAGAAAGAGGAATAAATTTCAGTAGGCAGAAGAGAGAAAAGACAGAACGTGAGAGAAGAAAGTTTAAAAAAAAAAAAAAAAAAGTAAGTAAATATAGTTAAGAGGGAACGATTAGCAATTGAGCAATTATAAAGATCATCAATAACTGTTTATTACCAGAAGATGATCTGTGGTCAAAATCGATAAATATTTCAAGCTTTGAAAAGAGATTAAAGGCAATAGATAAAGAGATAAATTGTGCAGTTCATATAAATAAAGGGGAATTACAACAAGGAAAACTGAAGTAGAAGAAAAATGAGAGATAGATAGATGTAGGGAGGGACAGCAGAGAGAGAGAGAGAGAGAGAGAGAGAGAGAGAGAGAGAGAGAGAGAGAGATAGAGAGAGTGCGATATAGATAGACTCAGAGAAAGAGAGCAAGTGAGAAAGAGAGAGAGAGAGAGTGAGAGAGTGTGTGAGAGAGAGAGATAGAAAGAGAGACAAAGAACGAAATTATGTGGTTTGGCAAGACGAGAGAGAGAAAGAGAGAGAGAAAGAGAGAAAGAGAGAGAGAGAAAGAAAGAGAGAGAGAGAGAGAGAGATCTATAAGGTTGGACCTATTACCGATAATCATCATCTACTCAGTCTTTATCAACTTGTCTCGCTTTCATCCTTTCCACAACCCGCAGCCACGTGAAATAAAGACTTGTATCGTCCGATATATCCTCAGGAGACGACAAGACGTGCGTTAAGTTCAAGTTAAGACGGTGGGATTTAGCGTACTTGGATTAGTTCCGCGTCAATAATCGAAGTTAAGCTACATCGGCCTTGGGTGACCTTTATGGGTGGCCACCTTTGGAAGACCGAGTATTGATAAAGCTGGTAAAGCTAGGGTTAACGTCAGTTTTCTCACGCGAATGCGATGTCAGTAACGGGCGAGCCCAGGATTTGAACCGGCACCTACTGATCCGCGATCGAGTATCTTACCGACATCG
Organism: Enchytraeus crypticus; assembly: GCA_905160935.1. Taxonomy (NCBI): domain Eukaryota; kingdom Metazoa; phylum Annelida; class Clitellata; order Enchytraeida; family Enchytraeidae; genus Enchytraeus; species Enchytraeus crypticus. The sequence goes on along the minus strand of CAJHZI010000687.1, from coordinate 162,980 downwards.
CCAATGGCTCCAGATAAGCATTGACAGCTTTGAAGGAAAAAAAAGCCAGGATGATGGAAGGTTATTCTTAAATCCGCGCCTGCTGAAACTGATGCGCTATCAAAAGGCAAAGATAATTAATAGCCGCGGAGAGGAAGAAGAGAATGGGCCTTACACAAGCAACTGTGCTCTTAGTTCACATTCGGCTATTTAGTCTCGATTTTCTTATTTTTTCCACTTTACGATCTACTTCGTCTATGCTCCAAGAACAAACCGATTTTCTTTTGTTTTCTTTAGCTTCTTACTAATCTAACACAATGCATTCTTCTATTTTAGTTCCACCTCTTTCAGCTCTTCATCTTGTGAAAATGCTCCTCATACCATTGACTTGTATACATTATACAATAATGTTTAACGATCTTAAATGCTATCCGTGTGATGTTTCGTAGTTTAACGTAGAATTAAGACTGGAATAAAGCGGGTTTTTGAATAGAAACTCGGCCTGCTTTTGTTAAGACAATATGTTATCGCTGGAAATTAAATTAACGCTAAAGGTTAAGAATAAGCTATATGGTAACGGTTATTCGTGATGATATCTGAAATTTTTTAACATCACTTTTTCAAACTGTTAGGCTCTACACACTAAGCCATTTTGAAATTCTAAAGTCTTCAAATCTTACCTTTCGTTAACCTTATTTGCCTGTTCGATGTACGAATGATGTGCTTACTAGCATACCTGCTGAACAGGTTGGTCCAGTGTACGTAGTGAGAGTACAGTCACACAAGAACTTGTCCCAGGCTTGAACACACACCCCCTGGTTCTGACACGAGTGCTCTGTGCAGTGTGCTGCAGAGACCGCTGATTGAATATATAAACATTATGTCATAAGGTAGCGTAGTATAAACAATTTATCGTAGGAGCGTAGTATATAAACATTTTATAATTTAAATGAAACAAATCTAAGATTTCATAGATCAGTAGACGATTTTTCAAGAAGAGCTGAAAAATTTCGTGATTGTAGTTGGTATTATCTGTTGATTCGACACGGACGCTAAACTTGTGAATTTCACTAAATGTAAATGATTTATTGGCGAGTCCCTGATATCGTTCACAGATAAGAGACTGACGTTAAGCTCGTAGCGGTCTTTTAATGGAATCCTATCGCAATGTAAAATCAAATAGTAGCATTTATTTGCATTAGCATATAATATAATCTAGCAAAAATTAAAGTGCTATTTTTGTTCATGACAACATCGAGCATTGTTGAGACAAATCCAAGCCGGTGAGCCAAAAGAAGGTCCAAAACAGTGCAAATTCTGAAAAGCAACAAAATCTGTCCAAAGATAAAAGAAATTAAAGAAAAGGAGGTTTGGGCGCAGGTCGCTGCTCATGGACACTGGATGGAAAAGAGAGACGGAAAAGATAGGTCTTCAACTGCCTATGGAACTGCTCAAAGGAAATCAAAGGGCGACGTCATTCAAACAAAGACTTCAGAAGATTGGATGACAGTTGTAATATATTTGAATTGCGATGCACAAATTGCAACAAAAATTAAAATTTTCTCAAACCCCAGACTACGCTACTCTTGCTTCACATCTCACCGGGAGCCGAATTTCCTTAGAAACAGTATTCCTTAGAAACAGTATTTAGAACAAAACTCATCAGTAAACTCATCTAATCATTTGCCCAGTCGTTTCTATAACGATACTAATTACATACCACTGCTGATTATTTGAATGCTTGTATCTTTATTGAATCTCTGATAATTTGCTTCAATGGGACCCAACAAAAACTACATGGAAACGTTTCAAGTCCTATTGATCTTGCAGAAATTATTGTCCTCAGTGGATTAGTCTATGAAGTCGTTAACTTTCTCGAGTCTTCTGGGATTCAAATCTGAACAGGATCTATAAATTTCACAATCCCTCTCTTCCTCTTTGAAGTAACTTACATTTACGATAATGTCGTAATAAGAGAGCACACAGAAAGTGAAATGATTAACAATATATGGATTTACAAACAATAGCTTAGCCAATTCAGTGGAGTGGCTATTATTACGTTTATATATATAAATCTGTATACGAGTCAAATCATTTGTATCAAAGCATAAGTTAAATAAAATGAAGTCTTGTTAAGTTACAATAAGAATGATATATCAATCAAGAGGTCGGTTTAGCGAATGTATCCGCGGCAATAGTAAAATATCAGAAATGAATCTGTATCGGATTCGAACCTATGGAGTCGTGCTTGTCAAACTGATTGACTGCGCTCTGTCAACAAGGCAACCTAATCTCATACAATTAACTATTAACCTACAGTACAACATGAAAAATGAAGTTAAGCGACAGATCATGCAGAAAATTCTAAATGCACAAAAGCTCCATTATGCATGTATATGAAAAAAGAAAAAGAAAACAAGCAGAAGAAGCTTATACAATTCTGTAAAATAAACGAAAGGGAAATCTTAGTGCCTCATTTTCGCTACAAAATCGCAACAATGCTCAGCTAGGAGACAAAGGCGGAGAGAAGGTAGAGCAGCCATTGTGTAGGACATGTACGAGACCGTGACTTGAACCTCCACTCTCCGCATTTATCAAGACGATGACAAATCCCTCGATACGAGCACACGGTATAGCGACCGCTTTCTGCTCTGTAATACTACATTTTTGGTAATTATTCTCGAAACCCAGAGCTAAAGACTCTAAAGCACTCAGACTGTTGCTTTATGCTATAGTTTCTTTCTCGTCTAGGTTTATAAAATGCATACTCATTGTGCCTAATGCCTCGATATCTGTTCCTTCAGTTCCATGAATTCTCTTTACCTGCAGTTCCCACTTCTGTTCTCTCTCTCATTCTTTAAAGTATATCTGTAATATGCGTGGTGCCATGCAAATGGATATTAATCCACACCAAACATTTTCTCGTCTGCAGCATTATATTCAACAAATTTTATCCGGAAAAGGATGGAGGGGGGGGGGTGTTTCAAATGAGATGATATCCGGAGTGACAGCTTAAGGACCCAAGGAGGTTATAAGTTTTTTATTTATTTTCATATTTGTCAGGATTTTTCATGGGGAGGGCGGGTATGTCCCCTCCCCTCTAAGCAGAAATGTCTATCACACTCTGATCTGCACGTAGTTTTACAGGACAACTTCAGACTGTTAGAGCTAATTGAGACAAAAATCAGTATAAAACAGCGAATGCTATTGTCTAATGATAGTTTCACTAATGACGTGCATCCTTTTTATCAGAGTAATACTTTCCGCTTTCCGCCTACAAGTATTTCATTTCAATTTACTTTCCATATATAGAGCTATATAAAGATACTATAAACGATACATTTAGAGAATTAGGTGGCCTTGTAGACTGCACATTTAAAAAGGTCCATACAATCTAAAGAGGAAGTTAATACTTTTTGAATTTATTTGGAGAAAAGTTCACGTTATTTAAATATAATTAGGACGAAGTTTGGTTATTCGTTTAGAAATGACAATTTTTAGGCTTAATCTAACATACCGTGTGACACAAAATTCACCTGACTCTCGAACAACATGCATGTAATATGAAATTTTTTTCGTTAAACTAATTTCTTTCTTAATACACATATTTTATTGCTAGCCTATTATCATTTCCTATCGGTGAATAGCAAAACAAGAATACAATTATAATTATCGGCCTACTCATCACCGTCTTTCCTTGAATGCCAGTTTAACTATGGTCGGGATTAGACAATTTTGTGGCATTTTCTGGAGCCTAGGCGCTTGCCAGCCGAATGCCATTTTTGACCTTGGTTTGGATCCATGTGTTGTCGCCTTATACGACACGTGCAGTCCAGGATTGACCTATTCTTCAATCTTCACAACCCGGACACAACTGGGATAAAATTATAATTATACCAATTATTACTAACTAACGTTTAATATACCTTTTACCCCAAATTTCTAGGTTACGGGTTTGAAAAACTACTATATAAAGAAAGTAATGGTCGATTTAAAGTTAATTTGACCAATCGAGTTCTTCGAGTAAAAGGTGTGATGAAGCTGCGTCGAATCTCAGCACATTGATAGAAAGTCGATTGAAAGAAAAGCCAAAAGATTAAACACAGATAGGTAAGTAAACAAATAAAAACAACTAAGAAATATACAAAAGAAAACATACGTCTACATTCTACAAGTGTGAAAATGAAAACTACGAAGTTGACCAGTGTTACATACCTGAGGAGCTAGAATTCGATTCTAAAAAGACGATATTGCATTTACATATTATATTATAGCAACTATGGCGTTATCGTCGAAAATGACAACATCGAGCAGTGGGAAAAGAAAATTGAATTAGAAGATCCTTCATTTACGTAATACAGCACTTCAATATTTACTTTACTTCATTAACAGAATGCAAAGACTAATTAATTAATTCTGAACTGACTAAGTTCATTCTGAGCTCTGACTCATGGGCAACGTATGATTGAGAAAATGTATCCGGAGAGGCTGACAAAACGTTTTGTTGGTTTATTCCAATTCTCTTACAGCTTCTCTATTTCTGATATTACTTCTAGCTAAGGAGTTACCATTAGATTCAGTTTTGGTATCAACTTTTTTACACGACAAATTACAGCGATCTGCGCAGACTAGAGCGACAGAAGATTGTATATCGTTAAAGATATCTTAATTTATGAGCATCGAAAATCAGTGAATTCTATCAAATTATTTTCAACTCACAACGCGGGTTGTCCACCCACAAGAGCAGCTGTTAGTGACGGAGGACCAACAAAAGAAGAGTCGCACTGAGTCGATATTAACATCAACTATCACGTTGAATTGGAATCGATGTTCGGTTAAGTTCTTTAATTTATATATCAGGAGTATCTGCCGTGGCCCTCACAATTCCCAATTACCGATATAGACAAGGGCCTCACGGCCCTTGTCTATATCGGTAATTGAGAAGGGCCACCACTATAAATAGGCCTATTTGTGTGGAACCCTATTACATCAATTAATTAGTCTTAGAAATTCAACTGGAACCTCAGGAAATCACTCTCGTGTCATAAATGCCATAATTTTAGCGATTGCTACTGCGAAACTGTATTTGGAAAGGTTCTATCACTCAAGGAGTTACGCTTAGTTGGGACTGCATAGCTTATTTTATCAATGTTTCCACTGGTTTGATATGAATCTTGGTTTAGTGGGAGCATGTCTGTCATGCCTGTGACTAATCCATTTTGGACCACCACTTTTCTACTTACAGAGCCCTATGATAAGCGTTAACAGCAATTAATAATTACGCATAAAATACTTTATTTGAGACCTAACGAAACAGTATTGTATTGATACAAACCGTTACAGCCTCTCCGTATATCTCTCAGATAGGCTGAAGGCAATATGACACGCCCCTCTTGCTCCAGTAGCCCCGCCCCATTGCCATCTAAATCAACAGAACCCAGACAGCCGCGAAACCCTCGCCTGTTAACCACGCCTTCCGATAGCCTACGGTACATATGGGCGGGTACCCCAGCTATATATAGCCTGTCAATCAACTCAAAGCTGATCGGATTGGACTGATGAACGAAGGCCACTGAGTCATCCACGCGCAGAATATGCTGAGTCATACTAGGACGCAAGATGGCGACTGTGTGCCAGCGATCGTTTGCTATGCTACCTCCCCCAGATTTTAGACGTCCAGAAATACGATTTTCAGCCCCTCCTATGTCAAAAGAGTAATGGACAACTCCTGATACGAGCTCCACACAAAGGAAGTCATGTCTAGGTGTGGTTGGAGTAGGGGTACTGTTCGACGGTGGAAGATGAAGGTGCTGATTCTGTCCTTCCATGTAGAGAAGAAGACCATCTGGATCAGCTGTCTTTATCTGAAGAACAGTTGTAATATAATGATTTTACTATTTGAATTCAAGGCTTCATTATCTAATACTACTATACAACACGAAATACATGTAATACTATTGCTACTACATACAAATTGTAAAATGAAATATATGCTACAATTACATTGGCTTTGCTGTCTATTGCGAAAAAATACATAGCAATAGTATCTACGAACTTTCCAATTATATCTGTACAGAACGGATGCATAACTGAACGTCATGTACGATCACACGTAAGATTATAAATGAACACTCCACACCTGGAAGTGTATAGAGAAGGTCGAATGAAGCACCAATGTAGCGATGAGATAACTGGATGATGTTCGAAAGCTGATTGGGTTCGACACCATCGATCCTTCATGATCCACTTCCTTGTTATTAGTTCCTTCTTGCCCACTCTGCTCTGCCTCTAGTCCATCCCCACCTAGCTGCAGAAGTTTACCAAGACAGTACTGAGAGATCATCGTCGTCGTCGTCCCTTAAATCTCAGTTTATCCAGGGTCGGGATACGAATAGACTATATACGATATACGCCTCATCCATCGCGATACTAAAAACTAAGCAATACTAAGCAATAATAAGCAATACTAAGCAATACTAAGCAATACTAAGCAACACTAAGCAATACTAAGCAATATTAAGCCATATCATAACAATAAATAAGTACAGTGCAAAATTCTGCTTTGCAAGTTGGTTTAACTTATCTTTAAAACGATGCTGTTCGGTTTGGGGTGACTGATGTTAAGAGGATTATTTACAAAATTAGCTGATCATGGATTATAGCTATATGAATATCACAGGAAAGCTCTAAAATGTTCATCACTTTCTGTAGAGACTTAGAAAAGCTTTTCACAAAACTGTATGATCACTACGGCGGTTTACTTTGATTCACGCCAATTAATTACGCTTACTTAGAATCTTGGAGGGATGAATGTCCCTGAAAACAATACAGGTACGCAAACAACATAAGAAATATATATTATTGTTTTGTAGCCCTATAGGTATGCTAATCAAAACTGTACGGAATCCTAACCCACTTCAGTGACTTAAACTAAGAAAGTCATAAATACGATGACAGAGCTTCAAAGACATGCATTTTAACTAAATAACTGACTGATGATGTGAACTTAACGCCCAGATCAGAAGTCCGAAGGGCATCTCTTCAAGACGTCATGGATATGCAGTACCAGCACGGAAGAAACTGGTTCAAATCTGCTTTTCATCATAGTTGGAGTCAATTCTCGTTCGGATATTTCTCTGAAATTCCAAAATGTATTCATTTATAATTCCTGAATTTTAATTTCATACCTCTAATTTAAGCATGCTGTCAAGGGGGGCGCTAGCTTCCTTCTCAGGGTCTGCCTCTATGGTAACGGTTTTCCTAGCAACGCGTTGCCTTTCTGTAATCAAATGATCGTCATACGCGTGGTTGTGCTTAGATGACGTCATGTGGTTGTCATTGACTACCCCGTGGTCACGTGATGATTTCAATTTTCCAACAGAAAGATGTGACAGAAAACTGTTGAGTGAAGTAGAGCGAGTTTTGACGTTAACAGTGTCTGTTATATAGAAATGTGTAAGAAATTATATATGAATTTATAATACGCCAGAAAGAGACTGATAACTCACAGATAAGAAAAAAGGTGCATAAAACAATAAACAAATAAGAGCTTCAAACATAACATGCATCCACTCATAGGTTAGACAATCTTCTACAAGTAAAAGATTTAAAAGTTCCAAATGAGTTAAAAGTTTTAAAAGAGTTACAAGTTTAAATGTGTTTCTCAGAATCAAGCTTCTACAAAACTCTATAAATACAGTCATTTCAGCATAATTAAGAATTCTACTTGAACGCCATCAAACCCAGCTGTTTGTGTCTTCTTCATGACTTTATCTTCTTAAAAATGTCCTCTTGATCATATTAAACAAATTTCTATTAAATAGTTTCTTAGGCTGGTTCTTTACCTATAGAGTACATTTTATAATTAATTACTTTTATTATAATGCGTAATGAAAAGTAATAATTCTAGTAACGTGAAGTGGAACGACAATATATGAAGGTTTCGTTAACGTTGTTGTCATTGAAGGTCATTGTCATTGTCATTGTCATTGTCACTGTCGTTGTAATTGTCATTGTCACTGTCATTGTCACTGTCATTGTCGTTGTCATTGTCGTTGCCGTTGTCGTCGTCATTATCATTGTCGTTGTCATTGTTGTTGTCATTGTCGTGTCATTGTCGTTGTCATTGTCGTTGTCATTGTCGTTGTCGTTGTCATTGACATTTCGGTGGAGGGTGTAGCTGAAAAATGACGAATGCGCAGTACAGAAGTACATAGGACAATATAATTTAGACAGAAGCTAGGATGATGTTATTACTCCAAGGAGACAACAACGAAGAGCAAATCAAGACATGGTTGAGTGAGTTTAGGTCAACAATTATGAAATGATGTTGTTTCCTTCTCTCCCTTATGATTCCTTTCAAATTAATCTTATTCTTTCTTTTATTCTATCGGTCAATATCCACGATCCTGTTTTAAATGTTTCAAGTCTCTTACTTAACTTGACGCTGACTATATTTACGCCTACACGCAATATCGACAAATTAATTTTTTTATTTTGTAGAAAATCATTAGCTTTATTTTTTGCGTTTTTATAAATTACACAATAACAATTATTGACTGCACAGAAGTAGATTAACAAATTAATGATAAAATGGAGATAAACTGATAGCATTTATTTTTTTTTATTTCACCAATTCAATGGTAGACAAGTACAAAAGACAACATTGCAAAGCAATGTTTATGAAAATAGTGCTGTATATATGAATAGGCAAAATTCTGAAAGTGATAAACCAAAAAAGGAAACGCGTTTGTAAGACTCGACTAACGCAGCTTCCGAAGTATGCAGTGTAAACCTCACAGGTCAAATTTTTCATAGCAAACAAAATACATTATATTTTAATAAAGACGCATCCCTTAAGATTGGAACTAATCGGCATAGGACTGCTGCATAGGACATAGGCATAGGACATAGGACATAGGACATAGGACCTGCGGCATAGGACAGTGACATAGGCATAGGACTAATGGGCATAGGACTGCTTATTTTGAAGCGTTATAGAACGGTTTGTATAGGAATATGTAGATTGGCCCCATACTACACAGAAGGAGAGTCACAGGTAGAGAAAGGTAGAGAGAGAGAGAGAGAGAGGGAGAGAGGTACAGAGAGAGATAGAGAGAGAGAAAGAGAGAGAGAGAGAGAGAGTGAGAGAGGTAGAGAGAGAGAAGGGAGAGAGAGGGAGAGAGAGAGAGAGAGGTTAGAGTAGAGAGAGTGTGCGTTATCATCAATAAATGGTTATACATAGACAAAATGTGATTAAAATTAGAGACGGGAATTTTATGAATTTCCAGAGTTCGGGTTCGGTTCGTTGAAAATGAAAGTTCGGTTCAGTTCGGGATCGGTTAGCAGTTGACAATTTGAGAGTTCGGTTCGGTTCGTTGAAAATTAAAGTTCGGTTCGGTTTGAGTTCGGTTCTAACAAGGGTTCGGGTTCGGCTTGCTTTCCAACTCGCAAGAGTTCGATTCGAGTTCGAAATGGTTTGGTTTGGTTAATGTTGCATTTTTGTTTAACTTTACTTATAATAATCATGGTTATGACAAACATGTTTAAAATGTTTTATGGTAAATAGGCTTAAAAATTCATTAAGTCATAATAGCTGCCACATTTTTTCACCTGGGTAAAAATATGACAATGAAAAAAGGAGAGAAGTGATATTTATTCCTGTACATTTCTTAAAATATTTTAAGTTGACCAACAAATGTTCATAATATAGATATTTAGCCTTATTATTGTATCTTAAATATTCTCCTTGATTATAATGAGCAAATAGAATGCTTCATCAATTTTTTAAAATATTTTTTGTCTCTATAGGCCTATATATTAGATACGTTTATAATTAAGTGAAAATGTCTTGGCTAAAATTTGATCCAATATTTCAGAGACAAAGTGCAATTTAGTAACATAAAAATGTCAAATAAAGATGATTTGGTAAACACGTGTACTTCCATAGAAAAACGATCATAATATACACCGTTTGCTATCAACTGACCAGTAATAAGCTTCATACTTTACCTTAGGGTTTCAAATTTGAAACTATCAGATCAATTATGAAGTTACGAAAATAGTTATGAAATTATTGCATTGCTATGGTGCAAAATTATTTACTCCAGATAGTCTTAACACATATAGAATGTCACACTAAAATTAGAAAAAATTCATAATTTGAATTTAACAAGAACAAATCCACCTAGATTGATTCAACCATTTTCAGATTTTTCTGGAATACTCTCATCACTTTTGTCTCTTTGATGTTAGTCTTCATTCCATATTTCAATGCCGTATCATTCAGACTATCCATTATCTTCTGTAGGCCCGTGTCGCTTCTCGCTACCATTTTTTTATACCGCTACCATTTTAAAATTTATGTCGGAACCAGCCTTACCTGAATATATGCTGTTAGATGCTGTAAGACATGTAAATGCAAAAACTAATATATATTTGTATTGTTCTTACTATCTTTATTTAATGTCAGGCTGGTGAAGAAGAAAGGAACCACAAGAGTTTGGTTCAGTTCGGTTTGGACGAAGTCTGGGTTCGGGTTCGGTTCGGTTCGGCCAGAGTCTGGGTTCGGGTTCGGTTCGGGTTCGGTCAGAGTCTGGGTTCGAGTTCGGTTCGGTTAAAATTCTAGATTTTAGGGTTCGGTTCGGGTTCGGTTCGATTCTCATCTCTAATTACAATCATTTATGACGTAAATACGCATTATAGTGAAATGATCAACTATTTTGATATCTATCGCTTTTTATACCACATGTTTACACCGTTAGGCAATTTAGTCCATTTTTCGTATAACCAGTACTGTGAATGTCCGAGATAATACCCTCAGATCAACGCGGCTGGGATTCGAACCCACGAGAGTTCAATACGTCTCAGGATCTGTCATTTCGAACTTTATGACGTTACCCTTACGCTATTGACATTCTGAATTACGATTGCTACTCTTACATGGAGAGAGTTGGCACAGATAGACAGTTGATAAATGTATTAAGAAATAGAAAGAAGAGATTGATAGGACACATTCTAAGGGGGAAGGTCTATTAAAAGAGGTCGTAGAAGGTAGAATGGAAGGAAAAAGAGGCAGGGGCAGGCCGAGATTAGGTATGTTAGATGATTTAAAGACCCACTCATATGTGGAAATAAAGAGGAAGGCGGAAGACAGAGAAGAGTGGAGGCGTTATGTACCATGGACCTGCCAGTAGGCAGTGCACTAAGAAAGACTCTTACATTAGTTCGGTATTTAAAACTATTTCATGCTCATGACGGCTGTAGCACAAAAATTGCCGCTGTTAAGGATTTGTACCTAAATATACTGTAGTCCATATAGGGCTACCAATTACTCGCATAATACATAATAATTATTGTTAGACTGTCTTCTCGGAAATAAAAGCTTCCATGCTCTTCCCTCTATCCGGTCACACCAGGACGATGCTATATATCTTTACAAAGTCTGACGTATTAATTCGACCAGAATTCCTGTAGCGAAGCGGAATTTCAAACAAGAAGGACCCGGCGAGGGAGAGAAGGCCATGGGTCAGGACCCGGAAACAAGGTCCTCTCCCCCTCCCAACTTCTAAACGAACAGGTTATGTAAGTACCTCGAGATGTTGTTTATATTTCAATTCCATTCGCGTAGCTTCCTTCTCTGAGTTCGGGGAGTGTATGGTTTTTGAGGGGTTAACAATAAGTAACAGCAACAATGGGAACGAAAGGTTAATAATATCATATTTATTAAAATGATAAACTATGATTAACCTAAGGTTAACGCTAAGGCCAAGTTTAACGTCTGTTTCCTGTTCGAATAGCATGTCAGTGACGGGGAGAGCACTGGATTGGAACGCTGCACCTACTGATCCGTTGTCGAACAACTTGCCAACAAGTCATTGACTCAACCTTCAACAGTGGCTCAAGCCACCAATTATTCATAAGGGTCAACAACTGGTCAGGAAAATTATAGGTCTACTTACTTTTATTTACTTTTAAAAAGGAAGTGAAACTTAGTGGAGAAAGAAAGAAGTGGTTTACAACAAGGCAGAGAGGGCATTGATATTTTAAAGCATCAAGTAGGAATTGAGAGAGATAGAGGGTGGTACAGAGAGACAGAGAGTGGTACAGAGAGATAGAGGATGGTACGGAGAGACAGAGAGTGGTACAGAGAGATAGAGTGTGGTACAGAGAGATAGAGGATGGTACAGAGAGATAGAGGATGGTACAGAGAGACAGAGAGTGGTACAGAGAGATAGAGGGTGGTACAGAGAGACAGAGAGTGGTACAGAGAGACAGAGCGTGGCACAGAGAGATAGAGGGTGGTACAGAGAGACAGAGAGTGGTACAGAGAGACAGAGCGTGGCACAGAGAGATAGAGGGTAGTATAGATAGATAAAGGGTTGTATAGAGAGATCGAGAGTGGTACAGAGAGAGATAGAGGGTGGTACAGAGAGACAGAGGGTGGTACAGAGAGACAGAGAGTGGTACAGAGAGACAGAGAGTGGCACAGAGAGACAGAGCGTGATACAGAGATAGAGAGAGTGGTACAGAGAGATAGAGGGTGGTATAGAGAGTAAAGTTTGTCATAAATAATAGTCAGAACGAAGGCACGGGTGATTGATCAAGCCATCTTTATACATGTCCATGCACTGTTGCTGCAGCTTCAGCTAGTGCCACTGATTTATGGGTTTTTCTTCGGCTTTCTTTAAACAAACTCGTTGTTCATAAACTGCCAATGTCTCGTCCATACGACGTTCTAAAAATACAGTCTGGAAATTGAAATCTCAGCCTCAAGGTTGACAGCTCGCTAGCGAATGGGCTATCCAATGGAGATGTTACATTTACATGTATATTCTGCTATTCGTTATGATGTAAATTTAGAATAAATGAAGCAGAAATATTTATCTCCATATTGTCGACACTATATTGAATATTTAATGTTCAGATAAGTGGCAGGTCTAAGGTACAGTCAGCTTTGAGGCTCAGTAATTACACACCTTTAACCAACAAGCTGATCCAATTATAAAGACCAATATCTTTCAATCCTTTGAATGTGTAAATAGCTCAGGATATAAGGGCATTAGGGTCCGTCAGGAAACTTTAAATAAATGTTTCTGTGGTCCTGGCATAAATTGCAAGTAGAGCTAATCTGAGAGTAAAATTTGAGAGGAAGACCAAGGGAAACCAACTCTGAAGCCATATTATTCCCTACCTATAGGTTACATAAATGCGTGTGTGAGGCGTAGCCTTTGAGAGTCTAACACGTTAATCGATAGAGTCCTCTCTTCATTTTCATTGACTTGGCTTCCAATCAAATGCAATATCTAGGCATATCGATCTTCAGATATTCTCAATAGGTGTCCCAACAATCTCAGAAACTATTTTGTATAGTTTCTTTGTCCAGACCTTTCAAGAACTGTTTGGGTTCTGATGTGATCCCATAATTAATATTTGAGAACTTGTAGGCTAAATATTAAACGTTTAGTCAATTACCATTTATTCGTTCACTCACTTATCCAATAGTCTAACCATCTATTAAATTATTCATATATCGGGCCTGAATGTTGCTGTTACTCTAATCAGTGCCGTAAAGTCAGACCTTCTAATAAAATTATAATATAACAAAACGTAGCACTACAGAGTCAGGAAGCAATTGCATGCTTGTTTAAGACTCAATAAACCTTAACTAGAACTAATACTAATAATAACCAATACTTCTATATAAGACTGAGAAAGCCATTATATAAGTACATTAACCGAAAAAGCAAATAAACAACTAAGCCTAGTTATTTAAATTTTCAAAAATTTCAATTTCTATTTATAATCCAGTAGTTATAGTTGTTTTTAAAATAATTGTAAATAATTGAACTCCCTTCAAGACTTTCCTCGAATAGCCTTCGGCGAGAAACTTCTGAAAGATAAGAGAAGTTTTTAACTGATTGAATGATGTTTTGCAGAATTTTTAAGATCTAAAACTATACAATTCAAATATATGTTACCAATTCTAAATTAGAATATGTAACACTGGATTAATCTTACCATTGTTTGATATGATGTATCCCTGTCGAGATGGTAGATTTAAAATGATCAGCAACAACAGGTGATAAAATAGTTTTAAATGTAGCAACATTTTTCTCAAATTCTCACTTATCAATTATCCACATTTACCATTCGTCTTTCACCTGTTGTGATCATCGTGAACGCTTAATTTTCATTAAGATTTTATTTACTGCATCGGGATAGCATGCTAATACTTAGTACTAGGTGGTAGATTAGGCCCTACCAGTTAGCCATATTAAACGATCAGTGAGTAATTACATGTAGCTTAGACATATTAATCTACCTGCGATTAATTCCAATTTCTTCAATTACGCGCAAGATCGCAGAAATATTTAACTTAGGCGCATTATCTCTCCTATCAACTCACGTCTGGTTGTGACTGTGGTACCTGAACTCTGAGCTCTCAGCTCCCAAACTTTGCAGCTCAATGAGCCAGGCGTCTGCAGCCACGCAGCTGTCTGCAACCACGCAGCTGTCTGCAGCAACGCAGCTGTTTATAGCCACACAGCTGTTTATAGCCACGCAGCTGTTTGTGGCCACGCAGCTGTTTGTGGCCACGTTGCTGTCCACAGCCACGCAGCTATTTGCAGCCACGCAGCTGTTTCTGGTCACACAGCTGTCTATGGTCACACAGTTGTCTGTTGTCACACAGCTGTCTATGGTCACACAGCTGTCTAAGGTCACACAGCTGTCTATGGTCACACAGCTGTCTATGGTCACACAGCTGTCTGTGGTCACACAGCTGTCTGTTGTCACACAGCTGACTAGCTACAACAGTTCACCCGCTAGTCTGATAAGCAAGTTTTAGAACAAGCTCATTACCAAACATCAAGCCTCAAACTTTTCAAAATTAGTTTCTGAAACATTGTTCCTAGAGATAAATTTAATACCATAAAAAGTAAATGTTAAACATAATTTAAACGTCGATGATTTCATAATCAGCGGTAGGTCAGTAAGGCAGGGATGAAAGATTGGTAGCTATCTTTCATCAGGTGAGACGGTAAGCAACACAAAAACAATCAAGCTATCTGACGGTAAGATGACACTAAACTTCAGCCTCCAAAACGTTTCTTTTGCGAAACTCCATCGTAATTTAAAGCTCTAAGTGAATTCGAATATTCTGTCATTCTTTAGAATTTATAAAATTTATTTAGTTCAGTTTCTCGGCACCAGGAATCGAGGGTGAATAACTACGGGAGTGTCCTGAAAAATCACTAATTCATAATTTTTCGTTTAGTATAGTTTATTTGTTTATCATAGCACAGATTATAGAAACGAAAGGAACGTGCATGTAGTTATATAAACAAATAACAATACAAAAGAGACTACCATAAAAAGCCAAAGCTCTGTTCCGTATAACCATAATTAGTAGCTATAACAGAGTCCAAGAGGTCCTTGCATCCTCTAGGTTAATACCGCCAAAGCATGAAGAGTTGGAAAAATCGAACCCACGACTCCATTTCCGAACTCCTATAATGGACGGAGGATTAGAGAACCCAACAATATTCTTCGCCAGATTTCGTATTTTCGTATATGATTCCAATCACATAAAAATTAATTTATTTTTATAAGCTTCAGGCGTACAGTTAATAAACTCATACCATCTATTGACTATTCAATTCAACGGATGACGCGTTTTCACAAAAGTCTGGTATTCCAATGGCGTACACAATCATTTTGTATCTTCTCATTTACACATTTCTTGCATTTCTCATTTACACCAAAATCCACATTTACTGTTCGTCTTTACACCTATTGTGATTATCATGAACGCTTAATTTTCATTAAGATTTTATTTAGTGCATCGAATAGCATGCTAATACTTAGTACTAGGTGGTAGATTAGGCCCTACTAGTTAGCCATGTTAAACGATCAGTGAGTAATTAGCTTAGAAATATTAATCTACTTGCGATTAATTCCAATTTTTTAAATTACGCGCAAAGTGGCAGTAATATACATGTATAACTTAGGCGCACTGTCTTTTCTATCTACTCACAACTGGTTGTGACTGAGGTACCTGAACTCCGAGCTTTCAACTGCCAAACTTTGCAGCTCTATGGGCTAGGCGTCTGCACCCACGCAGCTGTCTGCAACCACGCAGCAGCTGTCTGTGGTCAAACTATTAACAGAAATGTAGTCAAACTGTTTACGTGGGTCAGACTCTTAATTATTTCACAAAATTCCATTACCCATACCTGCTCACTACAAGTAAAGCACAACCCATCAACGGTCGGCATACAGTGCTGGCTCTCGGTGCTATCTGCCGGAAATTAGCTAACGGGCGTTCCGGTAATAAAATAATATCAACGTAGTTGATCATTTCACTACAATAATTCTTTGAACTGGTTTTCTGGATTTTGGAATTTGCACCATTCTTGGACCTTCTTTTTTGCTCACCGGCTTGATTTTGTCTCAATAGTGCTCGATGTTGTCATTGCTGACTGTAGCGCTCTAATTGTAGCTATTATTATTAATTCGTGTCTACTTTACTTTCTGAATCATGGAATATTTCGTCGAAGAAATTTGAATGTGGCAACTCCGGTTGGCATGGAAACTATTTGTAAATAAAGAAAATCTATCGTGTAAAGTAAAATTCGCAGTCGTACTTTAATTATTTTATTAGTTTCTTGTTTCTAGTGGATATTGTGCTTGTAGATATTTATGAAGATCTTTTATTCGTCAAATTTGACAACTAAGAAAATTAACAAGTGTCGTACAAAGACCGAAAAAGTGCAGAATACAAAATACAAGTGCAATAACTAAACAATCTTACACTAGAGCGCTTCCACAAAAATTGTTATAGACATTTTGTTTCATATTGCGTAACGATATTTCGATTAAAGATTGGTAATTTAATTCTAAATTTACAATTTTACATAGAGTTCTCAAGTCTTTTGAAAAGATGGACCGTCTTAATACGCCTAAAAAACTAAATTACATGACTTAATTCCTTCTTTGTAAAATTTCAAACATAAATAAGCACGAATTGAAGCAAAATCCATTCGGCCTAATCCCGCAACAAATACCCTGACAGAATCCCAGCGATTAAAACCAAAGATTCGTCGATACACTGAGTTCCAACATGCATCAAGATCAACAAGCTGCTCTTTGGAATAACTAACGGCTGTAGATGATTATAGCTGAATCGGAAGACAATGCGACTCCATTAAAGCGAGTTTAACTGTGTCGTCGGTACACCTAGTTTTTCCTAAAATACAATTAACTGACAAATAAAATTTCCTTTTAATTGGAGCTGTATCTACAAATAGCTTCTTTCCGGCTGTAAACGTGGCACCCAAGTATCTAACGGTTGTACACCATTCTAATTTATTTCCCCCAAGCGTCATGTTTTCAATATTATATTTACTAGCTGATCCTATGACAGCACAGCTTGACTTGTTATAATTAAATTCTAACATGGTGTTCACACTAACTGAGTAGCAGGTATTTAACATTTCTTGAAGACCAGCAACGCTAGCCAAGATTAAAAGTAAATCATCAGCATACATAATAATGCCAACGTACTGACCACAAAATTGACATCCAATATTATTATCTTTTAAAGCAAGAATAAATGTATTTATAAACACATTAAATAACGCAGGAGAAATAGAACTACCCTGTCGTACACCACTTCTCTCTGAAAACCCCCTAGATACACACCCCCTCCATCTAACATTAACGAATAGTTTGTTATACCAATCATGTAGCAGTACTATAACCCACACTGGAATACCATGCTTAACCAAAGATGACAGGAGTTTATAGTGATTAATTTTATCATACGCCTTTTTAAAATCTAAAGTTGCCTTGAGCTCCCTTTCGAATTAAAATACTTCACTGCTTGACTAAAAACAAATATAGCATTAGAACATCCTATCCCCTTTTTAAAACCAAATTGAAGGTCGTCTGATGCTAGAAACGGTTCACATTTATATATTACTTTTAAAAGTATAGCTATTATCTTGTGCAGCTATCTAAACGAAAATAGAAATGTAATGAAAAATCTATGACAGTTATACTTGCTGTTGATATTTGACACAAAAAGAGGTTTTAAGAAATTGGGGAAGCTTCATAGCTGTAAAATTAATTAAACAGGTCTAACTGAAAATATAAAATGGCAGAGCCACCTAAAGGATATGCTCCTAGTGGTCTTCTACACGGGCATCGGGTTACATATAGTCAGGAAACCCAAAATCTTATAAACAGTAAGTAAAAATTTGCTAATTAATTTTAGTATGATACCATGTTATTATTTCTACAGAGTTAATTGTGTCTAAATGCACCCTACTGCATTGTTGGAGTGTTTAATAGCAAAATTCAATTAGAATTCATATTAGCATTGTTTAGAATTTTTCCAATTATAAAGTGATCCTCCTTTAGTGGGCTACTTGCTGAAATAAGTTTCATTTAATCTTCTTGGTGATAAGTTGAGTTTTAAAGTTTTCTTGAAGAGAAGCCTGAGCTAGCATATGGAGATTCTAGTGTTAATACAATCTATCTATGAAATTAATACTCATTGTATGGCATACTTGCCAGACTAATACACTGTGTTTTTTATAACTGATATCCCAAATTATTTTAACAATAAAGTCGTAAAAAGTTGACCGATGTTCTTAAAATTTACAGCACTTGACCAGTAACCAATTCTACAAAACATACAGAAATTACGCTTGAATATCTTTAATAACGTGAAACTTACAGTTTTGCGAATAGGAGTGGGGTCAGCTAAGAAATTTCCAATACAGGTTTACGGGCATGTTACATTTACCGTAGATTATCTCTATAAAAATACTAGCTAATACGCAATGTACAATTTTTGCTAATGCAATTTTGAAGAGCAATCATTTCTTTTCAAAACAACGTAAAATACGTGCTGATATGTTCTTAATTGACAAAGTTATTGAACTTTTTATGCATGCATTGAATGAAGTGAATAACGAAGAAGGTATTTTAACTGTTGCGCTTGAGGACACTGCTGCAGTGGCTGCGGTGATAACAGGTTGTACCCAGACAAGCAATGCATGCATTAAAAGTTCAATAACTTTGTCAATTAAGAATATATCAGCACGTATTTTACGTCATTTTGCAAAGCAGTGATTGCTCTTCAAAATTGTATTAGCTGACATTTTGTGACATGTTCGCTGTTATTTTTATAGAGATAATTTTACGCTGCATGTAACACACCTGTAATAGTGTACTGGAAATTTCTTATCTGACCCCACTCATTTTCACAAAACTATAACTATCACGTTATTAAAGATATTCTAACGAAATTTCTCTATGTTTGGTAGAATTGGCTGCTGGTCAAGTACTGTAATTTTCAAGAACATCGGTCCACTTCTTATGACTTTATTGTAAAAACAATTTGGGGTAGCAGTTATAAAAAACACCTTGTAGTATGGTTTTGGGGAAATTGTTCGGATAAACTAAATTGCTATTAAAAAAGCTTCGTACAGCTGTAGTTAATTTTGCATGTGACATTTAATATCAACTCTGAATGAACATTTTGCCACTTTACTTATTGTATGTATTTATTTTAGCAATGATGAATGAATCAAGGTTAACCAATCAACAAAGGAAAGAACTAAGCAACATTATTAAAGGTTTTGATTTAATTGTATAATACAATTTAGTATAAGACATATTTGTTAATATGTATTATAAATTAATGCTTCAAACAAGTTAACTAATATTCTATATATTGCCTGTTCGATGAGTATTTGATAGTTAATACCACTTCATAATTATTGCAGAATATATCTACTGAATGGCTGAATATTTGTGAATAGTTTGATGGTCAAATTTAGTGATTGGATAGTCAAGTTGGTCCATGGCTAACAGAACTCCTGAAGTTCGTAACAGTTTTTTTAACTTCATTTGTAAACTTTCCCCATATTCTTTCAGCCGTTACATTATAAATATTTGATGTAGCTGATTAAAAAAATTATTTTGCATAGCTAAAACAATCCTATCTGTAGTAGTTTCTGTCTTGTCTTAAAATCATGAAAATATAGCTTTACGATATTAAAAAACGTTTTCTATCTATTAGCTTACGGTATTGAGTTTTAGTCTTTACTGCGCTATATTGGCTAATAGATGTGTGATTTTGTAATTTATTCCGTAGATGAATTTTTCAGTTAAACGAACTGAACAGTGAATCACTGATCAGCGCTACTGTGGCATTTAGTATTGAGTGACGCTTTATAGATATACTTACTATTATTATTGTTATTATTATTATTATTATTATTATTATTATTACTGATGATTATATTATTGCAATACATTTAAGTAATTAATCTAATTTTTTGTCCCTTTGATCAAAAATATTAACTTAAGCCAAACACTACCACAAAATGTGAACAATTCAGCTGCAGTAGTGAAGGACTAAGTTGTCAGCACTTTAGTCTCTTTGTACTGGATAAGTTCTTTGCCAATGGGCAGTGTTGCACATTCTTACATTCATATATGTTATTTAACCTTCACGGTTTGTTAGATATTTCTGAGACAGAGAGATATGATTTGTGAAAAGTTTCTGAACCATAGTTAAGACATTTGTTAATAATTTCTGAGACACATTTAGATAAAATATTTGTAAGTGTTACTGAAAATAGGTAAGAGTGCTTTATTTAAGAATTTCTGATTATTGAGGCTGTATTTAATGATCTGGAATTCTCTTCCATCCATTCTTCGGAAATCTTCATTTGAGGCACATCGGCCTTGGCTTTCCTATGAGCAGTTCCATAGGCAGTTGAAGACCTATCTTTTCCATCTCTCTTTTCCATCCAGTGTCTATGAGCAGCGACCTGCGCCGAAACCTCCTTTTCTTTAATTCGTCTTACTTTGGACTGATTATCTGGATTTTGGAATTTGCACCGCTTTTGGACCTTCTTTATGCTCGCCGGCTTGATTTTGTCTCAATAGGGTTCGATGTTGTCATTGATGACTGTAGTACTCTAATTGTTGTTATGTTATATGTTATGTTATTTATATTTTTAATTCTTCTACATTGAATTCTTGAAGATGGTAAATCATTGCCTAAGCCCAGTCAGAAGATGGATAATTCTCTCAAATCAGCAAGTGCCCCAACCTGTCGACGAACTGTTTCTGGTCAGATAGTTCTCAACCCAAGGTTCTTAATTATACAACATTCATGTACTTCACGAATTTACTCTTTTATGTGACAATTCAGCTGCTGAAATGAAGGACTAATTGATCCACACAGAGGCTTCTCTGCACTAAATCAGTTTTTGATCATTACGGAAAGTTAGTTCTTACAGTCAAATTTAACAAATAATAATATAAATTAGTACAAAATAAATGTGTTTTTTTATTAACTATGTAATGTTATCTATTTTAAGACATAGACAAAAGTGATTCATGTCAATGGTACTATTTATATTCTTTGCTACTTATGAAAATTTAGCTACAGATAGGTATACCAGAACTGACGTGGTTACTAAGAAGGACATAATAAATAAGGGATTGATTGGTGACATGGTGTGGGACATTGAGGATTGGTGAAGGTCTCTTCATATCCAGACTCTAGTTGAACTGGGATTTAAGGGAAGATGATGGTGATGATGATGCTATTTATTAAAATACTGATGCAATTGACAAAAATTCCTATAATTGATTAAAATACTGATCAGTATCGATCACATTATGCAGTGATACTGATTTAAATACATGTTATTATTTGTCAAGCTAAAGTCTGTTATTTAGCAATCTGAGCAAATTGATTATAAACAAAAACACAAATTTTACAAATTGCAATTTATCAAAATACTCAGTGCTCTCACTATTCTCATTGTAAACTTCTAATTGCTAACAGAAACTACTCATCTAAAATGAGAAATAAGGATCAGATTGAGGCTTCAGGGGCGTATGAAAGAGAGAGATATCACCCTGCGCCTCTCACTAAATTTGGTCAGTAGTTGGCAGTAAATCTTTGAATCTTCTAAAAGCTATAGTGCTAAGTTTATCGTCTGTTAAGGTATCAGAAGCGATATCTCAAAGATGGTCTAGCTGGTCATCTTTCTACTTCTCAAGCTTACTATACATTCAGACATCCAACCAGTATCATTGCCTATATGTTCTTTAAAGTGGTCATTTAGATTGGCTGTATCAAAACTATGCCGAATGCTTAATTTGCTAAAAGAAGTAAAGCTCTGTAATGTAACTGCAAAGTATGAGGTCTTACAGCATGTAATATGATGTAACATGTAGTATCTGTAATATTCTGTGTAAAGTATTTGCAAGAAATCGGATGAGTTACTAAAGTTAATATGAGTAACAGTTTAAATGTTTAATATAATTGAACTTAAGTAAATCACTGCAACACCTCATTTTCTATCAAGAGTTTCTGCTGAACAGTGGCATTGTTCTTGATATGAGTATTTTGTGTAGAATTGACTAGGAGAATCATGGAATAATGAAATTGTTTAATAGATTCATTAGTTTAATCATTGCTTAAAAACAATAAGATTAATACAAAGTGTGCTTACCATAGGTTGAGAATGTTTTTCATGTATGTCATGAACATGACGTCCCTGACATCATACTTGGATGAGGAAATGGACTTTAAACCTTTATATTATTATTATTATTATTATTATTATGTTTCTTCCTGCATCGCATTGAGCATTAAACGCTAATAGAATGATTATGGGGTAAATGAAGGCTTTATTTTTAAGGGAGTTGATTAAGAAAGGTGGATAGAAGTTTATTTGATTATTTGATGGAGGTATAACAGTAGTAACTGACTGACTAACATTGGGAATAGTGAAGCTGAGTTTGTTTCAAAGAGCTGGCTCTTGTAAATGATTAATTTGTATAAAAATTCATCGGTGTAGGAGACAAATATATTTATTTAATCGATTGATTTATATAGAATAACATTTGACTCACTAATTGGTTGGTTGACTGACTGAACGATTGATTTATGAATCGATTGATTGAGTGATTGATTGAATGACTGATGTATTGAGAGATGGATTGGTTGGTTGATTAACTCAACGATTGATTTATGAATCGATTGAGTGATTAATTGAATGATTGATGTGTTGAGAGATGGATTGGTTGGCTGATTGACTGATTGATGTAGGAGGCAGATATGATAAGGACAAGGAGAAGCTGGTTAACATTATGGCTTATGGAGATGAGAGAGGACCTGCAGGTTCAATGACCTCTAAGCAGCAACACTGTGAGTCACCTCCACCAGAGGCGCCACCTGTCGATAGATTCACTGAAAGTATGAACTTGTTCTCTCATCAAACTAGTCGCTATGTAATCTGACTGATCGCTGGCTAATAGAAGAAAATTTGCCACTCTATGTAGTCTATGATTGATCATGATTGATCGTGATTAATTGATCTGCTGACTGATTGATCATGATTGATTGTGATTGACCTGTTGACTGATTTATCATGATTGGTCATGGTTAATCTGTTGACTGAATGATTATGATTGATCTGTTGACTGATTGAACTGTTGACTGAATAATCATGATTGATCATCATTGTTCTGTTTACTGGTTGATCATAAATTATCTGTTGACTGGTTGATCGTGATTGATCTGTTGACTGATTGATCTTGATTGATCTGTTGACTGATTGATCATGAATTATCTGTTGACTGATTGATCATGATTGATCTGTTGACTGATTGGTCATGATTGATCTGTTGACTGATTGATCGTGATTAATCTGTTGACTGATTGATCTTGATTGATCTTGATTGATCTTGATTGATCTGTTGATTGATTCATCAAGGAGTTATTTCATTCGCTTGATAGATTCTTTGTAAGTTTCAATTTTATTCTGTGCTTCTTATGCAAGTGTCAGTCGTCTGATATTAATTGATTCACTGGAAGAATAAATAAGGCAATTACTTATTCATTCCGTGAATTTCTTTATGTGCATTTATTTATTTATGTGTATTTATGATAGTTTCATAATGTGCTCGGTGTTTGTTCGTTGATTTGTTTCTGCTGATGTGTACTACCATATAGGTCGGTGAAAAAGATTATTTATTACTTATTCATTTCATGAATTTGTTATTCAGCGACTGTGAAGGGGCAACATAACATAACATAACATTGCATAGAAAGATATCGTAGAAATGAAGTATTTGATGCTATAGAAATCAGTCCGTCCATTTGGCAAAATGTAAAACACAGTCAGCATTAGTTTACTTGCATCAGTCCTCGTTGAACAAAACTACGGACGTTAAATGAAGAAGGAACAAGATACAGAGCTGTAAACAACATTGTTAAATTCGATTAAATTAACATTTGACCGAAATGTTAAAACCATCATTTGATGTGTTGTAATAAATATCAAGGCTTCTCGTATGGTTATTTTTGAAACTGTTTTTAGTTCAGAATGAGATCTCTGAAAGAGAGAAGTTCTTGAAGGAGATGAATTCTCTTGGCTCTGGCTCTAAATATCGTCACATAATAGAAACTGAGATTTCTCTGGTGTGCTAGCCTACTATCTAATAACAAATATTGCTAATACGACTTAATGCTGAGAACAGCTGGTCATCATCATCAGTATCATCATCATCATCATCATCATAGTCATTATCATCATCATAATCATCATAATCATCATCATTTCCCTTGAATCCCAGCTTAACTAGGGTCGGGATAAGAACAGACCTTCTTTCAATTACTATTTAAATTTTTCTTTTACAATTTCTGGAGCCTAGGTGCCCATAAACCGAACGCCCTTTATAACGATGGTTTGAATCTTAAAGCTGCTTTGCCGCCATTATGACACGCTCAGTCCACGGCTGATCTATTTTCAGCAACCCGGACACAATAGGGGTAACAAAAAGTAGTAGAGAGCAACTGTTATAATCTGAAAATTTAAAATGACCGATCCTTAGATATATTTTTGATTCTCATGGGTTCTATTCGAAGGCTAGCGTGTCTTAGTGTAAAATCTCGGATATTTCTCAGTTTGTGGGAAGGATAATGAACTAAAAAAACTGCATCATGGTTTAAACATGTAAAGTGATAGAATGGTTCGTCTTTTTACTGTAATATTGTATTGAAATCTAGTAATTTATTAACTCATATTTTCTATCAATACTAGACTAGAATTAGATGTAAAATAATGCAGGCGAAAACTGTTACATTCTATTTCAGAAGTGAAAAACTGATCATTTAAATAGTTATCTATAATTAGTTATAATTAGTTATAATTAGTTATTGATTAAGAATTTTTTGATAACATATCTTGCTGTTGAATTAAGTGATTGATTGCGTGAATGATTGATGAATTGACTGATTGGATTGATTAATTAGTTGATTGTGATTATCATTCAAAGAGTAATTAATTGATACATTTATTTATCGATTAACTATTAAATTGATTGATTGGCTGATTAATTGACTGATGGATTAATTAATGGATCGATCGTTGGTTTTCTTCATTTATTAATAAATCAATTAATGTTTGATTAAATAGCTGGTTCGTGAGATGGAACTAATTGATAGAAGAGAGAACGAAGAACTAGAAAGAAGAATAAAGGACAAGCAGCGGATCCAGAGTCAATGACCGATGCTAATAGTTGCTACATGACAAACATCTCCATTGATTTATGTTACATTGTAGTAAAGTGTTTGACATACATTGATCTAGTTTCTTCACTGATTTTTCAAGCTTGCGCATGGCTGCATTTATCACCTACATGCTTATATACAAAATGTGGATTGTTCCCTCGTCTTCTTCAAGTGCCGTGCTTGTTCTAAGCCTGTGCGGTCATGGTCATGTTCTTCCATATGTTTCTGTTTTTTGGTGTTCTGATCATTTCCATGCACATTGTATGTATCCGCTTGTTTAGACTCGTAATGAACGTCATTTTCTGCCAACCTTTTCGTTTGCTGTCTTATTGTTTTGGAGCGCCTAGTCTGCAGAAATTGATACACAAATTTAAACGAATGGAAAAGTCTCAAATACGGGATTGACTGGTGAATGAAATGATGTAGGACAGAGTGGATTTGAGACAATCTATTCGTATTCCGACCCTAGTTAAACTAGGATTCAAGGGAAGCTGATGATGAATGATTTCTGTCTTTTAAAAGACTTCTTTCAATCTGTTAATATCTGTAAATATTCTTTGCTCATTGGATTGGCTTGACTATTTAATTCCTTTTCATTCTTGAAGACTATACAACATACCAAACTTTACTTATGGGGTCTTCTGCTTATTTCCTGCCATACACTTCTTGTACCCAGTTATCTGTGTTCACATGTCATATTTTGCGAATTTATTTTTCTGTGCCCGTGAAAATAGTAGGCCCCTATCAAGGAAATTAGAGTTATGAATATTTGGTAACGGTGATGGCATGCCATATAGCCAAGGCATATTACCGGGCTGAACCTGTGGCTTGTTGGCAAGTTGTTCGACATCGGATCAGTTGGTGCAAGGTTCAAATGCCTGTGCTCTACTCGTCGCTGACATGCTGTTCATCAGCAAAACTGACGTTAAACTTAGCCTTAGCTTTTTGAACTTTATAAGTTCTTCTCTTTGAAATCACAGTTATTATTGTTGAATATATTATTTTTACGTCGGTATTGAAATTAAATTCGATAGAATTTCTTCGTAATATTCGTTTCAGCCTCGTCAGCACTAGGCATTGAGGCTTAGCTTTCTCATTGTCTGTGTGCATGTTAACGTATATGATGGTATTATGTTATATTTACATCATAACTCTTTTTCGAGGTGGTAGTGACGGAGGCGATGGAAGGTTTTAAGGAAGGAATAATTATGGGTGATTATATGGTGATGGACTATAAGTCCATAACAACCCTTGACAAAGTTATAGGTCTTCCTTTATTAAAGCACTGCTGCCTTCTGTTACTCGGTCGTCTAATTTAATTACTCTTGTGAGACCTAGCTTACCTTCACGCCGTTAGCTATCTTATTGTTCTTTCCAGATCTGAACCGCAGATCTGGAATTCTCTTCCATCCACTCTTCAGAAGTCTTCGTTTGAATCACACTAGCCTGTACTTTCATATGAGCAGTTCCATAGGCAGTTGAAGACCTACCTTTTCCATCTCTCTTTTCCATCCAATGTCCACGAGTTACTACCAGCACGTAAGCCTCCCTTTCTTTATTTCCATTTATTTTTGGACTGGCTTTCTGGACTTTGAAAATTGCACCGCTTAGGACCTTCTTTTCGCTAACAGGCTTGGGTTTGTCTCAATAGTGCTCAGTGTAGTCATAGCCGACAGTAGCACTCTAATTGTTGTTATTATTTTGTCAATTTCTGAAAGATGTTAGGTTTACGAATTATCAAGGTATGCTGGCTAGTAGTGAAATCAATTAATTAGATTTATGATATCTAGTATATTTGATATTAATATTAGTTTAAATTAGTCATACGAGTTCTATAAATATAATAAATTTATATATCAGATCAATCAATTTAGATAAGTAAGTACATTTACACTTGTGATTGAAGTCAATCGACAATATACATAGATAATCGTAATTTTGCGTAAATCTATCAATCACATAAAGGAATTGATTGTGTAAGGAAATTGCTTAATAGGCAAATATTAAACTCCTATCGTATTAGCGGCTATCGTCTCTCTAAAGAGAGTAGGCTCAGTGGCTCTTATAAGTAAATAAAAATCAATAATCAAAAATCCATCAATAAGAATTTACCGTCCGGTTCCTCCCCGTAAGGAAATGTCAGGGACGTAGGCTCTACGTCCCTGACATTTCCTTAAATAAGTACATATTAGATTAATTATTCAATTATTTTTACACAAATTAAAAAATACGGAATACTCAATATTCCATAAAATGTCTTTAAAAATGTAAAGCAGGTTAAATGCAAATCGACATAAAAGCATGTGATGTACTGTATATATAATTGTAGATATGTTTCATCATCTTCGCTCCAGTTGTATGCCAATTATACATGTATATCTAATACTATTAAGTTATTAAAGTTGCTACTGAACTAACGTAATTTTATATAAGAATAAATTTCTTTTTTCAAGAAGGACAGCTGACATTTCATGAACGGTACGATTTCCAGACGGTCGAGGATCAAATTCCTTAAGAGACGATTCAGATTCCTATGAAAGAGGGTCAAATTCCAATTGTGTACGTGTAAATTCATATTGTGGAGGTACAATTTCCTGTAGAGGAGTTTCAAAATTGCTGAGGAACATGTTCCAAACTAAAGTTGTGTGATTAAGTACTGAAAGGTATAAAATTCATATCAAATATATACAGCATTATACGATGAAACACTTTAAAGGTGATAGCAATGTTGCATCTATATAGGTCGATGGGAGTTCCAATTAACATCGACTGCCAGTTTACAACACCATATCATCAGTCAATCGAAGCTATATCAATAGACACTACAGATAGTTGCACTTTAAAACGAAAATAGCATTATTGAAGTAATATAGCATTATACACAATAAAACTGTGAAGCAACAGTCTGAAACTAGACAAAATAACGAGTGGTTCTCGACAAAAAGGTTCTGGTGGTGAGGTGTAGACGTTGAGCGGACGGAGGAACAGTTCTAAACCTGTTGGAAGGGGAAGAAATATAAATTTTACAGAATTTTCAATTTTCATGTAAATAGCAGTTACAATTAATTGTCTCTAATATAGGGCCTAGTATTATTTTTGTCCATTATTATATTAAACTCTGAGGATGAATGGAGAGCATCTAAAGGAAAAGGGAAGTTTAAAGGAAAGTTTCCTTTTTCTCATAGGATAATTGATAGGTGGAACTCTTTGAGTGAGGAGGTTGTCAATGAGATGTCGGTAAATAGTTTTAAAAGTAAGCTGGTTGTAGTAATCATGGTTGTTTGGGGATTTACATAGGCTTAAGCCCTTGACTTTCTTCCTTTATCTTGCTACCTAAGTTTGATTAAAGAATAGAATAACGAAATATGATAGCAGTTCTGGTAAATTCTGTTAGATTCTGGTAAACCTGCCCCCAGTCAAGAACCTTTACTGAACATGGAACTATTTTCCTTTTTCTCATAGGATAATTGATAGGTGGAACTTTTTGAGTGAAGAGGTTGTCAATGAGATGTCGGTAAATAGTTTTAAAAGTAAACACGTACATGTAATAGATGTCATAGTAGGCCCGTAGATTGATGCATTTCTAAAAAAGCTTGAATTAATGCTTAAGCGAATTAACAATAATATTAAGTAAATAAATACAACAAATTAAAATTACTTAATATAACAATAAGTTGATCAGCTGTACGTGACTCAAAACAGTTTGTCTTCAGATAATATATATTATCGTAATAAAGAACTAAATGTCGGATTTTCAAACAAGAATTATATCGGGAAACGCTAGAGCTACATGCAAGAAGTTTGCACAGTTGCACGCATAATTTCTAAGACGTTATTCATAAATGATTAAAACTCTTCATTCTAAAATTTCAGATATTATTATTGCCCTGACGGTACTGGTATAAAATATTGTTAGTATAATTAGTTGAATTATGAGAGATTCACACAGATTAATTATTAAGCTTTAAATATAATTCCACAGTGTGTACAAGAAATTTTGAAGCGATACCAAAAACAGTACTCATTGACTGAGCAAATTGGAAAAGCAAAGAGATTACTGTTACCTGGAATGCATCCAAAAGACAGTTGAGATAAAAAACGCATTAACTTTCATTAGGCTACTCGTAAAATATACAGCATCTAATACAATATAGAAACGAATAATCTTAGAGGCACTGTTAGTTCACCTGGTCATGGAATGGTTAGTCTCACTTAATCCTGGAGTGGCTCGTCACTGACATCACTTTCGAGTGAAAAAACTGACGTTAACATTCGCTTTATCAGCTATTTACTTAATACTTTTGGTCGAGGGTTAACTACTTGTATGATCTCAGTTTGAATCGGTACAACAAATTGCGATTGTGTTTAAACGATTTTCTCGGTGTCGCCTCATATCCGTATAAAACAGTTTGAATTATCTGAAAATATCCGAATCATATAAGTTTTCTATGGACAAGGTTTCTGGGAGGCCTTTCTCCCTTGAGAATTGTGACCATGTTCCAATAGAGCACAAATCAACCAATAAAAATACACAAAATACAAAAACTTATATAGATCTAGCACTAATTACATCGACACAATATTCAGAATAATGCACAATTTTAATCATAATACTATATAAGGCATAATGCTCAAATATTTACCCATAAAAATGGACAGATCAAATTGTACACAATGACAAACAAATAAAAATGTAAATCAGATCAGATATAAGCAAATATTCCATTAGAATCAGTCGTGCTATAAAAAGGGATTGCTGATTATAGGACTCAAAAAAGAATCGGAAAAAGCCGATTGTTCTTCAATAGTTCGATGACATTTTTGTTCAGCTAATAAATAGATAGTCCGGATGACATGCTAGAGTAGTATCAAGAGACGTAATACATACTAAGCAGGTAACATTGATTCTGTTTTATATTACATTCAACTGATTAACTCAGGTTCAATAGATTCTCCTGGTAGCCTACATACGGTAGCGTATGTCCATTTAATCAGATGTATTTCAAATACATCTGATGAGGATGAGGGCCATCAGATGAGGGCGAGATTTCCGTTCCTAGCAGTGGCTGCTGCTGTATCATTCTTGTGAAATTGGCACACATATTGTATCCTACTTCATCTATTACCGGCGATCATACCATTGTCTTTCTACCAAGGGGTTTCTTCGTCATATAAGCGATGGCGCAGTTTTGATCAAGAAATTCTCCGGGGGTACCTGAAAATCTAACTTAGGGGGGTTTTGCCTCACAAGTTGCGTTTTGTGTCAAAGGTCAAAGGGGGGAAGACGACCCTGTTTCCGACTCACATTGCAGTTAATTCCAGATGACCTTCATTTCATTAATTCCAGATGACCTTCATAGATCGAAGCCTCAGATCGCAATTCTTTAACAGATTAGCGCAAGCTACCTGACCTTGATCTCTCATCATCTGTTTCCTTGTTCTTTTTCTTTTATACTTCCTTTTCTTCGTGATAGTATTTTCAAGTGACCCCGTTAATCCCTGATATTTGGAGTTTAGTTTACCGCGATGCTGCAGTAGAAGTGGAAAGATTCTGCGAATGTGGTTGCGATGCTGACGATGATTAACTCCTGCTGATGATGCTGGTGAATGCAAAGGATTATCCGTCTCTCCACCAATGAATTTACCAGATCTATCCTTGTACTTCCTCTGATCCAGCGTGGATCTCAAAGGGATGTTAATGAAGGACGAGGGATACAAGGAGTAAGGACTCCTGTCCTGAGGACGCCTGTCCATCCACCGTTGAATGAACAGCATTCCGGAACTAATCCCTCTACATGGACTCGTCTTAAAGGTTGTAAGACTGCGATCTCCCTTTCTAGTACCTAAGAACCATCGCTCTATGCATCTATCATCCACCTTTTCATTTGTCGTTGTTTCCCTACCTGAGATTCTCAGATCGTTCTCTGATCTCTGATTCTTTGCCAACTCTTTCCCTACAATGATGCCATTAGATTTAGTGCCAGCAATCGTTGTTGGAGAATCATTACTAGTTCCGCGATACTTTAATTTATTGACGGATTCTAATACGTTTGGGATATTCGACGATATGCTCTCTTGTACATTATGTGCATCTGTTACAGAACGGTGATTTGCGGGAACTTCGGTTAAGTCAGCGTTCTTACCGTTCTCCGCATAGTGATGTGATGATATACTGTACACCGGTGATTCCTGCTCAAAAGTTATCTTCTGATCTTTCTTGTCTCTACTCGATTCTTCTTTTACTTCGTCGAAGTCAACTGGACTACTGTAGCTATTCTTTGATTGCTCAGTTTGAGCTTCCTTTAAAGAAACTCTCGAAGTGAGACTAGCCTTGCTAACAAATGCACCTAATTTTACGTCAGAGGTCATTTCGTCCATCAGTCTGTTTGAACTTCTTATCGGAATTCGTCTGTCGCTTTCTTTATCGATCTCAATCATCTGTTGTTTCTCATTGGAAATATTCTTGCTGTTCCCATCGGCTAGCTTTTCATCACCAGTCTGCTGTTTTGAAGAGCTAGGACTAATAATATCACGCCGTTCATTTATGCGTGAATTCACAGCAGTCAGCCTCTCATGTTGCTCGCTAATTCCATTCCCCTCTTTTGTTCGCCTGCGAATCTTCAAAGATTTAGTTCCAGCTGCTCTAGTAGAAGTCTCAGCTATTCCTGATGCACCCTCAGCAGCAGCCGTAGCTGCTGAGCTAGTCTCAGCAGCTGTAGGAACTCTATCCTCTGATTCGTTATCACGAAAAATGCTAACCTTAGCTGAATGGCTGCTTTCATTGGCTCCGCCGATCTCATGGTTAATGCGGGTCTGTGATTGGGTAGACTCGGAAAGTTGGTGTGGGTATTTCCAGCTGTAGTAGACGTCGTTGTTGGAAAGAACGAAAGCATGTAAGAACACACATTCCTCCAAATCACCGTCTTCCGTAGCTTTGTTCTAATAAAAGCAATCAGCATTCCGTCATACATTAACAATAACTTACAATGGCACTAACTTACAACCAACCGTAAGTTGCATGTGTCGTAAGAGGCAACTAAGCAAGAACTGAGGAAGGCAACTAGAAACCACCTCAGACGCTATATTATTTCCGAGCTATAATCTACATTAAAGGCATGAATACGGAACTGCCTTCTGTGAAGGGATTAACTTGTAATAATCGGTGAATTACTCCTTAAGGAGCGTGAAAACAGCATGGGAGTAGCAATATATACCATGTGTTTGTCACTTGGAAGAACACTGGAATAATCCTTAAAAAAAAAAAAAAAAAAGTATGGAAATAAAAATAACATCTTTATCTAGATAAGAGAAATATTATAATGATACAAAGAATGCATTTATCTAATTGTTAAATAAAATACAGCAAAATACAGTTGCAAATAAAATACTGCAACAATATTGTTCAAGAAAATTTTATCAAATCTCAGACTATCAACTTATCACTAAATATTAACCATATAGTAATGTACACCATTGCTGTAATTAAATGCTCCAAACCTTAGGTTTAGTGTAAAGGTTTCCATACTGGTCCATGCACAGATACCGCCTAGCTTGCTTGAAGTAGAGTAGGACAGCGCTGTAAGGGTTCACCGGCTTCTTAACCCCGGGCAAAATGTCGCTCGAGTCCCGATCCGCCTTTTTCCTGTCCTGGATTGATCCTGACGATTTAGTCCTCCAGCTGCCATTGGATGCCACATCTCCTCCCTCCTCTGTATCTTTTCCAAGTGGAGATAGCAGAGCTATGTTAGATTCCAAGTTAAGACCGGATTTATCTTTCTCCCTGTCCTGGATTAAGAGGCCATGACCTTGGTTCACTTGGACAGGGCTCTGATGGAGTTCTGGACTTGTCTTTCCTAAGGATGCCCTGCCTCGTTCAGCAGTTGATCTGGTGTCCCTACCGACGGGCAGAAAGTCCGGATTTTTATTCTTCCCGCTATTAGCAGGATTGTTAGGATCGACAGGACTGACCGGACAGGGATGAACGGGAGAGGACGCCAGTGTGCACCAGAATAACACCTCTATGACAGCTGTCAATCAACCAATATGACAGCTGTCAATCAATCAATAGGCATATAACAACTTTTCTTCAAATCAGCGTAAATCGATTCAACAACAGAAATAATTGCTTTATCTTTCTCTTTTAACAGGTTAGCGAAGCAGACATGGAATAATCGAATAATTAATTAAATTTTTTAACCGGTGGAATTTGAGACGATAAGTGGGCCGGTTAAAAAGCGGAATTTAGCGGGTACAACAAGCGTTCATAAAATCCAAGATTGACTAGCCCCTCGATAATCCGGTAGCTATCTATTGGGATGCCGGTAAAATTCGCCAAAGACTCCGATAGCCTTAAATTCAGCGTTAATAATAGCTAACAACCAATAGTAACAATAATAACCTAACTTCCCCGTGTTGTGCTCGGATGTGGTTGGACCACTGCAGAATAGGGCAACCGCAAACAATCTGCCGCGTGTACGTATGAGGCGACTGAGGCTGGAGCTGAAGATGGCAAGAGGGGACCCACCTCATCATGAAATATTTTCCCCCAGTATTAAATGGTAATTAATCCACCTAACTGAGGAAGGCAACGGGAAACCACCTCAGAAGCCACATTTTTCCAAAGCTATAGGCTACATAAGGTATGGATAAGGCAAAGACTTTGTAAAGAGCTTAACGTTTTGATCTAAGGAGTGCTCTAATGGAGCGAGGAAGCAGACTTTGAGTATGAATATGTACCTTGAACCTGCCATTTGGCTGTGCACTGAGGAGAGAATACCTGACACAGAAAGGGGAGTGAGGGATGGAGAGCGGGAGATTAAAAGTTGAGCTTAAAATACAATGAAAGGAATTCTAAAACATTAATGAATTGAGATTAAACTTAAATCTACAAAATAGCTAATTAAAATACTAAAGTAGACAGAGAAGGAGTATAAACGGTCTCTATTATTTGATTACTTGTTTTATTACTTTTATTGTTTTAATACTAACAAAACGCTGAATCTCTGTGTGACGTAGTCCTCGGGCTTCCGTTACGCTCAACTGTAACGAAACGTTTCTTCCACACGCTGTAAAGCTGCGCCTCCTTCTTGACCGCAGCCCTTGTGGGCTGCCCAGTTCCGTGCAAGGTAAGTCTTCTTCGAACTCTGTTCCTTCTCGAGCTCCTATTGGCTGAAGCTGCTGCCGATGTCGACAAATCATAGACTGAGATGTTGCTAGAATGGTAAAAAGATGAGATGTTTTGAGTCTGAGAGAGAGATAAGCTTGCGTCGTGAGATGCTTTAGATGTTGAGGTAGATGGATTAGGAAATAAGTTGAATTCCCGGAGATGTTTTTCATAAGCTGAACTGAGATCAATGCTGCCATAGTCTTTGACCGTTTGTTGTGTTGTCGTCAACCATGATGGTTGAGTCGTTGTAGTTCCGGCCGTTGCTGATTGTGTATCGGTTGCTGAAAGAACTGTTGCATAGGATAGACCGGCAACAGCAACACTCTTAAGAACCTTCATACTGGCAATCAGTTCCGGTTCTTAGGCTGGTAATATACCTTTTATCTGCTATTTGCAATTTTTCTATAATTTGTCTACTACTTTTTCTGTTGAAATAATTTAGTCAAAAGCAGTTGCAGTACACCTGAAATAAGAAAATTGTCAATGAAGACATTTAGCTCTGTAAAAAAGGCCCAAACGACGAGCAAAACTGAAAAGTTACTGACGAAAAATATCCAGAAACAGTTTAAATATGTAGCGTTTATCATTGTAAGTAGCACCAGCCTGAAACCTTTGGGTAGCAAATTAAATACAGTGTTGTGATGCAATAAAATACAGTATATCGAATGGCTCAGTGTGTAAGCGCATTAGGTAATGACATGGAATTTTAAATGGCTGTTTCTAAGATCCAGGGATCAATTCCCGGTAGAGCTGATCCGAGAGTAAAATCTCGGATATTTATCTTTCAGGATACACGAGTACAACTGACGTCCTGAAAGGTTCAGAACGCTGCAGGCTTTGTGTCTTGATGTTAACCCCACAGTTTGAAAAGTACATTAAAATACAACGAAGCAAAGCAGACAAAATGCCTTATAAGACACTTTTACAAACACTTTATTTTCCGCATAAACTGAAGCAGTCAGAGTGACAAGAGCTTTATTACTCGTAGTATTTTAGATGATGCTTTCTCCCTCTCTTTATCTCTCTCTCTCCCTCTTTCTTTCACTCTCTCTCTCTCTCTCTCTCTCTCGTTCTCTCTCTCTCTCTATCTATCTATCTATCTCTCTCTCTCCCTCTTGATTCAATTCCACATTTAAAACTAATCTTCCGTATCCCTGATTCTATCTAGATTCTTCTCTTGATATTAATTGATATAATTACGAATCCATTCGTTATAATATTCTTAAATTTTGCTAAACAGAAGTTATAGACACTTTTTAAATGCTGTACTAGTCTAATCTACGTAATCAATAGTTTACTATATCCATTGCTGCACTTCTATCACAATCGTGAAACTAAAGGCACAAATCTGCCATTAATTACAAAACTACCTTCTCTTAGCTAAGTACGCCTATTTTATATTAAGTAACATTAATTCGCTTTCAAATGAGTGAAGTTTTACAATGAGTTAAGTTCTGCTGAGTCGCAGTAATGATGCCTATATCAAGGTAATTGGCACATAACGTAATGAAATATTTCAATAGCATCAACTGTTACAAATATGTTAATACAATCAGATAGAAATTCCTTACACGTGCAGATAAAATTACAATTTGCAGAACGTTCTACATTTTTTATTTGCGTTGGCCTACTGACAGAAAATTCATCAGCAGCAAATATTTGTGTCAGTAGCTATACACTATAAAATACTATATAAAAAATGAAGGCACAAACGTGTCTTAAAATGTGTACTCTTGTTATGTAACTAAGTTATTGCTCCTCAGTAGTACCTGGAGTACCTTAGTGCCGTGGTCCAGTATGCAGTCATGGAGTCAAAGAGACTTGAAGCCAGATTCCTGAACTATAAAATATTTTCTGGATAAAATCATTCAAATAAATCTTAGACATCTAAACAAGGAATATTAGCATATGGTCTTTCTGTTGAGTTCTACTGAGTTGAAGGTCCAGGGTTTATATTTCTGTTCACAATGTGCTTTCATTTACCGAAAGAGCATTCCATCGATTAACAAGACGATCCATCGAAGTGACTTATGTCTTAGAGGACGTTAATGCAGTCTTTTTCTTTTGACACGCAGAAGAACGTTAGAACGTTAAAGTAGAACGTTAATGTAGAACGTTAATGGTAAAGTAGAACGTTAATGTAGATCATTTATGTTAAACCAGAAGGTTAATGTAGGCTTTTCCTTTTGAAAATATGACTTGTGAAGTGATTCTCGAAAGCTTTCTTCAGTTCTTGATCAATAGTAACTTTCGAGTGGAAGAGTTGTCTATTCTTCAGTGACAAGGACCTATTGAAATACCATGACATATCATATGCTATCTTAACTATGTTGAATTTATAATAATCCTAATTGCATGTAACTCAGCTATAACTTTACTGAATACTATTTGTATTTTTAAATCAGAAGGTATATGAGTTCCTTCAAAATTCAAAAGCATGACTTGTCAAAATCAACTCTTACAGAATTTTAGATTTTTTTGCATATTGGTTAGCTACTTTAATTTTAATCGATTTCCTTACAAGAGACTGAACTCGGTTTCTTTGATTCACCAACTTCACCTAAAATCTTGCACTCTTAAAAATCGCTAAAAATATGCAGCGGAAGATTTCAGTGAACTAAAGACAACAGCAAACTAAATACCAGAATCAGCATGCGTGTAATTGCACGCGATATTAATCGAAGCGTAACTTGGTCATTTAGCGTAACTCTCATTTCAACTTTCTGTTCTAAATCAAACTGCAAAACAAAACAAATCTGACGAGAACGAAGAATGGTTGTAATGGTAACGCATTGGCTGGAGTCCAGGCTATCTCTAGGTGTCTGTGCTTGCGTATAGCTTCGGCTCATCAAGAAGTAAAAAGAACACGAACAAAAGCCGTAGATCATTGTTTACATTTTTTGCACCAATTCCCCGTCAATCAAAATGTTCATATCGAAGTAAAATAACTATCGTCTTAATCAATATTGAGAAAACATGGTTGAATTACTTAAATTTACTCAAGTTTTGTCTACTACTTCAGAGTGTCTCAATAGCTCAGTGTGTTGA
Organism: Enchytraeus crypticus; assembly: GCA_905160935.1. Classification (NCBI taxonomy): domain Eukaryota; kingdom Metazoa; phylum Annelida; class Clitellata; order Enchytraeida; family Enchytraeidae; genus Enchytraeus; species Enchytraeus crypticus. Next base: position 125,172 of record CAJHZI010000687.1, on the reverse strand, counting down.
CCATCTGGTAACGACGTCAAGTTTTAATTGACTGTTGCTGAGGTCATTGGTTCAACTGCAGGACGAGCTGATCAGAGAGTGGAGTTTTGGACATTTACATAACGGGTAACAAGGATGATTGACTAAACTGCCAAATAGCTCCAAATATATTATTTTAAAAATACTAAATTATGGATGATGCTTCGTTGCAAAGTGCATTTCTATCTTTCGTTCGTTTATCTCTCTCTCTCTTTCTCTTTCTCTTACTCTTTCTCTCTCTCTCTCTTTCTCTCTCTCTCTCTCTCTCTGTCTGTCTGTCTGTCTCTCTCTCTCTCTCTCTCTCTCTCTCTCTCTATCTATCTCTTTCTCTTCCTCACCTTCACATAGCAACTCAATGTCGGTTGTTATATCAGTTTACTAGTTTAGAATGCTCCAATAGCGCAGTGAGAACGTCAGGAAGTTTTAAATGAAATATCCTGAGGTGAATTGAACCCTCGTGGGTTCGAATTCCAGCAGTGCTGATCTGAGAATAAAATCTCTGACATTCATAGAACTGGCTATGCGGTAAATGGAATAAATTCCCTAACAGTTTAAAACATGTGGTATTAAAAGTGATAAATATCAACATAGTTGCTCATTTCACTTTAAAGCGAGTTTACAATTTTATGTGTCGTCAAAATCAAAACCTAAGCGGAGCTTCTATTTTCAATAAAAATAACCCTTTCTTGAATTCCCTATTGTTCTTATTCTTTAGAAAATATCTAATGTATCGTTCTTGATCATAACCATTGGCCGAGAAACCGTAAGCTAAATTTTCATGGATGTGTGTAATGTAATAAACTTTAAATAATAATACATGATAATAGTAACAATAATAACAGTAATAATATTAATAATAATAAAAGTCATAGTAATAAAATACTAATACTAATACTAATACTAATACTAATACTAATACTAATACTAATACTAATACTAATACTAATACTAATACTAATACCAATACCAATGCTAATACTAGTACCAATGCTAATACTTATACTAATACTAATATTAATACTAATACTAATACTAATACTAATATTAATACTAATACTACTACTAATACTAATACTAATACTAACACTAATACTAATACTAATACTAATACTAATACTAATACCAATACCAATGCTAATACTAGTACCAATGCTAATACTTATACTAATACTAATATTAATACTAATACTAATACTAATACTAATACTAATACTAATACTAATACTAATACTAATACTAATACAAATATTAATACTAATACTACTACTAATACTAATACTAATACTAACACTAATACTAATACTAATACTAATACTAATACTAATACTAATACCAATATCAATGCTAACACTAATACCAATGCTAATACTAATACTAATACTAATACTAATACTAATACTAATACTAATACTAATACTAATACTAATACTAATACTAATACTAATACTAATACTAATACTAATACTAATACTAATAATACTAATACTAATACTAATACTAATACCAATACCAATGCTAATACTAATACTAATACCAATGCTAATACTAATACTAATATGCTAATACCAATGCTAATACTAATACCAATGCTAATACTAATACCAATGCTAATACTAATACTAATATCAATACCAATGCTAATACTAATACCAATGCTAATACTAATACCGATGCTAATACTAATACTAATACCAATACCAATGCTAATACTAATGCCAATGCTAATACTAATACCAATGCTAATACTCATACCAATGCTAATACTAATACCAATGCTAATACTAATACTAATACTACTAATAATAATAATCATAATCATAACAATCATAAAAATTTTAATGTATAACAATAATAACACTAATAAAAATAACAAATAATACTAATAATAAATAATGCCTAGATTAACATGATTTAGCGTCAGTATCAGAACTATATCCAGCCAAAGATCCTCCTCTGCATTATTATGTCATAACCACCTGATACAATGCGCCCGGGGCTGTATATTACATCAGTGCATTCATTAAACGCTTAAAAGCACACGCCCTGTACTACGTCAATTAATAATTATTATCTGTTAACTTAATTAATAACATAATTAATTAATTAAAGTAATTAGTTTCAAGTTGCTAATCAATCACTCAGACAGTATATTTACAGAAAGCCACTCAAATGCTAATTAAAGGCTAAGTAGCATAGTGTAGCATAGAGAAGTATAAATAGCATAGTGTAGCATCATTAGCATAGTGAAGTATTAGTGGCATAGTGTAGCATCAGTAACATAGTGAAGCACCAGTAGCATAGTGAAGTATCAGTAGCATAGTGTAGCACCAGTTGCATAGTGAAGTATATGTAGCAAAGTGTAGCAACAGTAGCAAAGTGTAGCATAAGTAGCAAAGTGTAGCATAAGTAGCAAAGTGTAGCATCGGTAGCAACGTGAGCGAGAGACGATAGACATTGTATCAGCTACACTAAACTAGACGAGTACAATTTCTGAGCGAATGATTTGTCCATGGTACACATTCATACTTAAAGTCTGCTTTCACGCTCCTATATATATAAAGAACACTGTATATAGATATTGATCAACAAATAAATCCCTTCGCTAATATATATATATATATTTTAATATATATATAAATATATACATACATGTAAGTCCATGTTCAGCTTCCGCTTTGAAGCGCTTTAATTGACTACTGCATTTTAAAAATAAAAATAAAGCCGAATAAAAGACAAAATGAATTATATATGTATTATATATATATATATATATATATATATATATATATATATATATATATATATACATATACATACATTAATACAGTAAATACAAATAACTTTACAATTATTGAAACATTAACCTACCATATAAAAAAGTTCAGCAAGTTAGACGAAATTTCACTTTGAGACAATCCGTTAACATAGAGTTACTACAGGATAACAGAAAACTAGAAGAGCTAAAATAAAGAGATGATTGTATGGCTCTCGGCTAAACTTCAATAATGAATCAGTTAATAGTTACTCATGGTAAGTATTGATGAAGGAAGAATGTTCAATACAAGAGCTTGGACAGAGAATTACGATATAAGCCTTCGCTGATGTATGTAAGCACTTATTTTGCGAGTGTTGCCGTTGTGTCAAAAAATGTCTTCATTACTTTATACCAGCGTTAACAAGAGAGATAATAAAAAATCTACTATATATTTGAAAGTCAATAGCCTTCACCGTACAAAATCGTATGAAGTGTTTCAGATCCTTTTCATAAATTGACGAGGACAAAAAGGTAGTCTCAGGCAGACCATGCAGGTCATATTAGCCGGTTCATATTAGCCGGTTAACATTAGCCAGTTCATATTGGCCCGTTCATATTAGCCAGTTCATATTGGCCGGTTCATTTCGGTTCATATAAGCCGGTTTAAATTAGCCAGTTCAAATTAGCCGGTTCATTGCGGTTCATTTTAGGCGGTTAATATTAGCCGGTTCATAACAAATAACTTTACATTATCTGAAACATTAATCTGCCATATGAAAAATATTCAGCGGGTTCAGACAAAATTTGACTTTAAGACAATGCGTTAACTTGTTCTTATTAGCCAGATGATTTTAGCCGGTCAATTTTAACCGCTTCATATTAGCCGGTTCTTATTAGCCGGTTCACAAAATGCGACGTTAATCAGCGACGTTAATCAGCGACGTTAATCAGAGTAGTACAGGATCTGGCGATTTTGAGAATTTCTCTCATATTTGAAAGCGATCAACTTATTTTTGTATATAAAACTTTTTTATTTTGAACAGGATGTCAATGGGATTATTAAAGTTTTAAGTTTATTTAGTGAAATTCGTAGACTGTGTGTTTGTTCCTTTAAACCACTTAGTTCACTAAATTAGTGATAATGTATACATTACTGGCAGTAGTTTACAGCAATATGCATAATATACACAATATTATAATTTATATCAGTACCATTAATTACCTGAAGAAATGAAAATCACTCTCAATAAGCATAAATTAGTATATCACTATATAAATTCTTATAAATTTATAGTAAAAATTATAATTAAATATTTATCGTATTAAAAGTATAAAATGCTACTAGTAAATACAGAAATCTAGTCAAAAAACTCTCAAAGTGGCAGCATCGCTACCCGGAGCCTCATTGTTGAATAAGCGGCACAATAAAGGTTTGCTGCAAGACTGATTAATTAACGACTGAAAGATCTTTAGTAGTTTTATAGTAGTATGTATCAGATATAGCGCTCTACTGATGAATATTAACTTATTTGGCATTTTCTCAGCTACCGTTTCAACAACTATGGGTTTTAGTCTTCACTTCATTAGTGTGACCGCTTTTAACCGCTTGGCCTCGGGGATGAGAGGTGTGTTTGCAGAGTCATTTCACTTATTCGCAGGGAGAAGCCATGTTGAGGATGATTTGTTGAGGATGATTTGTTGAAGAAAGATTTGTTGAGGATGATTTGTTGAAGGATGATTTGTTGAGGATGATTTGTTGAAGGATGATTTATTGTGGATGATTTGTTGAAGGATGATTTGTTGAGGATGATTTGTTGAAGGATGATTTGTAGAGGAGGATTTATTTGAGGATGATATGATTTGTTGGAGGATGATTTGTTAGAGGATGATTTATTGAAGGATGATTTGTTGGAGGATGATTTGTTAGAGGATGATTTATTGAAGTATGATTTGTTGGAGGATGATTTGTTAGAGGATGGTTTATTGAAGGATAATTTGTTGGAGGATGATTTGTTACAGGATAATTTATTGAAGGATGATTTGTTGGAGGATAATTTCTTGAAGGATGATTTGTTGGAGGATGATTTGTTAGAGGATGATTTGTTAGAGGATGATTTGTTGGAGGATGATTTGTTAGAGGATGATTTGTTAGAGGATGATTTATTGAATGATAATTTGTTGGAGGATGATTTGTTAGAGGATGATTTGTTAAAGGATGATTTGTTAGAGGATGATTTATTTGAGGATGATTGTTGGAGGATGATTTGTTAGAGGATGATTTATTGAAGGATAATTTGTTGGAGGATGATTTTTTAGAGGATGATTTGTTTGAGGATAATTTATTAGAGGATGATTTGTTGAAGGATGATTTGTTAAAGGATGCAATCTATGACGAATCATTATTATATCATTTCATTAAAGTTTGGAAAAAATTCTCGTAAAAACTGCCGAATTTGTAACTATTAAAAAAGTCTCTTACAGCCAATGAGTTGATATGCAATAAAGCCCTTAAATTTGTTTAATTGCATTGCCAAATTTATTCTATTATTGCAGTATAATAATAATAAGATATGAAATAATAATGCTAACGATAATAAATAAATAATTAAAAAAGATAATAATTACTACTACCGATAAATTGCTACACGTATATCTACTGACGCGCTGGGTGGCTGCTGTAAAACATCGCACTGTCTCACGTTACGTGTCGTTTACAATCGCCTAACATCTCGTCAGAGCGCACAACAACAATTTAGATAGCAACAGTTATGTAACAATTAACGTCCAGACCAGGCGCCAAGGCTACCGAGAAAGTCACGTGCATCGTGTGGGACTAATTCCTCCGCATTTCTTCTCTCTCTGGACGGACTTTCAGAATATTGCAGACTATTAGGAGTTGCAATATATTGTTTTCGAAAGTTGGTTTGGCTCACGTATTTGGAGACTCTATATTGCCATTATTACGACAGGAGAACTCTAGTTCAATAACTAGTTGCTGACGTATACAGTATAAAGAATCTTTGCTTGATTTAAGTGCACGACAGATCAAGCAAGATATTTAGTGAAAGGTTGCATGCAAGAAACTGTCGTTTAATTATTCTACCTCACCAGAAGACAGCCGAATAGTGTAGCATAAGTAGTAGCCTAGTGTTCAAACCTCGTTAACTTACCGTCTAACGATATTGCTCTCATCTGAATGTTACTCAGGTTGTCTAGTTGCTGCTGGAGCCGGTGGCGATGTCGGTATGATATTCGACCGCGGATCAGCATGTGCGGGGTTCAAATCATGGGCTGGCCGTCACTGATATCGATTTCGAGTGAGGAAACTGACATTAACATTAGCTTTAGATTTTTTGCTGTACACAGTGTATTATATCATTATCAATTAAGTGTTTTATGAATCTAGATCGAAAGTTAGTAAGCCTATTAGCAGAATAAATTCTAATCAAAGGCTGGTCGTTAGGAAGGAGGCTAGGGGTGCAAGGGTAGCTAAGCCCTAACTTCGGTTCTCAGCCCCCGACTTTCAAATTCTTACGCCTATAAGTTGTAGGTGAGCATATTAACCAAGCATCGCCTATAGGCTAATGTAGCTTTCTACTACAAGACCTTGTATCGATCCTGCGCGCGCTTCACAGTTTGAGAGGTAAATTTGACTACGCCGTATACACTGGACTTTTCGCTATTATGATTACATCGTATTGTGATTACATCCATTACATCGTAATCGACTTATCGCTACACTGATAGCCAATATGCCTATCAGTGGTGCTCTCATTCAGCGAAATCCATATATCTTTCAGAAAGAATTTATATGTTGAAACTACAAAATATAAATGCTAAATTTATAGACAATAAAGCACCTCCAAAAGTCATATAGACCGACAGTACATCTCAAACAATACGGCTCATAACTGTATGCAGCCTTACACCCTTGTAAAGCCGCCAAACCTTGTACAGCCGCCAAACAGTAAAGCATGTTTAATATTTATTTAACGCATTATTATGTCACTGGACGCACGATTAGCTTATCACTGACTTCTGTAATCGCTGTTTAATCTGCAGTTGATTCAACTGGAATCAAATATCAGACCTACTCCAGCTGCATGGGAACGACTTACATTATGTAATTGTTCAACACTGTTTCGCTATATCAATGACTTTATTTATTTAACAGCGATTTAAATTTACGTCCTTGCCATAGTTATGAGTAAAAACTACAACAATCACAATAATTGATAAAATGACATCGGTTTGTATAGGTTTGTCGTCTGGCTAGAAGAGGTAAATCTCGTAGAGGCTTAAACTCTGCAAAAACATTAGACAAGATCGAATTTAAAGGCCAAAATTTCGAAAACAAGATCCATAGTAGATCCTTACCATATCAGAAGGTAGGAGAAAAACGAAATCTGAATTTTCATCCCAAATAAAGGAATTTAAGGAAACCGCGGATGTACATTTTAAAATATATAAAATTGTTACTGCAGCAGTAGAGTAGCTAGTATATATTTTTCATGAGATGGCAAAGTGGTAACAACTTAAAATTATGGAGTGACAGCTCAAAATGATACTGGATAAGGCCTACGTGGATAATAGATAAAAATTTCTTTGGATAAGGCTGGACAGCTGGCTGGCTCCAGTGCTCCCCCCACGTAAATACTCTCCTTTGCTGCTAGGGCACAAGTAATTGAATCAGCATTGAAAGACCTAAATAACTTAAATATCATTTACTACGATTTAATAAAGAGTAATCGGTGTTTTGATAAAGTTAACAAGGAATTCTAGCGATTGATTTGCGATTTATTCGAGTGATATTAGGCGTATCAAGTGCAGCGGGTGCGATTAGAAAATACAGCAAGCAGTCGCACTCAGTGGTTCCCTACAAAGCATATCTGGGTTTTGTATAGACCACCTCGGATTCTTTCTATTGAAATGATGTCATTTCAATAGAAAGTTAATTTTGATTCGATTTTACAATATATAATTTACCTGTCTTGTCCTGGTTTTCGGATTTTGGTTGTGTACCTTTTTAAGCGCCTATTTGTTGAGACCATCAGAATCGGTATGGCTTTGGCTTCGTAGGCTCGTACTACCGTAGCGCTAGATATTGTCATTGATGACGGTAGCACTCTCATCATTATTTATTGTTGTGAGCGCAAAATCGAAACTTTAAAAGATTTTTAATTTAAATAGCCGATTTCAAATAAATATTAAATGTGTGATAATTTCTGAATCGTGAATCAATTGGGTTTTAGTATTGACAATCTGTTTCGTTTTTGTTTTGGTAACTGAAGATTGAAGAAGTTCTGAGTTGGTTTAAGTTCGGAGGCACTATGTTATAAAAAATTTTGATTGGAATAAAATATCTAGAATTTGGTCTAACTTCTTGTGAATCAACTGGACTTTTAAGAATACATAAGAATAATTAATCATCTCTTTCTATTGATTTTACAGGGCGAGAAAATTAGCTTATTTACTGCAGTCCTCAAGCAATTTATAGTTTTACTCAGTTTTAGCGTTATAATTTAACTTCTAGTTGTAACTGATAGCAGTCGGGGTAGCAGAAGAGTTGTACACGTATAGGACACATTCAAAGGGAGAACGTTTACTGAAAGAGGTCGTAGAATGTCAAATTCAAGAAAAGAGTAACGAGGCAGGCGGAGACTAGGACTGTTAGATGATTTAATGATCCACTCATATGTGGAAATGAAAAGGAAAGCGGAAGACAGAGAAGAGTGGAAGCGTTATATACCACGGACCTCTAGTAGGCAGTGCACTAAGAGAGAGAGAGAGAGAGAGAGATAGTGGGAGAGAGAGAGAGCGAAGTCGGTGTATGGTTGCCTTTACATGTGCATAAAAGCATAATAGCAATAGCTGCAGACGATTGCCGTACTGCGTATACAAACAGCATTTCTTTCTAATTGTGTTACGTTACGTTCTATTTGATTTTTTCATTTCTACTTGGTTGTGTGGAGATATAAGAAGATATCTAGTGTTGATCAGGTTTCCGTGTTTCACTAAACTGGAGTGAAACTGGCGCTTTAGCCGTCGGAATAATGAGTTAATTGTTCCTTGGGCAGCCTTCTTCAATTTCTCTCAACCTGGGATCAGCTAAGAACCTGAGCGTATAGCAGTTACACCTTCCTTACACGAAGCACTGCATTATTACAATCACGTAGGCTAATTGTACATGTAATTAGTAAAAGCCGTATTCTAAACCCAAGCTTTCTCGATGTAAAAGTTATGAATTTAGTGCCACAGAATACAATTCTTTATACGTAATTAGTACACTTATAGAACTGCTATTGCTAGGCTTTTCGGTTGATTCATTAGTTAAGCCACTTAATGGTCTGAAAGCAGACCAGTAGAAGCAGGCGTAATACCCAGTCCACTCAAAAATGAAGCTATGACTCTCTTGGCTCATCAATAAACTCCACAAATACATAAAAAGACAAAAATTGAGAGAAATTATAATATTACGTATTTTCATTAAGCATTTATGAATATTTAATTAATAAACAACATGCATGTACGTCTAGATCTTGTAAAAATAATTAATACTGTTATACTGTAAATTAAGTTGTATGAAATTATATATTAGAGATTAAGGAATATATCCTATTTTTAAGGAACATATCCCTATATCCCGAGAGTGATACATTGCATAATAAGGGCCAATCAACAAGTCATGGTGAAACAATTAATGCACAGAAACACAAAATATAACAAGACGAGATGAAAAGAGTTTTATACGAGTCCCTGAGCATATATCTTAAAGCATTAAATCACGTCCATAGGACGTGAGTAGATATTAACTTGAAGATAATTTTAACTCCACTCAATTCAAAATGATGAATTCAAAATTGAAAATTTGTAAAAATTTAAGCACATACGGCAATTTGGATCATAAGGCAACGTAGAGCACATTTGATTTGGATTCATATCCAATTTAACATTCAAACGATGATATGAAGAGTATTGAGTAGGCCTATTTACAAGCTGTGAACCTACACGATTTATGTGCATTAAATCCAATCCAGCCTGTGCAGCCACACTAGTAAAGAGCTGTCATGAGCCTAGGATGCGGGCCCGATACGGGGACATGACATATTGCTCTTGTACATAGAATAATGACAGTTTTGCAAATATTGCTCTATATAACAAAAATTGTATATATATATATACCGTATATATATATATATATATATATATATATATATATATATATATATATATATATATATATAATTACGAACTAATTACTAAATGACTAAGAGCGTATCTGTTCTTAAGCAATAACTTAATGACTAATTATATATCATTAATCTGTTAATTTGACATGATGGAAGTTAGTTTTAATTGCATCAAATTACTGACATTAATTTAAATGCCTTTTCTGTTATAAACTTAATAATTCACTAAAACAATAATGAAGTCAGTCCAACTTAATTTCAAGCTGAACATGGTAGATCAGCTACTAAAAATTCATCCTCTAGAAATTCTGCGAATTTTAATAAAAATTAAAATAGCTGGCTAAAATACACCATTACTAGATGACAATTTTTAGTGCGCACACAATTTATTCCAGATGTTCTGGTTGCATTTCATAACAAAATAAAACTTATCCTTTTAGGGACAATCTCTATCACGTCGTGAAATTCAGCTGTCAGACTTTGCAAATTCAGTAGGGGCATAACTTAAATATAATGCAAAAACCAATTGAAAATCATGCCTGGGTTATTTTAGGAAAACTAGTTAAATTCCGTCCCTCTTAAGCCATTATAGTTTGTGTGGCGAATTGATTCATCTTCAAATGTTCCTCCTCTATCGACAAAAGGTTGGTAACTCCAGGTCTCTCAGATTTCACTGGCTGATTCTCCTCCTTTGACTGCTGCTTTAATTTAGTTTCGGACTGCTCTTCAGCATCTGAAAATATAAAAATAGCATTTTTACTATCTTACGTTGCTTAAATATTTCAAATATAAGTTAAGATTTATCATCTCTCCCGATATCTATGTATCTCTAATCAAATGTTCTATCGCACGACAAAGTTAAGGTACATGACATATTCTTCATAACGGTCAATTTTCACGCTGACTATAAAGAGCACTTCGTCGACTAGTTTATTCCAACACCAAGAGTCCAAGACTATGCAGCTAAGAAATGTTACTCTTAAATTAGAGATAAATTGGTGTTTGAGCATGATAATGGATTATGTGCGCCTTTCAAAGTTACCCCACTCAGTCGTCTTGTATTGGCAAGAGTTATTTACCAAGAGCTTCAATAATAGCAGTTGCTTTCCGTTACATAGGCTAGACCATATCTGGGCCCTGAGTAAGAATTGTAAGTTAGTAACTGATTAACATAACAAATATTAGTTAATAGTTGCTTATAATAACTAGTAGTAGTTAATAACTGATTATAATAACTAATAGTAGTTAATAACTGATTATAATAACTAATAGTAGTTAATAACTGATTATAATAACTAATAGTAGTTAATAACTGATTATAATAACTAATAATAGTTAATAACTGATTATAATAACTAATAGTAGTTAATAACTGATTATAATAACTAATAGTAGTTAATAACTGATTATAATAACTAATAATAGTTAATAACTGATTCTAATAACTAATAATTTGTAACTAATAATAGTTAATAACTGATTGTAACTAATAATTTGTAACTAATAATAGTTAATAACTGATTATAACTAATAATTTGTAACTAATAATAGTTAATAATTGATTATAATAACTAATAGTAGTTAATAACTGATTATAATAACTAATAGTAGTTAATAACTGATTATAATAACTAATAGTAGTTAATAACTGATTATAATAACTAATAATTTGTAACTATTAATAGTCAATAACTGATTGTAACTAATCAAGAAACGAAGAATGAAATGGGCTGGAAATATAAAGTGCATGGAAGATAATAGAAACCCTTGAAGGATATTTAACTATAAAGCTGATGGCAAGAGAACAGCAGGAAGACCTAAAAGAAGATGGAAGGACTGCCTCGAAGAATACTTGAAGGCTGCTGGAATTAGCATTTATGGAAGAACTGAAGGAAGAAAAAGAATAAACATCGAGGAAATGGCAAAGAATAGAGTTTTGTTTAGGAACATCATAGAGAAGTCTTTGGCTGGAACCAGCCCCAGGATAATCACATTACATGAGATGACATATTTAATAACTAATAATAGATAATAAATAGTAATAACTAATTCTAATTAATAACTTACAATAATTAATAACTGATTATTTTCACGTCACCTGTATTGATATCATGATCTCTGCCACTGATCATCGATGATCCTGTCTTTGTTTCAGAGTGGGGGGGAGATCTCCTGCCGGCCCTCTCCCCTAAAGTTAATCTCTTGCTGAATCTCCTCGGATCTTCAATTCTCTGTTTAAGTCTTTCATGTTGGTGTTTCATTAGAATTTGTCGAGCCTATTAAAATGGCAAAAGGTTACATAAATGCATCGTTTGGCGGCCAAAACAGAAAGTTATTAATAGATGAAGCAGTCAGTAAATTAATACATTATAATAATTAATCAATTACATGCCGTTATTTAAAAATGTATAGGCACACCTCTAGGTAAACTGTATCTGTAATGGAAATTTAAATAATTATTAAACAATGGAGAGATAGGAAATAAGGAATACAGCTTCTCACAATGAGTTAAAAATTATAATTATTGCAGGAAATAAGACTTCTGTAACTATAAATTGATAGGGAGAGTTATATCAGTGATCCATTGATCACTGATTGTTAGATCAGTGGAACAAGTATGACTTCTGGGGTGATTTCCCATTGTCTTCTTTATTTTGCAAATTATTTCTTAGTCGCCTCCTACGAGATCTGCATTAAGAGGCTGGTCTATCCTACAGTGTCCCAGACACATCAAGGGTAAACGGATTTACATACTTTAATAAAGCATTATAGCTATTATTAGAAGAGCTACGTCTTTAACTACAAACATAATTTGCTATTAGTGAGGCCAATATATCTATCTATTCTAGTAGTGAAAACAGCTGCATTATAGCTCTGTATCTTGCACTTGTTTGCAATACAATTCATTGAGAGCATTGTAAGAGAGCAAAGCAGTCAATTAGATACACTGGTGCCTTTTATATATTGAATGGAATAAAATCAGGTGAACAAGGAAAAATTAATAATAATTAGTATGAAATGAATGAGAAGTATATAATGAATGAATAAATTATTCATTACGTACTAATGAATGAGTTTATTAGAACCATGAATGAATTCATTCATGAGTATGTAATGAATTAATTAATTAGTAGGCAATGAATTAATTAGTAGATAATGAAAAGTTAAAGATAATGAAAAAATTTTCATGAACAAGTTGCACATTCTCACATACAGCCAGCTCTGATGGGTGCAGATTGTTGCGGATGATTGTTACTTAATAAATTATTCATTACGTGCTAAAAATGAGTTTATTAGTACCAGGAATGAATTCATTCATGAGTATGTAATGAATTAATTAATTAGTAGGCAATGAATTAATTAGTAGATATTAGAACCATGAATGAATTCATTCATGAGTATGTAATGAATTAATTAATTAGTAGGCAATGAATTAATTAGTAGATAATGAAAAGTTAAAGATAATGAAAAAATTTTCATGAACAAGTTGCACATTCTCACATACAGCCAGCTCTGATGGGTGCAGATTGTTGCGGATGATTGTTACTTAATAAATTATTCATTACGTGCTAAAAATGAGTTTATTAGTACCAGGAATGAATTCATTCATGAGTATGTAATGAATTAATTAATTAGTAGGCAATGAATTAATTAGTAGATAATGAAAAATAGAATTATTGAACCTTTTCACGAACAAGTTGCACATTCTCACATACAGCCAGCTCTGACGGGCGCAGATTGTTACGGATGCTGTGAATGGCTGTGGTTCTGCAATGTAATGGAAGCTGTGATTGGTAGACTGCATCTGAGTAGTCTGCCTCTAGCTCACTTCTTAATGATTTGGGCTCTTCCCCTTCATCATATTGTTGCGTACTAAAGATGATTCTAAAAAGATTTCAATACTAATAGAAATTACAGATTAAATTAGCAGGACTGCAATGCAAGTTTAAATGTGAGCAAATAAGGCAGATATTATAAAATTTTGCACCAGTCTGAAGTTATTTTAGCAAGTCATTCAATCCTAACAATTTGAGAAATGACCTAAAACATCTGCACTATTAACACTCAACTAGTTTAAATAAAATGAAAAGTAAATATACTTTAGTCACAAGTTGCATGTAGAATGCTAATATCAAGCACTGCCATTGGAATATTGTAAGCCATTCTGTTGTGCTATTATAATATTCAAATAAGCGAACCTTTTATTGGTCAGCTGCTCATACATAGTGCAGATGAGTAATGGTGCAGCATTAGGTTTACAGTGTAGTACAGCATCTATCTGTTCATTGGGTATGATGATGTTCTTCAACTTAAATAACTAAGATAAACACAAGCAAATATCTCTAAGTAGACAATAAAATAGATATGACTACAGCATCTCAACTACGACTATCGTATCTTCTTATCTAGTGTGAAGGAAACATTTTTGTATCACAGCATCATTTGCCTGAGCTCCAATGACATCAGCAATAACTTCGTATATTGTATGAAAAGTAAGCTACTTCATGTAAATGACATTAGATCTAGGCTTGTATTGCAACATATCCATATATTTTAAATTTTGAACAAAAAATTTACATTTAAATTGAATGCATTAGTAAATATTGTATGAGATACCCATGGAGCTTCTCAGTATGTGGTAGAGAATTGCACATAATATCAAGTTGATTAAATCTTTCTGACATGTATTTCAATATTAAGAATTGTTAACTACATCAACAATTGAATATACATTTTATGCTAGAGATTTTTGATGGGATTCAGGTATATCCTCCTTGCCTCAAGTGCTATGCTCTTGCTTTGTCATCTTTTGCACATAAACAAAATGCACATACATGATCATTATATTCGTTATACATTAAATACATTAGGCTATGATGTAGTCCTGAAGTTTTAAATACTATGTAATAACCTTTTTGAGCCGAACCCAATTATGCAACTTCACTGATAGAGAAGTTTCATTCTGAAACATTCTAAGCTCAATATCATCAGGAAAGTACCAGGAGCAGATCTCTGCAACAAGGTATCCATTAGAAAAATCCCTAAAACACAAAGCCAACATCATAACATGGCCGCAATAAGAACTTATTCACTAGAATTAAGTTCTTTTAACTGTATTCCATATAAATAAATAATAAATAATCTTTAAATATGTTCATTATATATAATCACACAAGCTTCAGACATAACTAATATTAATAATTAACTTCAGCAGAGATAGGCTCACCTAATATTTGTGCTTAAAAGATTTGTAAATTCTGTGCAAATATTTTGCAAATGCTTCTTACACATTGCTTCTTACATTTAAGCATGAGTGCCATCATATACACAAGTTTTGCTGTAGAGTTACCGTAGTTATTCATATACTAAAAATATAACAATATTTTGATATTCAGTAATCAGTATTTAGATACAGTGTGAATGATTTTCATGTTTTTACATATTCTGATAGCAATGCAAAAATTTTTTCATGTGTAATTTGTTTATACACAGGCACATGCAGCGTAACAAACTGTAATTATGAAATTTCTTTACCATCTGTTGAGGTACATTACAAATTTATGATGGAGTTAACATATGTTTTCAGATTTGCCTTTCACTTTTTTGTCTATCAAGACCTAATTATATTTAAATTGTAAAGTACGAGATGCTAGTAGAAGCCGAAACTAATGCTAATCAACGGGAACGCAATAGAATATAATATAATTTTATATTCGTGCATATAAGCTGAAGAATGCTCATTAGAACTCTCGAGCTCATAAATCAAGAATAATTTAGGTGTAGATAAAATAAATTATTAGTGCAGTGGTTACTGGCATATAACGCCTCCACTCTTCTTTGTCTTCCGCTTTCCTCTTCATTATATATGGACATGAAGAGGAAAGCGGAAGACAGAGTTGTGTACCATGGACCTGCCAGTAGGCAGTGCACTAAGAGAGAGAGAGAGGGAGAAAGAGAGAGAAATTATATTATTTTCAAAGTACATATTACCATTTAGTGTTTTTAACAGAGCTCGATAAACTCAATCCCTGCATCCATTTAAGAACTTCTCTTGGTAAAACTGAACTGGACATTATATTTGTTAATATATTAGTAGACTTTAACTATTAAAGTCAAACTATTCAATCTGACATCAACAAAAAAAACACAAATTTTGTTCCTAGGCAACTGCAGGTGCAAGTGTTGCCAAATCAACAAAAACGGGGTTAGAAAGTGTATAAAACACATTATATTGAATAAAAATAATTAATTATGTTGCTATTTATCACTTTTAATACCGCATGTTTTAAATGTTTAAACCGTTAGAAAATTTGGTCCATTCTCCATATAACAAGTCCTGTGAATGTCTGAGATTTTACTCTCAGATCAACGCGGCTGGGAATCGAACCCACGAGGATTCAAGGGTACTAGCGGAGTGGAGGTTTGCGTGTTGGTCTCCGTCCGTTCATGGGCATTAGGGAACCCGAAGTCATTTGATAAAATATCTCTCGATCATACGATGACTCGCAGTTCGGGAATCGTAACAATCAATATTCCACACTTTTTTCTGTAAAAGTTGCTAGCCACCATACGTACAGTATTGTGATGAAAATCTTCCTTTACTTTCGTTTTTAGTTTTCACTTATTTGGGAGGCTTATTAATTTAAAGGCTATCCTAAAATAAATTCGTACATGGACATTCACACCATGTTTATCGTTATATTTACGTGCATGTATTGTGTATGAGAGCACAATCATGAAAAATACCAGCTATAGTCAATTCCATGATCAATTAATATAGATGGTATTAGCATTCATTGTCTAATAGCGCAATGGTTTCAGGCGTCAGGTAACGGTCATGAAATTTTTAATGACAGAATCTGAGATTAATTGAACAGTGAACTCTGGTGGATTTGATACTCGGCCATTCTGATCTTAGAACAAAATCTCGGACATTCACATTACTGGTTATGAAAAATGAAATAAATTACGTAGTAGTAGTAGTAGTAGTAATAATAATAATAATAATAATAATAATAATAATAATAATAATGACGAGGCTCTTAGGCAATGCTTGTGCGCTGTTATCAACGCAGATTTGTCTGATTTGCAGTGGCAGCAAGCGGGAGGCTGGTAGTCCACGGCATTGCCCGGGTCGAGTCCGTCTCTGCGGGTATTTGCTAAGCGCCTGGGTCGAGTGTGTCTCTACAGGCGGGAGGTTGGCAGTCCATGGCGATACCCGGGTCGAGTCCGTCTCTGCGGGTATTCGCTAAGCGCCTGGGTCGAGTGTGTCTCTGCAGGCGGGAGGCTAGCGACGGCATTGCCTGAATGGAGTTTGTCTCTGTAGGTATTTTTTAGTGCCTGGATGGAGTTTGTCTCTGCAGGTATTTGCTGAGCGCCAGGGTCGAGTTCGTCTCTGCAGGCGGGAGCAGGATCACCAATTACCAGTTGACTATCACGAATTTCTCATCGACTACACGGAAGGCCAATTATACTACCACTTCCGCAACGATGGACGAGAAAAGGAAGTACGGGAAGACCAGTATTAAAAGGATGCAGAAGCGGGATTACCAATGACCAGTAGACTATCCTCGGATTTCACCGCATTAAACGAAAGGCCCATTACACCACTTCAGCAACGATGGACGAGAGAAGGAACTACGGAAAGACCAATATTAAAAGGATAGGGAAGAATAAGTCTAAAAAGGATATAGGGAAGTTTTAATAGGGTAAAGAAGAATAAAGTTCGTCGCAGTTAAACAACCAATCATAAAATTATCTACTAAAACCAGTTTGAAGACTAAGAAGCATGGCAGAAACTGAACCGTAATTGCCTAAAATATAGCAGACGCGGAGTCGCTTCTACTCCCGGTTCGGGTCACCATATCACTTCGCCCCGAGAATTACACTACGAAAGAGAATCGACTAAAGAAGCAAGGGAGTCGGCCGTTGAATTAACAGATAGAAGTTGAGCAAGGATAGGCCATTCGAGATGCAGCACCCACTGTTCCTCCTGACAAGCGGTACCTGAACAGGATTATTTAACGTAGTAGCTGCTATCTCGAATCGCTGCCGGCTATCCACAGCATCCTACAAGAACTTGACGACGTGGAGTTAGTCCCCACTCCCGATTCGGGCCGGGCCGCCAAACCCGATGTCCCGGGTTCCCAGGATCCAATATTGAGGGTGAAAGAAAATCTCTCCCCTCGATGTAACAAGGGAGGCCTCGTCGACAGCGTGCACGCTCTCGCAACCCCGTTCGTTACAAATGGTGTCAGAAGTGGGATTTCGTATAAGAATATTCTCTCTCCTCGCTGTAACACGGGAGGCATCGCCGGTCGCGCGTACGCTCACGCAACCCCGTTCGTTACAAGTCTGTTAGAATCCCAGTCTAATGCAGTTGACAGAGCACGACTCCTAGCTGTATCAACCAAAAGAAGCAGCGACTGGCTTCACGCTCTCCCTGTTGCTTCTTGTGGGCTTTTTTAGACAATAAGGCGATTCGAGTAGCCGTTAGTTTCCGTTTAGGGGCGAAAACTTGCGAGCCTCACATGTGCCCCTGCGGTCATGAAGTCGACGCTTTAGGTCTCCACGGCCTCTCCTGCAAACGAAGCTCAGGTAGAATGTCTCGCCATCACAATTTAAATGACTTAATATGGCGAGCACTTTCAAGAGCAGGCATCCATTCCTCTAAGGAACCAAGTGGGTTGTCCAGATCAGACGGCACGCGTCCGGACGGCATGACTTTAGTGCCCTGGTGCAAAGGGTAAATGTGGCATTATGGCAAACTCCTACCTGAATACGACTTCAGTCACAGCCGGTGGTGCTGCTGTTCATGCCGCCTTTATGAAGTTGGAGAAATACTGTGATCTGTCCTTAGGATATGAAGTTGTTCCGGTGGCCATTGAAACCATGGGCCCGACGAATCCCCAAGGAGCTGACTATTAATGGCATAGGCTGACTTATTGCAGAGCAAACCGGCGATAAGCGAGAGACATATTTTCTTTGGCGTAGGATTTCCATGACTTTGCAAAGATTTATTGCAGTCTGCTTCATTAATTCTTTTAAGCCGATTGATGACCTCGAGTAGCCGGGCGGCGATTCAGCACGTATTGCTTGAATCGCTTTTATCAAACCCCAGATTCTTTACACCGGGGTAAATAAAAAGAAAATAATAATAACAATTAGAGTGCTACAGTAATAGATAACAACATCTTGCACTATTAAGTTATAATCAAGCCAACGAGCAAAAGAAGGTCCAAAAACAGTGCAAATTCCAAAATCCAGAAAATCAGTCTGAAGTTTGAACAAAGCTTAACGTAACGGTTTAAACACGCAGTATTAAAAGTGATAGATATCAGCATGGTTGATCATTTCACTGTAATGCGTGTTATTATAAAATGCGTGTTCCTATGTTTAACGCGCTTGTATGTCTTAAGCCAGATCAAGAATAGAGAACGTAAAAATGAAGAGAGAAGTAATTCGTTCTTATTCCTTGTTTAATCTTATATTTATTTATTGCAAATGTATTTATTTATTGCAAATGTCATTATATGTTTTAATTTTTAGTGTAAACTAAAGTTATAGTAGAGAATGTTGTCATTATTAAGCCTTGGGGCATTGTTAATTTTGAATTAATGTATTCATTGAAGCTAACAATATAGATTTGGTTTTAGTAATTTCAAATCTTCCTAAGCTTCATACGAGGATTCGTGCACGGTAGATTTGAAAATAAAGCCGATGTCTTTGCGATCAAACACAGGATAATAGTAAAAGAATTAATTACTTCAATTCATACTAATTATAAATCAGATTCTTTTGCAAAAATAAGTCGCTATAGTGCCTTCGAGAATCGAGATAGCACTGAAAATTGGATGACATCTCGATTCTGATTGGCGCCGTAGCTAGCATCATCTGCATGATCCTTGTTTGTACCTTTACTAACATGGATTGTCCATGCTTGTTAAGAGAATTATTGATAATTTAACTTATCTGCAGACTAACGCTGTAGTTACTGTTGGTATCTAGACTATACTCCCTGCAAATTTTTGTAAGTCGCTGGTGATACATCTAGTTGGCCGTGGTAATCGTCTGCGGTCGCCACCGTTCTAATTATTGTCACCAAGTTGGCGTTATCGTGTCATTATTGTTATTCTTAAATGTAGCTAAAGTTTCATTGCCATAATTAGTTGTTGCTAAACTGTGTCGATATCATTAATGTCATTGTTGTCACCGGAACCGTTGTTGATATTGAAAATAATTAACGCTAGCTGTCTATCATTAGTTATCGCTGGTATATTAGTCTAAGATGTAGAGAGAGACATATGTTTATTTCGACAACAAACATCAGTGTGAAGTCACATATATACAGTGTACAAAAAGAGAAATAAAAGTGCAAGATTACAACATAATCAAATGATGCAAAATTAAAACAATCCCAATACCATTCAATCGGTCCCTAGTGAGAGCATTGCTCTATCTAGCTAGTCGCCGATATGGTAAGGGAAAGTCCTTCTATCAAAATAGTTTACCAGTTCTTGAATAAAAAAGATTGATATAGGATACTAAAATTATATACATTTCTTGCGGTTTTTATGGAATCGGGTACTGTAATTGATGTAATTGCCAGCTGGACGGTAAATATTTTTACAGAACTGTCTCAAAGGCCAAGTCCCCTTGGAAAATACTTGAAAAATATTAAAAGTCTTAAAATATAGTGATGAATTTAGTATATCATTATCATAAAGTATTTTGAGCCATTGGTGATAGCTATTTGAAATGTATTTCAAGAGTAGCTAATATTTAATTTAAAATGAAGCTAAAATTGGAATTATATGCCATTTTCCAGACATTGATTGATTAACTGATCCTATTTATAGTTCTTTAAGGTCATGGAGAATGAAAGCAAAAAACATCTTAGTAATCTTGAGGAAGAAAAATCTGCAAATATTAGGCATGATTCTTGTGATGCTGAGGTGACAACGACAGTGACGCAAACTACAAAGAGAAGTAAACAACTGGATGTTGATGAGTCCATGTCCACAGAGACACGGGATCAATCTTCTAAAGAGGAACAAGTAAAATCTGATAGAGAAAATGGTCACAATGAAACATCAGACGAGAAGAAATCAAAGCAACTGTCTCGTCGCTTCTCTCTGATTTCCACGTCAGATGAAAGTCTAGCGCAAGTAAGCGGGCTGTCTGTTGCCGATGTAGAGGTCGCTACGAAAACGTCTGAAGGCTCTCAGGATGTTGATAAAGTAAAAAGTGGAAAAATTGTCCGTCAAGTGAAGGGTATCGAAGAAGTTGGTGGCAGAGCAGGATCTGATGTGTCGTCTGATGCTGATAAGAGTGCAGATGGTAGTCTGTCATGTATGACGTCCAGTCAGAATTCTGATCTGAATAAAAGCAGTTCTAATCTCTCGTCACCTATTGGGTCTCCAAGAGGCGCAGTAAAGAAAGATGGTAGAGGTAGACCTCGAAAGCATTCAACTTCTGTTAGCAGAGATTCTGTCACCTCAGCGACCCCACCTAAAGGTTTGCCCTAAAATGTAGCTTTCAAAGTATCTGTTATATCTTTTACTTGCTAATGTATGCAGGACTAAGTTCTAAATACATAGTAAATTAATACCTGTTAAATATTGAAGGAGGTACAATTGAATGTCTTTTAGTAGCTTTGCAACACATGTTAAATATTGAAGTAGGTGACTGAATGTTGTTGAGTAGCGTCGCAGTACTTCTCATACACCTCATCATCGATCTCTAAATTGGCGTCACGTTGCGGACACTAGAGTAGCGTCTTCAACTCTCTTCCTCCACTGATCCAAAGCAAAGTTATATGCTTAACTAACTGCATGGTTGAATTTGATAGATCTGTTATTTGTGTTTATGCTGGGAATTAATGGTTACCCCGTTTTATCTATGGTGTTCATCTACAGTGTTCTATCTATGGTGCTCTACCTATGGTGTTCTATCTATGGTGTTTTTTCGTGTTCTATCTATGGTGTTTTATCTATCATGTTTTATCTATGATATTTTATCTATATTTTATCTATGGTGATTTATATATTGTGTTTTATCTATGCTATTTTATCTATGGTGTTTTATCTATGGTATTTTATCTATGGTGTTTTACATATCGTGTTTTATCTATGATGTTTTATCTATCTTGTTTTATATATAGTGCTTTATCTATGGTGTCTTATATACTGCTGCAGTACACTCTCCTGCTGACTTGGCAGCTGGTTTCAAATCATCCATCATCAAGGATCAGTGGCTGGAACCTTTCAAGTATGGTATGTAGCAATTATACGTAATTCGACTAGTGGCAAATTCTAACTCTAGGCGGCAATTTAATTAGAGGCCTAGTTTTAGTTAAAGTCAGATTCTTGTCATGAAGAACTCATCATCGTTAGTGACACGGGGCTAGAGTGGATATGTACTCCACATCTTCTGATCCGCCTCCGAGCAGCCAGCTGATCATGCTACTGTGTCAGCATATCATGATGCAAAGCATCATTTGTTGTTTGTCATTATACACAGTTGTTGAAGTCTTTCTATATATGTCGTTTTGTTTAGGGTGGAGCAGAGATATATTGTATAGTTTGTTTGGTTAGGGTGGAGAAGAGAGTTGGTATTGAGGGCCACTGTCAGTTCAGGGGTTGGACGATCCAATGCTGATGCTTACTACTATACCCCTGACGGCAAAAAATTGGTTAGCTAATCCATGGACTAAGTTTCATTTATTAATATTTCTAAATTTTGTACTTAATATTTTATATCGGGTGTATACACAAGGTGGAATTTAATGAAAGATTAAATTGTTACTTTATTCTCAATGCAAAGTTACTTGTATATTTGTAACTAACGCCACTAATGGATGGTCTAAACTAGACCTATTCTACTTTAAGGGATATAATAATAATAATAATAATAATAATAATAATAATAATAAAGGTTTAACGTCCATTTCCTCATCCAGGGATGATGTCAGGGACGTCCCCAACAGCACATATCACTACAATATAATTCTACATATAGTGAACAAATAGCATCATATTGGACTACAGATTGGAGCCATATGCACTTTAGTCATTAAATCAGTGATATTGAATGTGAAGTTTTTGACAGATACACTCTGAAGCTGCAGCATTGGTAGGCCACATACATTCATAATTCTGGAACCTGAGGTCAAATTCATTAATAATTGTGTAACCAGAGATCAAATACATTCATAATTGTGTAACCTGAGATCAAATACATTCATAATTGTGGAACTTGAGGTGAAATACATTCACAGTTATGTAACCTGAGATTAAATACATTCATAACTGTGGAGCCTGAGGTAAAATACATTCACAATTTTGTAACCTGAGATCAAATACATGCATAACTGTGTAACCTGAGGCGAAATACATACACAGTTGTGGAAAACAAAATCAAATACAGTTGTGTAACACTTTATTAGGTCAAATACATTCGCTGTCGATCACATTGTGGAGCCTGAAGTCAAGTGGTGATAACTATTGGATTGACAGATTTGCTAATATAACTGTGACTTGTTGTGTTAAATGTTGTTGTAGAGATCAATGAATGAGATAGACTCTTACAGTAAGTGTTCCTTTTCTTATTTATATTTACTATAAATGTAGTAATATATTAATAATAACATTATTATTACTATATTTAAATATTATATTTATTATATTATATATTTATATATTATTATAACTATATTGATATTTACTATACTAAGAATTAATTCTGCTTTTAATAATAATAATAATAATAAAAGTTTAACATCTGTTTGCTTAGCCAAGGATGGTGTCAGGGAAGTCCCCATATCACACATCACACAGATTAGTTCATCAATTAATAGATTACAAAAGGAGCTCGAAACTTGAGAAATTGTCAAAAATTTGATAAATTAAGTACAGATTAATTTTAACACGGACATTGTGAAGGTATATGTAGGTTGTGAAATAATGTGAGGTACCCTGCAAAGGAGTGTTTAATTTACCATGAAACTTGGATGAAAGCTGGGGATAAACCATTCAATCAATCAATAAGAATTTAACATCCAGTTCCTCGCCAGAAGGCAATGTCAGAGACGTCTCTTGCAGAATCTGCACAAACATGTACCAGAACGCCACAAAATGATGAATGAGTATGCTAAGACCTCAAGAGAATGCAAGATCCAAACTGTGAAAGTCCAAGATCCTAGGCAAGTCTATGGCAAAAAGAGATGGGTTTTTATCTTGCCCGGGAAAGTACCACAACAATTACAAGAACGAAGATCTTGTGACAGTACTAAATCAAAGCTTCATACCAGTTTCTGTCTCGGAAGCATGTCAATGATAGGTCGAGCACTGAATTTGAACACTGCACTCATGGATCTGCAGTTGGACACTTAACGCTTATACTGCCGGCTCGGCTCATTGCATATATGGTAACATATGCATATAATTAAATCAGTTTCTCTCCACTGTTAGAAATACAGTTATGTGATGGTACTGTATCTAATTGCTGATTGTCATGCATTAGGATTTCGCTGAATAAAAGTAACTCAGCTTTTCTCTCTTCTAGTGCATGGCTGTTGGCTGGTCCATAGCATATAACTCTGCCACATATTTATTTCCTCTACATTTCTCTTCATATCAACATATAAATTAGTTATCAAATCATCCAGCATTCCAAGTCTCGGTTGTTCTCTAACCTTTTTTCTATTCTCCTCACAGTTACTACGTTTAGTAACCCGTTTCCTCTCAGTACATGATCTATCCAGTTCTTCTTTCAATTCTGTATGATATTTATCAATTGGCTATTTATGCTAGCCCTATTTAGCACTTCTTCGTTCGTAATTCTGCCAGTCCATTTGATCTTCTCTATTTTTTTCTGTAGCCACGTTTTGAATGCTTCCGGTTTCCTGAAATCCTCCTTTCTTTTAACTTCCATTTTACACAACTGTACAGGAGTGTGGTCCTCAATAAAGTCCTTAGGCCTATATGTTCTTACTTCATTTTCATGGTTTCTTCAAACCTTTTGTTAGTAGTTCTTTCCTGTTATTGACAGCCTCTTTTTCTTGAGCAATTCTACGTATTATTTCTGTTCCACATTTCCCATATTCTGCTACCAACTTACTGAGTGTCCTGAATATCTGAAACTTCTTTTTTAATTGTTCAAACTTCGTACTGTCTATTTGTGTATTGATTCCTCCTCTTTATCTTGACACTCTCATCACTTTGGTTTTCTTGATAATAATTTTCAATTCATGCAATTAAATTTAGGCCATCCACTATTTTTTGTAAATCCACTTCACTATTAGCAATCATACCTTGATCATCAGAAAATCTGATATCTTTCATAAGTTGACTCCCAATTTGTATTCCTTCAATAAAAGAATAAAAATTGCAAAACTATAAACTAGCTTGTCATTGTTCTATGCATTGCAGTCGAAAAGCGCGGCAATAGTACAGCTCACCCCGCTGATCTGCTAACTCGAGATAATTTCACATTCGCTAAGTTTGCTATCCACCGGGAACCAGAAGAAACCGTGAGAGCCGCATCTGTCAGGCGGTCTGAAGCCTCAACTAATCGCAAATCTGAATCAGGATCTCCTGCTAGTGCTAAGCGTTCGATTGAGGGCTCAGTGGGAAAGGTGCGGGGGCGTAAGAGTAAAGATGTGGAGATGAAATCAGGCGAGTTTAGTCCATCGGATAAAAAGAAGAAATCCAGTGGAGAGGTAGAGATTAAGAAGAAGACCTTCTCCCTCTCCTCCTTTCTTCATGGTGGACGAAGATCTTTTAGTAAAGGAGGAACTGCCAAGTACGTTTGTCTGAGTATCTTCGTAGCCTAAAGTGTTTTTGATATCTTTATGGATCATAATTGTTGGCTAATTCATAGTTTGATGTTATATTTCTGTCATGAAAGCACGTTTGTTGACAGCGTGAACAGTTGATTTGAACCATGCATCTACTTATCTGCATTTGTACACTAAAGAAATCATACTACTGACTCAGCCTATTTTTGTATAAATATGACACTACTTTTCTAATATAGATAGATACATGATTGTTCAACTATTTAAAGTTATTGATTAATAAGATAGTTAGATTTTCTGATTTGAATACTTGCATTTTGCAAGCTTAAAGGAATTAGAAATTAAGAACACTTCTTTCAAAACAATACTGTGAAAATTACAAATTTTGCCTAAATTTCTATCAAAATTATGAATGAATTAAAAGAGTTCTTTCTCCAATGGGAAAAGAGTTATATCAAAATTTTATATTTCTACGATTCTAAGTTGTTTTTTGTTGACCAGTCTGTATTTAATGTTTTGTCAATAAAGGAGTGTTATATCATCGAAGTCTTTGGGAGAGATCAGACTGAAGGAGGATACTAGAACAGGAGGTGACAGGAAGAGGAAGCTTTCAGGTGGAATAGAGGGAGAGGTGAAGAAAATAAAAGTGGAGAAAGATGCAGTGAATGAGAAAGAAGATGGAAGTGATAGCAGCAAATCTGTGAAATCAGGAATAAAATCCGGCAAAGCTCTGGGGTATTAATTAGTTAATTAATTGAGTGTAATTAAATGTAGATTTGCTATCAGTTGTGACGTATCTAAGAGATTATTAGGCTTACAGATTAGGACGCTTGATCTCGCATTCTACAGTGGAAATATATAAGTTAAATATATTGATAATATATTTGCTTGTCAGTGATTCTCTAGGACTTATTAATAATGAAGTAACTTCATAATAGACTAAGTAAAATATGAGGTTTGTTGATTGATAGCTGTAGATATTAATTTCTGCTCAGTGGCAGGGCCATGGTACATATTCATACTGAGAGTCTGCTTTGCTTTCACGCTCCATATTGAAAGCTCTACATGGATCAGCAAGTTAATCTCTTCACAAAGGGCCATGCTTTCCCCAAACTTTTTGTAGCCTCATGCTTGGGTAAAAGTATGGTTTTGGGGGGCTTCTCAATACCTTCCTCAGTTTTTTCTTTGTCGCCTTTTACGATATGTGCAATTAGCAGGTGAACTATTCTTCAGTGTCCTGGACACAACCCATGAATAGTGGTAATTAATAAGCCTAAAATAAAACTTCCATTAAACCAGTGCTTTATTGTGCTTATTGGTAGACATATAAGGCACTTGTTTGACTGTAATATATTGTATTTGAACAATTGATTGGTTCATATACACGTATTTGTAACATTCTTGCTGTTGCTTTCTCGCAGATAAATAACGCCCCTTCCCCCCCTCCTCCCCCCCATGATAATCTCTCTTCACGCCTATGTTGACATTCTTTTCATCCTGATCAAACTGTCTATTTCTTAACTTCCACTGATATGTAATATTTACATATGCTCTTCTATTTCTATTTTTTAACTGGTATTAATTACTGCTTTTATATCCTATCTTCTTATATATGATATCTTATTTATAGAGAAATAGGTGATTAATTGATTATATGGTGTGAGACAGAGAGGTGAGGAGAAGGTCTATTTGTATTGCGATCCTGGATAAACTGGGAGTAAAGGGTAGCTGATGGTGATGATGATATCATATATACTGATTTCTAATCATCTATTGTAACTTTATAGCCGGACTAGCATTATTTAATATCTAAATTTTCTCTAAAACTCGATATATGCTGTAGGGATGCCTTGCTGCCATTATTGAGAAATGGTTGCAAAGTCTTTATTGCTATTATCATTTATTATAAAAATCATTATTATTTTTTTAAGTTGATTAATTATTAGACGACTCTAAATAGCCTTGTCTGAATGGCTGATTGACTGTTTTGCCAAATGATGCGTCTATACTCTAGACCAGCAAGTGTTATGAAGAAGAAGTTGATTAAGGAGGCCCCACGACTCTGTAGCCTGGTTTGCCCGGGGCTGCTAGGGGTCAACCCCTCCCTGCCCTGCAAGCGCTGCATGTGTCTCTATCATCCGAGGTGCGTTGGGTTGTCGCAGCAAATGTCAGCGGCTGGTAACGATCCCGCTTCAGTTGCGGAACTTAGCAAAGCCTTCATTTGTGGGGTTTGTAGCTTTATAAATATACAGATCTTATTTCAAAGTCTTTATTTTAGGAGTTTGTAACTTTATAAATATAAAGATCTTATCGATTAATTTTTCTACGTCGGATGTGTAAAATTCTGCCATTTAACTTAAAGTAAGAAATCGTATCTACTTGGCTCGTGGCTACTTGATGACTTCACATTTACTGATGAAGTTTCTCTGATGTTACAATTAAGTAGAACTTTACATTGATTAATATATTTATTTTATGTTACAATTATATAGAGCATTACATTGATTAATTTTGTGGCTCTGATGTTACATTTATTTGGAGCATTATATTTATTATTTTATTTCTCTGATGTTAAAATTATATAGAGCATTGAATTGATTGACTTTGTTGCTCTGATGTTAGATGTGTAAGGAACATGATGATGAAAAGAGCCCGGTGAAGTTACGCTACATACTTCCCACTGGTCAGCCTGAGGCCTCACTGATCGGGTCTTCTTTGGTTCAGTCGGGATCAAATCATAAATCAAGTGTTGCCACTTCTTCCGCTAAGAAAGTGTCTTCCATTGTTCCGGGCAACCATTCAGTTGTACAGGGTAACTCTGCTGCTGTCTACGTGTCTACCGCGGGTCAGCCGCTCCTTGGAGTGGCTGTGACTGGTCGACAAATGAATCAATCCCCCGGGACTGCATTGAGTGGAGGTCAGAGGTCAAACCAACCCTTAGGTCAAGCGTCCATACCGTTGGTTAATGGATCACAGGGACTGGGTTCAATGTTAGCTCAGGCCTCTGTCAATGGGATGCGAGCGTC
Source organism: Enchytraeus crypticus (assembly GCA_905160935.1). Taxonomy (NCBI): domain Eukaryota; kingdom Metazoa; phylum Annelida; class Clitellata; order Enchytraeida; family Enchytraeidae; genus Enchytraeus; species Enchytraeus crypticus. The sequence goes on along the minus strand of CAJHZI010000687.1, from coordinate 96,384 downwards.
CAATCAGGGTTTGATTCCCGCTCCAGTGGGCATAATCAACAGTTTCTCTCTGCCGCAGCCCATGCCCACATTGAGTCGTCCTCCGCCGCCTCTACAGAGGGCCACTACTCGTTCGTCTACGCCCACTCCAAAGGGTATGCCCATGCTACGTCCTGCTCCGCATCATTCTAATAGTAGCACTTTTACTTCGCCCATTATAATTGCTCCAGCCGTTGGCACATTGCCGAGTTCTGTTGGCTCAATGCCAAGTCCTCGATCTCTTTCACCTACTAAGGTGCCATCTGTTGATAGCTCCGGACAGCGTACCACGCTGAGAGCTCCTCTGAATGTGTCGCGTCAGGGAGTCTTAACTCTTCCTAAGGATGTCGTTGAGAAGTTGGATCTGACGAGAAAGGTTGCGCTGAACGTTGGAGGAACAAGAATTATAGTTCATCCGAACAGTTTTATCAAATCAGCTGATGGGTACAGGGTTATTCTTCCCAAGCAGCAGACAACAAAAGTGAGTACAACGGGAACGATTAGTACAACAGTTTCCACTGAGGCAATTAATGCTAAAGCTCTGACTACATCTATTGTTGCTTCAGCCAATGGTCAAACGGTGTCAACCGGTTCTCTTACAGAATCCACTCTGGCTCAGCCGGATTTAACCAGTATAACAACTACTCAACCTGTTCAGACTGGTTCTGCTACTAAAGCAATAGTTATCGCGCCAGTTGAGACTAGTTTATCTAGCGCTCGTGGCAGTGACACTGCTACGAGTGAAAGCACTATAACAAGAACAACAAGTGACTGCGACAATAAAGGTAGCGATAGCTGTGCACTAACAACAGCATCACCTCATGACCAGTCTTACGCAATAGCGAATAACAATTTTACTGCTTCCACTGATAACACGGGCAAATCATCTGAGGGCAATGTGGTTTTAGGTGATGTAATGAAGTCAGTGAATTGTGTTAACGTTAGTGGTAAACATGTTATTGATGGTTTATCAACAGAAAAGGCATTGAAATCAACTGGTAGTGAGTTGTTGAAAGCCAAGTCTACAAAGGTTAACGTAGACGATTTATCTGTTCCTGAAGTTATGCCGGCTGCGGTAGAGAGTAGCGAGTTGAAGGCTGAAGGAGGCAATGCGATAGCAATGGATGCTTTGAAACAGAATATTTCTACCAGTTGTATTAGTGTGGCCTCAAACGAGAGCATAACTGAAGATTCTATGCATCATAAAGCTGAAAATACTGAAGGTACTGGTGATAAGTTGACTGACAAGTCGGACAGTTGCAATAATGTTGATAATGAAGACTCTGTAGTAAAAACATTGACTTACGACGTAAGAACTCGTGATCCTAGTGAAGCAAAGGAAACAAGTATGGTAATTTCTGCTGACAGCCTTGCCGAGCAGTCATCTAATCATGAGAGTACTGCTCATGGTACTGACGTAACATCTAAGATATCTGATAACATTGGCTCAGCCAGTGATGGTGGTAGTGATGTAACATCTAAGACATCTGATAACATTGGATCAGCCAGTGATAGGTCAGAACTTACGCAAAATCCTGCTTGTTTAAAGAGACCAAGGAGAGATTGGTTGAATGCACGTAGAAATGAGTTTGATGTGCTGCACTCTGGTGTTAATGTGATGTACGAGATATTCAAACACTTAGATCAGCGTTCCTTGCGTAACGCTGCCTATGTATGCAGGACCTGGTCTAGGGTCGCCAAACAATTTAAAACTACGAAAGAGGCTTGAACGCCTAAAATAAAGTAGCTGAGCAAGTTAATATTCATTAAACAGACATTATCAATTAATTATTAACATAATTAATATTAGGGATGAAATATGGGATAAAGCTAAGTTTTTCAATGAGCTGTTTATCAAATAGTGGAAAGTTAACACCATATTCAATTTAGGTAAAGACTGTTTCGTACAAAATTATATTTAAATTTCATGTTGTCATCGCACCTTAATGTTGCTTTCATTGGAAATGTAGTTTCTGGGATTACTATTTTTTCACCCTCGCTGCAGTAGTTTGATCAGTCAAGACTTCCACAGTTCTTTGGTCCTTTTTCAGATTTCAAAAGCAAATCGCTGAAAATAGATGGATCTAAGTAACTGAACTTAACTAGAGTTTCATAAAGCAAGCTATTCGAGAATTGTTTGCCTTAAGACGACTGAAAAATCTGTGTAATTGTTATGAATGCATGAAGTTTAAGTGCCAAATCTGTGTTTTATTTAAATTTCTTTAGTTGACTTCCCGTTCTCTTTCTGCTTTGGAATCATTTATAGTCTTGCGTTACCGTTACATCAGGTTTTCAGTCTATTGTATAAAGCTTTTTATAGTTTTCACTGATCCTACACAGCCAACGAACTAATGGTGTGTATTTTACCCTTACTTCTTTAAAGTAAAGGCTAGAGCCACGTTTAACGAGTTTCCTACTCTACAGCATATCGCTGACGGGAACAGCACTAGATTTGAATCATGCACCTATTGATCCACCATCTTCAACTTGTGCTTTTAATAATTAATCTATTTATTATCTTAGATTTGGACGTGTTATTCAGACATTAACTATGCTGTGTATACTTGTACCAAGTTGTGATTGATTTAATGGCGATGTTTACTTATGTTACTATTACTGTTTGCTGGCTTCAGGATGCATATTTACTAAGTTAGTGTTGTATTAGTATTGCAATATTAGCACTAAGTTAATCGTAAGTAAAACTTAGTAGCAAGTAATTAAAACTTAGTAGCAAGCGCTACTGTGGTACTTATTAAGACCTAAAAAATTAAGTTAATATTGTTTTACATATCTGCAAAAGTTATTCTCATAAAATTCTAATATAGTGATGTGCTTCTGGTTGGACAAAGTGCTGGTAGTTCATATAGAAAGGTTTAGTGCTTCTGGTTTGTTGGTTGATCTGCAAGATCTCTCTTTACAGCGGTAGAGATTAGTATGCTCTTTGAAGGGTCTTCTGTGAACCTAAATCCATTGCTAATTCTGTTTTAATCTAGTTGTCCAGTGACAAACTGCTGTGCGATATTTTACGTAGATATTTAGGCGTCCATTTAAAATTCTGAGATGATTTCTCGTTGTGTTTGTCTGCGCATTTTGTTTGACCAGCAAGAGTCAAATAGAGATATATATGTTTATTCAACAACAAACACAGTGTAAAGTCGCATATATACAAAGTGTACAAGAAGAGAAATAAAAGTACAAGCTTACAACAAACATAATCAATGATGCAATTAATTAAAACAAGCCCAATACTATTCAATCGGTCCCTAGTGAGAGCATTGCTCTATCTAGCTAGTCGCCAATATGGTATGGGAAAGTTCTTCCCATACCATATAGATGGCGGATGATTTACTGAGAGGTTAAAGCCTTATTTTACGTCGGTTTCAACTCTTGTTAAGACATCAGCGACGGGAGCGACAAGGATTCGAACCGCCACACATGCTGATCCGCAGTCAAACACCTAGTCTTGGCTGCTAACTGTAAACAATAAGTCGTGTAGTTAAATGTTCAGATACATTTTTTTATTGGATCTAGAAAGAACTTGATCAAAGTATAAACAATGGTTACTGTGTTGTACTTAGCATAGATTCCTGTCTTGTTCTATATATTTTAAAATTATATTGAGATAATTTTGTTTAGTTTCTTTACTAATCACTTTTCGCCGTTCATTTTCATGGCAGTGTAGGTCCTTAGTGCTTAATTGAATGAAAAATATACTATATAATACTATTGTTGAAGGCTAAGTTTTTATAAATGTTTACAGTATTTGGTCCTCATTCTATTGTTTATCGATGAAGGTACGCTAGCATAATATTGAATATGGTTATCTGTACTCTACTTAACTGTTCTCTATAGGTTTTACTAACACAAGTCTATCGACTACTGTACCATTTCTGTAATCTCGTGAAGAAAATAAATGGGTTTATATCTTTCTCGTGACGTATAATCACTAAACAATCTGTTTGCATTTACATCCTTTATAAATGTGTAAGGAAGCTCTGTACAGCGAAACACTTTTCAGTCTATACACTGTACGGTGAGATACTGTTCAGTCTGTTCAGTCTATGCATTGTTCAGTCTATGCACAGTACAGTGAGATACTGTTCAGTCTATGCACTGTACTGTAAGATACTGTTCTGTCTATGCACTGTACAGTGTACAGTGAGATACTGTTCGGTCTATGCACTGTACTGTGAGATACTGTTCAGTCTATGCACTGTACAGTGAAGTCTATGCACTGTACTGTGAAGCACTGTTCAGTCTATGCACAGTACAGTGAAGCACTGTTCAGTCTATGCACTGTACAGTGAAGCACTGTTCAGTCTATGCACTGTACTGTGAGATACTGTTCAGTCTATGCACTGTACTGTGAGATACTGTTCAGTTTATGCAGTGTACAGTGAGATACTGTTCAGTCTATGCACTGTACAGTGAGATACTGTTCATTCTATGACTGTACAGTTAGAAACTGTTCAGTCTATGCACTGTACTGTAAGATACTGTTCAGTCTATGCACTGTACAGTGAGATACTGTTCAGTCTATGCACTGTACAGTGAGATACTGTTCAGTACACACTGTACAGTGAGATACTGTTCAGTCTATGCACTGTACAGTGAGATACTGTTCAGTCTATGCGCTGTACAGTGAGATACTGTTCAGTCTATGCACTGCACATTGAGATATTGTTCAGTCTATACACCGTACAGTGAGACACTGTTCAGTACAGTGTACAGTGAAACACTGTTCAGTCTATATTTATTGATCAGTACAATTCTTTGTTGAATTAAATTCTCCTCTCTTCAAATCTGCACACTATCTCTTTGTTCTTCTCTGATGGGCACGGCACGGGGGGCAGATAGCAGGGGTCGAGGGGTCCTGGGCTCGGCCTCAGCCTGTAGTGGAGCAGGGACCCCGGGTCCCTCTGCAGGCGAGGATCGATGTAAGCGGCCCCTGAGGTGGTTTGCCAGCTATTTCTGATCGCCTGCCGGTACGGGGAGTCGAACTCAGGCTGGTGGTAGGGGTAGCCTCGAGGCAGTTTACCTGTGTGGGTATCAACATCTAGATGGGTTACATACTTAAAAGAGATGTTTTGGTAATATAATTGATGTTTTCATCTAAATCGTGGCCTCTCTCTGTTTCTCTCTCGCCCTCTCTGTCTGTATCGCTCTCTCTCTCTTCTCTCTCTATCGATCTATCTATCTAGTGTTCTGTCGAATGACAGGTTCATAACAACAATTAGAGTGCTACAGTCATCAATGACAACATCGAGCACTATTGAGACAAAATCAAGCCGGCGTGCAAAAAAAGAAGGGAAAAAATCATCAGTTCCTTGTATTCTGAAGAGATCATAGGGCGGCAACATTCCTTCATTCTTTTCAGTCTTCAGCAACCCTCACAGCATCTTCCCTTGAAATGTTTGAAGTTTTCAAATCTTTCTTAATCGTGCTGAACCAAGTAATTCTACGTCTTCCTCTTTTCCTAATATCTTGGCTCGGAATCCAATTTCCAAAATCCAAGGTCCAAAAACGGTGCAAATTCCAAAATCCAGAAATTCAGTCCAAAGTAAAGGGAGTTCAAGAAAAGGTGGTTTAGGCGCAGGTCGCTGCTCATGGACACTGGATGGAAAAGAGAGATGGAAAACATAGGTCTTCAACTGCTTATGGAACTGCTCATAGGAAAGCAAAGGCTGATGTGATTCAAATGAAGATTTCCGAAGATTGGATGGAAGAGAATTCCAGATCTGCGGTGCAGCATGCTGGAAAGAACGATTAGATAGCTTAGAGCGTGAAGGTAAGCTAGGTCTCACAAGAGTAATTAACTTAGAAGATCGAGTAATAGCAGGCTGCATCACTTCAATCAAGTGAGACATAAAGTTTGTCCAGGGATAGTGATGGACTTATAGGTTAACGAAACTGTTTTGTAAATGATACGCTCTTTAATCTTTAGCCAGTGCAAAGACTTCAAAATAGGCGTAACATGCGAGTACTTGGAACTACAAAAAATTGCTCGCGCAAGAGAATTCTGAACAAACTGCAACCGATCAATCTCACAGCCAGGGAGATTTAAAAACAGGGAATTGCAGTAGTCCAACTTCGATTGCACAAGAGCAGCACCAATTGTAGCAGCTGTCTCGCGTGACAAATATGGACATATTCGACGAAGATCACGGATATGGAAGAAACATGCTTGTGAAGTTTTAGTTATGTGTTCGTGGAAGGTTAGGTGTTTAACAAGGATAACACCAAGATTTCTCACAGAAGAAGCAGATCATATTTTAATACCCGAAGATAACGAAAGAGTTTTCCCATTCAGCTTCAGAAGCTGTTGAAGTGTCCCGACCAACAAGAATTCAGTCTTAGATGGATTAAGTGTCAAGAAATTAGCAGACATCCATGAGGATATAGGCTGAAAACTTTGTTGCAGGAGGGTTTCAGCATTAGAATAGGAGTTAGGGGTGAAACAAGTGTACATTTGAGTGTCATCAGCATATAGTTCATGATCAAGAGAATGAGAAGAGATTAGAGTGCTAGGGGTGTTGTATAGAGGTTAAAGAGGATAGGACCAAGAACGGAGCCTTGAGGCACACCAAACTTTAAGTGAGAAGGCGAAGAGATGTACTCCATCACTTTCACACTAAAAGAACGATCCGTCAGATCGGAGGAAAACCAATCAAGAACAATTCCACGAACACCAAACCAGGAAGAAAGACGTTCCAGAAGAATATTGTGACCAATGGTATCAAAAGCGGCCGAAAGATCAAGCATACATAATCCAGTTAAGCGTTGTGTGCACATGGCATTAACAATAGAATTGCACAAAGATAGAAGCACCGTTTCAGTTGAACGATGCTTAGTATAAGCAGCTTGATGCTTATTAAATAGATCATTGTAAGAGAGATGAGTAGAAAGCCTCTGAAGAACAATTCTTTCAGTGAGCTTAGATATGTATGACAGAGTAGATATAGACCTGTAATTCGACAATAATTCCTTATCCAGTGTGGGCTGTTTAAGCAATGGAGTAATTGAATGTCTCAATAGAGTAGGGGTAACGTCATAAAGTATTAAACGACAGATCCTGAGGTGAATTGAAACCTCGCAGGTTCGAATCCCAGCCGCGCTGATCTGAGAGTAAAATCTCGGACATTCACTGGACTGGCTACACGGGAAATGGTCTAAATTGCCTAACGATTTAAACATGTGGTTTTAAAAAGTGATAGATATCGACATAGTTGATCATTTCACTATAATGCGTGTTTTTTTTTACTTTTAGTAACTGCACGCTTAAAAGCGCGAGGAAATTTGCCAGTAGAGAGAGAGAGAGAGGTTAACAATCAATGTTAATACTGGAGCAAGTATGTGAATGCACTTCTTTAAAAGAGAGGTTGGGATAGGATCCAAGTCACAATGTTTAGCTGGAGAGTCTAAAACTAATTTAGTAATCTCATCAATTGTAACTGGAGTGAAATTAGAAAGCTCATCTTTGGAATGATTCTCTACTGGAGTATGAGGAGTAGAGTTAGGAGCTGGAGTGATAGATTCTCTAAGATTGCTTATCTTATCTGTAAAGTATTTGGAAAATTGTTTGGAGGCAGTGACTCCACAGGAGTCACTGCCTGAACAATTGAGAAAATGGTCTGACGGCGAGTGAGATACAATAGTAACACTTAAAGGATCAATAGCAGAGAGACTTGGTGTAATAACAACATCAAGTGTATGATTGTCAATATGAGTAGCAACATTCACATGTTGAACAGCATTACAAGAGGACAGCAAAGTATTAAACTGATGAGTTAAGGGATCAAGAGGATTATCAAGGTGAATGTTGAGGTCACCTGTAATCACAAAGTCTGATTTAGAAGTAGTAAGGAAGGAGAGTAGGGTAGAAAACTCCGATAAAAAGAGAGAGAAAGGTTTGACATAGGGGAAGAAGATGGTGGTCGATACACTGCAACAACATGCAGAGTACATGTGCTAAATTTACCAGTGACTGAAATTGCTTCAAATGAAGAAAATTTATGACAGTCATTGCTAAGAAGGGTAAAGGGCTTCCTTAGTAGGAGAGCAACTCCACCACCCTTAGCACCAGATATCCTAGAGTCACGATTTGCAATAAACATATCATAACCTGGAGGAAGAATAGACATCAGTTCAGAAGGAGTAGATACAGAGGATAGCCAAGTTTCACTGATAGCAAAACAGTCAAACTTGTGAGTCTCAGCCAAATCATGCAAAGCAATGATATGGTCTGAGTTAGAGAGGGATCGGAAGTTAAGAGAGCAAAGAGAAATATTGCTTCGAAGAGAATTAACCGGAATTTTCGATCGAAACATGCTTACAAAACTGGCAAATCAGTAATTGTAAACAATGCAGAAAGTACAATATAAATTACGATATAGTTATACACAAATTACATAAAAATACAAATATGCAATAATTCACTAACGATCAAAACGTAAGCATTATAACTTTAACAATTTAAAAACTAAAAGCAATATAAAATAACGTGTAACGGATCAACTATAACGGTAAAATAACGGTCAAAACTGAAAACTGATTTTTCAACAAAATAACTATATAACAGGTTAACAATATAACATAGAAAAATATTTCATGAGACTTATAGCTGCATCCTATAAAGAGCACTCAATGTTCGACAAGTACACAACAAAGAGCTAATTGTTGAAATCCTAGCTTGTCAGCTGATAGCTCTCACAGTCTCTAAGGGCAGTGGGCTATTATCCTGACCACTTCCTGGCTCCGCTTATGTCCCACTAACAAACATTCATATCAAACCCGAAGAGACTTTGCTAAAAGAAGCTACGCACTCCAAAATGAGCCAAGCTTCTTGAGTGGCTAAAATATTTACAACTCGCATGATGCCATAGACGAGGCTGCTAACTATAGCTAATTTAATCTATCAGAGAGATCGAGACAGTCATAGACAGAGAAACATACAGTTATTGAGAGATTGGTATAGAAACAGATATGATGTCGAGACAGGCAGAAACTCCTAATACCATGCTATATTAAGCAGGTAATAGTAAATATGTTAAAGATTAGGTATGTTAGATGATTTAAAGACCCACTCATATGTGGAAATTAAGAGGAAGGCAGAAGACAGAGAAGAGTGGAGGCGTTATATAGCATGGGCCTGCCAGTAGGCAGTGCACTAAGAGAGAGTAAATATGTTATATACTACGGACAGTCACAGAAAGAGAGACTCACGTTTAAGACACACGACAGAGGGAGGCACTACTACACGGCTAGCCTCTTTTCTGTTGTAGTCCACGTGATAGGTCGACTCGTAATAGGCTCGGTACTGCACACATCAACACAACATCTATTACTCAGTGCTCTGTCAAATGGCAGGTCCTATTCCTACTCGTATAGTTCACCGGTCCTGTACATGCAAGGGACTTTACTTCGATGACTCGAGGTTTATTCTATATTAAATTTAATTTAGCTATCTTCAGTATCACAGTTCACTTTCATTCTTCCAGAAATCAGTGTATCGGCTGGTAGTCAAATTATTAGCACGTGTGTCTCCTGTAAAGAAGAGGTTACGAATTCTAAATCCTGCAGAATAGGCTCTCACTGACTTAATATTTATTTGTGGTGCGAAAGCCGACCATGCACTGACCTGTATATACTGTTCTTATCAATATATTCTATCAAGATATATTAACGTCAGTTTCTTCACTCGAAAGCGATGTCAGTGACGGGAGAGCCCAGGATTTCAACCTCGCACCTACTGATCCGCGGTCGAGTATCTAACCGAAATCGCCACTGGCTTCAGCCTATCAATGCAATTCTTATAAATTTCGCTCAGGCAGACACTAAACTTTAATCGCTTTGAGTTTTCAAACTTATCAAGCAGATCTCAAGAAATACTGACGTCAGATGGCAGCGGTTTAGCAAAAGTCTGCTTGCTGACGTCATTGCGTATTTCCACCCAGTTGCCTATCAACACATCGTTATGGTAACAGTTGGCATGGGTGGCATCGTGCCAAACTGAATGAGACCATTCCTTCTCCTTTTGTCTGCACGTCTTCCTAGAAAAACACTCAGATGGACCTCTTGGTTTAGAATTCAGCATTATATCATTGTGCTATCAGCCCACGTTACTAGAATTGTATAGTATTCACTATTTTCTTTATCAACTGTTATAATAGGCCTACTGCATGAAAGTAGATTTGTTTGTATATCTTCTAAGAGATTATTTGAATAGTTGTTCAAGATATTTGGCAAGACATGTGATGAATTTAAAAATTCTTGTCGATCGATGCTGTACCGTGCACTATTTGAAAGATAGAGTAAGCTGAATTTATGAATTTTGATCTTGTGCCTATTATTTGATAGCGCAGTAAGGTAGTTTTTAACTTTTTAGGCAGCTGTTAAGAATACTAGCAATCAGCTTTGTCTAATTTTCTCCGTAAAATTCATAGTACCAATTGATATATGATTGAAACTTTAAAAATATTACTTTTTTGTTACAAAAATATAAAATAACAATTACGGGCGTGATATCTTAGTAAAAGGAGTGGTCGTATTAAATTGCACGAGCTTACAATAATATTTACATTAATACACAGTATTTTTAACTACTGATTATGTTCTAAACTACACAGTACTAAAATCGAGCAATATTGAAAAAGACTAGGCGTATTACTAAATAATTCACTAAAGTTTAGAGAACAAATTAATAGGGTAGATAATAGTTCAAATATTGTTTTACGTTTGATTAAGAAAACTATGATCGGCAAAGGAAAAGATACGATAAAATTAAAAAGGCATTGCTTAGGCCTAAGCTGAGGTATTATGTTAAAGCTTGGTGTCCTTATCTAAAATGGATGGACCCTATAGATAAACTAGAGAAGGTGTAGGCTAAAGAACGAAAAGACTGATTAAGGAGTGCATGAATTTTAGTTATGGAAGCCGTCTAAAATAAACAGGATTAATATCTCTAGTAGGGCTGCTTGCGACACTTGGCTAAATTTAATAAATATCTGTAGAACTAGAGTTCATAAGTATAAACTCATTAAATCTAGAAGTATTTTCTATCTTACTGAACTATGTATCTGTGTTGATTAAGTGTGTAACGAATCTTAAACAAGCTTGTAAATGCCTTCGGACTCAGTACTGCTATGTTATTACTATGTTGTGTTATAATTGTCATGACGTCTTGGTATCATTTCAATTTTTAAATGTAAACAAAAGAGTACGCTTATCTACATGTTCATAGACAATAAATATGATAAGAAATAAAACGAAAAGCTGGATAGGACATATTATAAGGGGGGGGAGGGTTCGCCACTGGCTGAAGCCATGGCGATGTCGGTGAGGTACTCGACCGCGTATCAGTATGAGCGGGGTTCAAATCCTGGTCTCGACCGCCACTGTCATCGCTTTCGAGATAGGAAACTGACGTTAACCTTAGCTGTTTTAAAGGATGTAACAGAAAGAAGACAGCCAGGAAAAAGAGTTGGAGGAAGACCGAGACATGGGATGCTGGATTATAACTATCTGATAACAAATTCATAATTTCATATGTAGAGATGAGAAGGAAGGTCGAGAATAGAATTGGTTGGAAGAGTTATATTCCATGGACCTGCCAATAGGCAGTGCACTAGAAGAAGAATAAAAAGAAAAAGAAGAAGAAGAAGAAATGTCCATCTGATGATCACTACAGCTCCGGGATTGGAGCCAATGCTCACGGAGATGAACTCAAGTTACCGCTCCACAGAAGATCAGTCTATAATATAACCTAGGCCGTTTCCCCATCAAACCATGAGCAACAGAAGAATTCAAAGGAAGTTCAATTACAGATGTTTTCCAGCCACAGTTTGATTTGTAAGATAGATGGAGAAAAAACAACAGCAACACGGAGTGCCATGGTCATGTATGACAACATCGAGCAATACAAGATCGAAGCCAAGCTGACAGAAAAAAGAATAAAAACAGTGCAAATCCAATAACCAGTAAACCAGTCCAAAGGTAATAAATTAAAGGAAATGATCAAACATAAAATAAAATCTTCTTGGACAAATTCATCATTTATTCAACAGAAATGCAGATCTTAACAGACATTTATAGGAACAAATTCTAGTTTCATTTCAATGAACACAAATCGGCATTGCTGCAGTAACGTACTCTGGCTTGTCTCACAATAACCTATATATTGAAACGACCTTCAATGATGATGAATATCAGTTTAAATGACCACTTGTTTACACCGTTAGACAATTTCTAGTCTATGATCATGCCAACGAAGCTACGAATGATCAAGATTCTCCTCTCTGATCAACTAGGATTAGAAACAAAGTAGTTAAAGTCATCTAAAAGCTGGTCACGTAAAATTTCATAACATCATTCGCAGCTCTGCACAATGAGAGATTTGGCCTTTCATTAATTAATGATGCACAAAGAAATAAATGTAATTCAACGTCACACAACTGAATTCAACACCATTAGAAGCTCCACTGAGCCACAGATTATAACGTCTCAAGTGGTTTATATCATACAGTTTTCTAGATTATTCAGTTTAAACTAACTGTTTACAACACCTATATCGCTCCAAGGCTAAACTAGGTAACAAATATTTATCAAACCACCTCCTGTTCCCTCAGTCGAGGAACCCATTTACCGTCAGCGTTGCAGCAGAAGCACAATCAGCGATGCATTAGCCAGAATTCAGACACTGCACCACAGTCATAGTACACTATTTTACTACACAGAAGATAGACCTGGCCTAAGCGGTGACTCCCACCTACTAATATCATTTATCCCACAAAAGAGAACATTAAAAGCACTTCAAATGTTTAAATGTTCTTGCGTTATATAGTTGTCTGCCTCTAAAAGTCACCATAGCTAAAATCTTGTCCTTAATTCAATAGCTAACAATAGCAAATAGTTTTACTGTCCAGATGATTCTAGAATGAATTTCGCCACTACAAGGACACTAGTGCTAGCACGGCTTGCAGTCGAACCCAAGATCTCCTGCTCATCAGACCAGCGAGTAACCCACCAGTACACGAGGATGAAATGTGCAGGATACACAAAATCTATTCAAATGTCCTTCACAACTTATTAGTGTCTCTATCATAACAAATTAAACATAATAGCCGCTAAGTACAGGTCACGGAATGAACATTAGACAGTTCATCGATGCTATCCTTACAGTTCAGACACACATAGTTCAAGACTACCACAACAGATGTCGCTATAACAATATATCAACAGTTCTTCTTGTATCACAACAAGGCAGAGCATTAAAAATGAACCTATCAGTGATTCACTGGTCTATATATCAAACATTGCGCAAAAATATTTACATTCCTCTCATCTCAACCGACACCGGGCTAACATGAGTGGTTGACAGCAACAACACCGCTAGTGACTCGTCCTCTGAGAGTCATCAGCGTTGAGGTAAAAGTAGGTCTTGCCCTTCTTCTTGACCTGCTGTGGGCTGATCTTCTTAACGAGCTGAGCCACTGCGTTGACGAGCTGATCGTTGGATAGCGACGCGCTGTACGGCTTCAGCTTGCGCAGGAGGTCGTTGGTCGTCATCTGTTTACGCAGCAGGTAGCGCCTGACGACGTCCTCTGAGATACCAGACACGCTGCCTCCACCAGAGCTCACAGGGGTGAATGATGATGCCTCAGCGCTGTACCAAACACACACATCATCATCATCTTCTTCTACTTACCTTTTCCCACCATAGACAAAATCAATCTACCCTGACCATTTTTTGATCACCAGACCGGCATTCGTTTAGGACCTTACTTCTCCTCAGCACATTTCTTTTGTAGATTGGTCTGGGTGAATTGATCTGTAGTGATGTGTGCTGTTGGGGACGTCCCTGACATCATCCCTGGATGAGGAAACGGACGTTAAACCTTTATTATTATTATAATTATTCATTTTCTTCTTCCCTTGAGTCCCAGTTTAACTAGGGTCGGGATAAGAATTCTCCATTCCTCTCTGGTAAACTTTTCTTCCATTCGTGTTAGAATATTTTGTAGCACTAACAGCAGGAGCCTAGGCACTCACCAACCGAATGCCCTTTCTGACATAGGTTTGGATCTTGGTGCTTTGTCGCCTTTAACGACACATACCGTCCACGGTTGGTCTATTCGTCAAAAACCCGGACAGAACATGAGTACCAAATACATACAAATATACATGTGTATATATATATATATATATATAATAAGTATATATATATATATATATATATACATATATATATATAAATATATATATATATATATATATATATATTCAAATCCTGACCCTGGTTGAGCTGGGATTTAAGGGATGATGATGATGATATTCAAACATACAGAGGCAGGGCTGACACAAATCAACGCATACAGGAGTAGTATAACTAGCTATATACATCTTATATCTGCAGCATAGAACAACCGTTTCTCAATTAAGCAGATAACAAAGAGAAGCTAACCTGACGACTGCACTAGACGACCCTGCTGGCTCAATCTTTGCCTTCTTTGTTGGTGTAGTGGAGGGGGAGGGGTCAGGTTTGCGCTTCTTACCTGAGAAATATCAACAACAAAACAACGTTTAGACCTGCGTTACAAGCACATTGCCTTTATAAAAAGCTAAATCGAAAAAGCTAAGGTTAACGTCAGTTTCCTCAATCGAAAGCGAAGTCAGTGACGGGCAAGCCCAGGATTGGAACCCGCACATACTGATCCGCGGTCAAGTGTCTTACCAACTTCGCCACTAGTTCAAGCCAGTGGCGAAGTCGGTAATATAGTAAATTGCAGTTTAAAGTTTGTTTCGTGTTATTAAAAACTACGTCATAATTGTTGATTAATTATTTGTATTATTGCTTTGATAAGCTGCCTGAACTTCGGTGAACTAAGAACAAAATTACGAGTCCGATAATTTGTTTTTAAAAGAAATGTAACAGTTTTTGCTATTCGAATTAAATTGACCTTTAACCTTTAACACTTAAAACTTGAGATTCAGTTTCTGTTTAAGTTTCAGTAAAGCAGTCTCGAAGACTGAACGTCGACAAGGACACTACTATAGAATTATGGGATATTAATGACACAAATAATTTACATATTTACATTAATCATATCTTAACGAACATGAGCAGTATTCATAAAATTAGTTTCATAAGTTTCACAAATCAATAAAGATCGTCATCATAATATACAGAATTTTAACCTTATGCCAAAATAAAGCAACCGCTTACCATAAAATTTTAAATATCATCATCATCATCTTCCCTTAAATCCCAGTTTAACCAGGGTTGGGATAAGAATAGACTTTAAAATTTTAAATATATAATAATACAAATACAACTGTTACTTTTACACTATCTTATTATTGGAAATAATAAACTGTTAATTAAGAGAATAGAAACACAGATGAACAGACTGGAAGCATCAGGTGAGGCACTGCTGCCGCTAGCTTCAGCCTTAGAGCTCTGACTAGATGAAGAACTCGCTCCTTTCTTATCAGCAGTAAGCTTCTTGTCAGGCTGTGTTGATAACAGACAAAATTAGTTTATCAGGATTGCGTTAAACATAACAATTTCAAAAATGTTTAAAGCACAGATTACATACACAAAATTATAGCATATACCTCAACAGGTGTTCAAAAAATTGCCTCTTACGGGTTGAGTTTATCACACATAATGAGCTCAAACAAAAGTACACATCATAAGAGTGTGATGGATTGACTGCGATTACAAGAATAGTAACACCGGTTGACGTTTGAACTTCTTTCTGTGAAATATACAAAAATTTTCTTTTTTTTAATCAGTTAAATACTATCGACTAACAGTACCTGCTTGATCTACTTTGTATGTTGATTTGAGAAAAGAAACAAATATGATAGAAAAATGTGGAGGAGTTATATGACATGGACCTGCCAGTAGGTCGTGTACTGGAAGAAAATATAGTAAATAGTGAATAAATATTGAATTATAATATATAAATAAATTTTTTATTTATTAATTATTTAATAATTATTAATTAATAATATTAACATTAACATAGACATATTGAAATATTTATATTATATCATATGTAATATTGTTAATATTGATGTTAATAATATGACTAACCTGCAAGAAGAGAGCCGCAGTGAGATTTGAACTCTCCATCTTGTCGAGATCAGAGTCGGAATCAGAATCATCTGAACTATTGTCTGATTCGTCTACAATAAATGAATCAATTATTTACTGAATAATGCCGTTATGTAATTACTTAATCAAGCGATTAAGTAGGCGTCCACAGTCTACAATGTCGATTATAATCCTTAAAATTAATGTCAAAATGATTGATAAACACGTTTACATTTGTCATAAAGCAATACCATTTAACATCGGTATCAGTGGTGATGACATAGGCACACTAGAGTTGCAAGCTGAACTAATGTCAACAAAGATATAAAATATATAAAATTAAGCCGTATATAAGTTATTTTCATAACCATAGATGTACTGTAGAATATTAAATATGCTACAAAGTGTAAACAAACTCTTATTCTTCTCTTCTTTATTCTGTTCTTCATCTGCTTCTTCATCATCTTCTTCTTTTTCCTCCTCTTCTTCGTCTTCATCAGAGTCGACAAACTTCTTCGCCCCATCCTCGTCGACCACTCCCTTCTCCTTGTACTTGTCTGAGTCCTCCCTGTCCTTGTCATCGTACATGTCCTCGTTATCACTGAGTCAATCAATCAATCAGTCAATCAATCATTCAATCAATCAAACAAGCAATCAACAGCTCAGTCAGTTAAATAACTGATCAATCAACCAACCATATATCTGAGATTAGTAAAATTCTTACCTTCATATTATTTGCAGACGATACAAATATTATCTGCACAAACCGTGATATCTTGAAACAGTGAATTCAATTAATGCTGAACTCCTAACACTCTCTGACTGGTTTAAAGCGAAAAGATTATCGCTAAATATACAAAAAACCAATTACATGCTATTTGGGTATAAATACAAATATAACAATAATTCTGAAAATTTTCATATATACATAGATGATATCAACATTTGTAGAATAGATAAGACTAAATTTTTGGGAGTGATTCTTGATGAAAAATTATCATGGCAATATTATACTTCTTATACTGCACAAAAATTAGCCGAATCCATTGGATTACTCCATCGGGTTAAAACTAAATTACCTAAACATTGTATGTTAAATTTATACTACAGTCTAATATATCCGCATCTAATTTATTGTAATATTGTTTGGGGGAACGCTTCTAAAACCCTGCTCAACGAATTGATAGTACTCCAAAACGAGCAATTAGAATAATTCAACATGCAGAGTTTCGTAGTCATACGAACAATATATTTAAAGAACTTAAACTTTTAAAGTTAAGTGATATTCATAAACATTGCTGTTGCGTATTTCTGTATAAATTTATTCATAATGATATGCCTTTATGTTACAACTATCCGTTGCTATTAAAAAATGTTGTAAATTCTGTTTATAAATTTCGACAAGTTTCGGAATTTACTATACCATCGTTCAGAACTTTCTGTTGCGAAAAGTATATCGCTGTACAAGGCCCTAGATACTGGCTATCCCTTCCATCTAATTTACGATCATCTCGCTCCGTTAACTGTTTCAATATTAATCTTCGTCAGTACTTATTAAATAATTATTAGTGATCATGAACTTAAATGTATAATTATGCCTACCTATTATCATTAATTTTCTTTACTTTGAATTTCTTTATTTCAATTCTTTAATTTCTACTTTTTATTTTTTGTTTTAAGTTCACCATGGTTCACATCTAAATTGTGGTCACATATTGCATTTACTTGATTGTTTGCATTGCTTGTGAACAGTACAGGGTTGAATGACCCTTTTTGGTGATCTAAATAAATAAATAAATAATAGTCAATCAATCAATCAATCTATCAGTCAGTTCATCAGTCAATAAATCAATCAGTCAATCAAACAAGCAATCAACAGCTCAGTCAATTAATAATTGATCAATCAACCAACCAAATAATAGTCAGTCAATCAATCAATCAACTAAATCAATCAATATATTAATCAACAATTCTGTTAATTCATCCATCAAATAACCAAATAATAGTCAGTCAGTTAGTAAATCAGTCAAATAATTAATTGATCAATTAATAAACCAATCAACAGTACAACAATTCTGTTAATTTATTCAATTATTTATTAATTATCTAATTATTATATTAATATTAATTATTAATTCTATATTATATTATTATTTATTTATTATAAATTAATATACGAATCAACAGTTAACAATTCTGTTAATTCATTCATCTATCAATCAACACATGCACCTCACTCTATACCCATACGGTATAAAAAACACACACAAGATCACAGAAGACCAGTTATTTATGCTTAAAAAACATATGCAAGCACACACACACAAATACATTCAAAAAAACATGCACACACAAATGAATACACAAAACGCACACACATAAAAATGCACAGTACATGAAGAAATCAATAGAGAGTAAGAAATGGATGGATTGATGGTTGGATGGATGGATGGATAGATGGATGGATGGATGGACGGATGGATGGGTGGGTGGGCGGATGGACGGACGGACGGACAGTCAGACAGACAGACAGACAGATAGATAGATAAATAGATAGACAGACAGATAGATAGATACATACATAGATAGCTAGTTAGTTAGATAGACGAGAGATTGATGGATTGAGTTCCATGATGGATACCTGGAGCTGCCGGACATATAATCCACTTCCTCTCCCTCATCAGGCTCATCACTCTCCTCACTCGCCTCATCATCAGATCCCTTCTTCTTCTTCTTCAGCGCAGATCTGCTACGACTCTCCTTCACCTTCTTCTTCTTTCCTTTGCCAGCTACAATGTCGCAGAGACAGACACACACACACATATATGTCTACACAAACACACATATGCATATGTATACTATACACACAGGCACTGCATTAAATTAATTGAGAATTCAAAGAAAATAAAGTAAATTCATTCAGATTTGATTGCTATAACAAATCCTAGAAGGCTGAAATGCTGGAAGAGTAAACAAAACCCTGAAGCTATTATATATCAGATATATGCAATATATTGCATCGTTTGTTTCATTCTTAACTGAACTTTTTAAATTTCAAAAAGGTCAAAAACCATGAATCAATTCATATAAAGGGCGATATAAGTGATAAAAGTATTATAACAGAAAAACAAAGCTAAAGCCTGAACATTGGTTGCACTATAAAGACAGAATATTGGCTGTACGTCTTTATCAGCTATCATCATCAGTATAATCGTCGTCGTCGTCGTCGTCGTCGTCGTCATCATCATCATCATCATCATCATCATCATCATCATCATCATCATCATCATCATCATCATCATCATACCTCCATCATCATCATGGTCACCCTCGTCGCTATTGTCGTCTTCATCTTCTGACATTTCAGCCCATTCATCAAATTCTGTCAGAGTCTGCAGCAATATCATATTAAATCTATCACTAATAGAGTTCAATCCATCATTTAGGCCATCAATCATTAATCAATTAATACAGAACAATCCATTATCATATCATCAAGCTTTTATCAAGTAATACGGAATTTTGACAGGTCCCGAGCCTAATGCAGTGTGCATCTACTCAGTTCCCTTAGAGTTGGGCCTGCTTCAACAACCATGCAGAATTATACAGAAGCAGCTATTTAAAAAAAAAAAAAAAAAACAGCATGCAGTTTTGTAATGTTTCTGATACCATCCTCGAATGAGAAAATGATTATAGTGCGTCTTTTACTGAACACAATTTAGCATTCATTCTAAATTGAAAGTATATACGAACTGGGGCAAAAAATAATAATCTCCTAGCGAAATCAAATTTGCATGTAACCTGCAAATTTGGTGAAAATCTATTAAGTACTAACAAAACTACAGCGTTTTTAAGAAAAAAGTTCTAAAAGCAATTTTAACAAGGCTTATTTTACAAAAAGTCTTAATAACTTCGCCAAAAATAAAATATTTTTACAAAATATTCAGAGCTTCTAGAGGAGGACATTCTGTGCATAACTTGCAAATTTGGTGAAAATATATTTAGCAGTAACAAAAATATAACATTTTTATTGAAAAAGTGTTACAATCAATTTCAAAAAGCTTATTTAAACAAAAGTACCGAAAACCTTTTTCAAAATTTTGTAATAATTATAATTTTAACAGAAAAACCAATTTTAAACATCTTTTATTAGAGCAGCTAAAAAGATAGAGTTATACTCCACCATATAAGTAAACGAGCCTTTCCAGGGTAGCTATTTTTCTTAAAAAGGAACGACTGACATTTCGAAAAGCCTTGTTAAAATTGCTTTTAGCACTTTTCTCATAGAAACGCAGTAATTTCGTTACTACTGAATATATTTGCACCAAAATTTGCAGATTATATGCAGATATTCCTCCTCTAGAGGCTTAGAAAATTTTGTACAAATATTTGGAGTTTTGTAGAAGTTATTGAGATTTCGCTAGTGGATATTGTTTTTTGCCTCAGTCTGAAGATATCATAGTATTCTAAGATCTTCAAAGAAATTACCATCATCATCATCATCATAATTTTCCCTTGAATCCCAGTTAAGCAAGGGTCAGGATAAGAACAGACCTTCTTTTTCAAATTATGTAAAAAAAAGTTTGTATCAATATCTGTAGCCCAGGCGCTCACCAACCGAATGCCCTTTCTGACGTTGGTTTGGATATTAATATTTTGTTGCCATTTGCGATACATGCAGTCTATGGTTGGTCTATTTTTCAGCAACGTAGACACAACACTTCATAGAAAGTCATAAAAATGGATAATTAATGAATCGACTGTAGTAATACAGATCATAATATGTGGGCTTCCTTAAGCTATATATTATGAACTCGGTACCAATGATTTTTTGTTGGACGCAGACTTTCCCTTCTTGCTTTTGACGCCATCCAACTCTTCGTCTCCTCCCTCTGCCTCTCCATCCTGCTTCAGCTTGTTCTTGTACTTCAATGAGAACCAGTTGAGTACCTTGTCTCTACTACTCAATCAAACAATCAATCAATCAATAAATCAATCAGTTACTCTTCAAATCATTCAGTAGGCCTCATAAGAACGATGCATCAGTTACTCTATCAATCATTCAGTCATGAGTTACACTATCAATTGTGAAGTCATAAATAATTTGATCGTTTTATCAGTCACTCTATCAATCATTCAGTTACAAATCATTTGATCAGTCTATCGGTCACTCTATCAGTCATAAAGTCATAAATCACATGATCGATTTATCAGTTACTCATTCAATCATTCAGCTATAAATCTTTTGATCTTATTTTAGAATATCTCATTGCCACCACTTAATATAAGGCCTTAAAGAAAAGAGTATATTTGAACAAAGCAGTAGGTACTTTAAGAATGTATCAAAGCTGAGTCAACTTCAGGACAAGAAATGGCAGCAAATTATCAACAAGATATGTTCAGAGAAATATTAGAAATAGTACTTCTCAAACTCTTGCTCCGCCTCCTCTGACGTGAGTACTTTGTACTGAGCCAGCGGTGTGAAGTGATACCAGTCCTCCACCGGCTGTATCTCAAACGTCTTCAAATCACATTGCGTGAACACATAATAAGAAGCGTTGTTTGATACACCACCGTCCTTAACACCCTTAAACCTGAACACATGCGACAACATACATTAGTGCACATGTAATGTACACAAAGGCACGTATACTATATTTACATGTATCAGTGACACAACTTATTATGTAACTAAGTGAACCTTTGTGCCAATAATTTAGGCTAAGGGTGAAATAACGCTATGAGTATTTAACTGCGGGTTAGAGGATGAAAGGATCAAAATCAATACGTCCCTGTATTTTTATTTTTATAAATCTAACCAACAAGCCTTAACAAATAACCTGTAGGCCTTATGTATTTTTGAAGTTGGTTAAACAATTTCAGTGTAATAAAAAAAACACAAAAACACAACAACAAAGACAAAATCATGCATTTTTCATCGTAGTAATTACTACTGTAGAGCTCTTATTTACACACCTCTTTGTGGTCTTACTAGCAGCCTTTGCGACGTTACTCGACCCCTTGTTCTCAGACTCCCCCACAATTGACATAATGAGCGGCTGATCACAGGGGTTGTACTTGTGTATACGTCGGCCATATTTCTTCCGCCGGGCAAGTTCTCTCTGTTCCTTACCGAACTCACTCCCCGCTCCCGTCTTAGGCATCATCTCAACGTCATTGGCCAGCTTGAACTCCTTGTAGTTGTTTTCTCTCTCCATCTTTACTTTCTGCACAGAAAGCTCACAATGTAGTTGTATACACAACAAATAAAAAAATTCATTGACATAGAAATCAATATCACTGAAATTTTTAAGTAGCAATTAAGAAGTTCTTATTCAATTGAATCATTGATTGTCACTACTTTAAAAATAGATGTAAATAATTAAAACGAAATAGCTTAGCTAAAACTCAAAGAGATCATCATTGAAAAAGGGATGTTAAACTACACTGATACATTAAGCTGGTTA
Source organism: Enchytraeus crypticus (assembly GCA_905160935.1). Lineage (NCBI taxonomy): Eukaryota > Metazoa > Annelida > Clitellata > Enchytraeida > Enchytraeidae > Enchytraeus > Enchytraeus crypticus. The sequence continues at coordinate 73,803 of CAJHZI010000687.1, read as the reverse complement.
AGTTAAGGTTAATGTCAGTTTACTCACTGGAAAGCGATGTCAGTGATGAGCGAGCCAAGGATTTGAACCCCATTAACAACTAAAGGCCTGCAGCATTACGCTACAATTGATACACTACACAATATACAGAGACTACATGCCACAGAAGTCCCCGCGGTCTCAAAGTTGACGCTCGCCAGATTAGAAAACTTCATCACGCTGTACTTCTTGGGCGGAGCCTCTGTCGCCCTGTCAATCAATCAGACTACATGTTAGCCGTGCAGAAAAACCAAAACTCAACAAAGAATGGAACAAGTTACAAAGCAAGTACAACCCTTTACAGCAAGTACAACCTTTTATAGCAAGTACAACCTTACACAGAAAGTACAACCTTTTATAGCAAGTACAATGATACAATTGTATTAAATTTTACATCAGGGATGCTTTATTCTTTATATTTCGTAATTCTTCTTCTTTACTTATTTTTTTTATTCATCTTTGTCTGAATTTATTCATTCCAGCTCTTTTGTCTTTAAATATTTCTAATATGTATTGCATTAGTCAATAAGGGGGCGGGATTTAGTGCACTCGATTAAGCTGTGCGTCAACTGAGCAAAGTTAAGCTCCATCACGCCGGTTAGCACTTTGTGGCGACCACCTTGGAAGACCGAGTGTTGACAGCTTTGAAAGAAAATATCCCGAGGGTGTTGGAAGGTTTTCTTAAATCTGTGCCAGCTGAAATTGATGTGCCAACAAAAGGCAACAATTACTAATAACCATGGAGAGGAATGCAGGAATAACAAAAACTACAAAAACTGCAACCAACAAAGGAAACTATGTAGCACATGCAATATGTCATGTGTGTAACAAGACGAACAAAAAAATTGTATTAATTATAATTGCTATATTATGCTTAAACAGGGATTTTACGTAAAAGTGGTGATATGTCTACGCAGGGCAAAAACAGAAAGTGATATAGAGATAGTGATATAAAAAAGCGACATAGAAAAAGAGAGAGAGAGAAAAATGGAGAGAGAGATAGAATATGACCAAGACTTACTTTGGTAGCATTATACTATAGTACTCCACATTTGGGTCATCTTCCAGCTGCTCTTGCTGTTGTTGCTGCAGCTGTGGTGTCTGTAGCTGCTGAGGCTGCAGTAGTTGTGATTGCAGCTGCGGTGGTTGCAGCTGTTGGGGCAGCGGCTGCAGTGGCTGAGGTGGCAAGAGCTGAAAAGGCTTCTGCTGCTGCAGTATTACTTTATGAGGCTGAAGCATGATGGCTTATCTGAACCAACAGCAAATAAATATATGAATCTCTGATGATACTGTGACAGCGTAAAACTATGCATATATAGTTTTACACTATGTCTGCATAACCAAACTATGCATCAATATCATTCATGCTGACACCATGCATTCTCAAACCATATTTACAGTCCATCTATAACAAAATAACAAGAATTCCAGCTGTGTTGTATATGGGCAGAGCATGATAACTATGTATTGTGTATTTAGTAAGATGAGACTAAGAAGAAGCTGAAGATGATGTGGCAAACCAACTTAAAAGTAGGTTCAAATTTTTTCACACCACAACATAAATGCCTTCACACCACAACACACGTTTTCACACCTCAACACAAAGGTTTTCACACCTGTTTTACGAAAAACTTTATGACAATGGCAGCTAAAATGGCCTTAAACTTGAATATTTATAGAATTGATACAATAGAGCAATTAATAAAAATTTTATGTAATAAAAAATAAAGTATTCAACAATTTTATGTAATATAGTCTATCTGGTCCACCGTACAGGTAATTGTATAGTACAGGTAAATTTGAGGAAAAAATACGTGGTGTAAATTTTATATACAGTGCGAATTAGTAATAATGCTTAAGTTGCTTTGAATGGTAATATCTGCTAATAGTTTATTATTCTATATTAGCATAAGTCTATAATAAAAACTTATAGACTTATGAATTATGCAAACATGTACCAATAACATGCCAGAGAATCAAACGATATTTACCTGCGCAATGACTAATTTTACAAACTGATACAATGTTGCTTAGACAAACAACAATACGACTAAATATCGCTCACATGGATAACAAAATCAGTGCAAGATACACAACGACTTCTGATTGCATACATAGTATAGATGACTTTCACAGCTGTTAGCCGCGCCCACTTTTAGACACCTGCCGGCATTGGCATCCATATTGGATTACGTTTGTTGATTTTTAGCATTACGTATGTATAGATATATATGCATATAAAAAATAAAATTTCTATGTACGTATATTGCAATTTGTAAAAATGCACACGATTTATTAGTAATATACACAGACAGTGTACCTATGTGCCTCATGAAGTTATATGAACTTACGTATGAAATATATGAGCTCCGATCTTACCGGTACGCCGTACTTTGTAGATTCGTTATGTAGCTGGATTCTATAGTTGAAGACTTAAATTAATTATACTCGTTCAGTAAGTCTTGAGGACCTGCAACACTAGTCTAGTCGTAGTTTAATGCTTCAATACACAAAGACTGTAAAGGATTCAAATGCAAATCTTAAGTCTTAAACTATAGGCTAGTGCAAAAGGCCAAAACTTTCAATATTTCTTTTGTGTACAGATCTATGTATATTTCAATAAGTTGACTCTGTTTTGAGAAATTTGACCTTAATCTGCATTACGAAAATGGCAGAAATGACAGAAGTTTTGCAATTACTAATTTCATCAAACCATTAAAGCTTGCCAACAATAGGCCTATCTTATATTTCGATTGCTAATTAAATACATAAGTACAAAATAAAACAGAAACACGTACATCGTACGGACAGATTTTTGTTCCCTTTTCCTTAATTCCACTCATGGAGTCCAAATTTTGCCATTTCTGCCAATTAGCCTGTCCTATGCACTAATTGGCAGAAATGGCAGAAATGCTTAAATTACGTGTAACAAAGATTTCAAGAACCATCATATCCATTACCAGTTCATTAACCTGTAAGAAAGAGCCCATGTCCATATGCCAGACACAATTTTATACCAAATTAAGATGAAAAACTGCTTAAAGATACATATATAGCCGTGTATCGTACAGAGATTTCTGCATCAAAATGGCGGCTTTGTAATGTAAACAAAAAATGACGTGTCCATGAAACATCTCTATTGTTCCAAGGTAAAGTAAAAAAACACGCATTATAATGAATAATCAACTATGTTGATATCTATCACTTTTAAAACAACATGCTTAATCCGTTAGGCTATTTTAGTCCATTTTCCGTATAACCAGTCCAGTGAATGTCCGAGATTTTACTCTCAGATAAGCGCGGCCGGGATTCGAACCCACGAGGGTTCAATTCACAGCAGGATCTGTCATTTGAAACTTCATGGCATAGTATTTATTCCATAGTTACTTTAAATCATAGAATAAAGAAATACGTATTTTATCTAATCTTTGCTATGAATTATCTTTTTGGTTTATTTTTGTATTCTTGCATTGTTTATTTTGGATTTTATAAGCATATATGCATTAGGCTGACGATCTGTGAAAACAGGAAAAAATTAGAGAATTTAGAGTGCTACGTCAATGAAACAATAGAGTATCGATAGTTGAATCAAATCGTAGCCGCCTAGCTAAAGATTATATATATAATCAAGTGGAAATTGATATTATAAAATTTATTCCGGCCCCCTTCCACTATGAAGGATCCCATGAATATCAATATACATGTAGATCCAAAGATAGACCCCTATAGCAGTGGAACGCACCCTGTTTAACCACTGCAAAAATGGTGCAAAATTCAATATTCAGACAATTCAAGGATGGAGAATTAAAGGAAATTAAGGTTTACGTGCTGATACCAAATCACGGACACTAAATGAGAAATAGATAGGCACTATTTTGGGCAATTTTGTATTTAACTTAAAGGATTGGTTTTGGTTCGACAGTTTAAAAGGCTACATTCAGAAGGTTCGATGTTGTCATTGACTAAAGTAACACTCAGACTCTTCCGTGAGAGTCGTCATAAAGAGTGTTCTTATAGTTTTTTACATCCGTGAAACATCAGCTGAGATTGTAAACAACTCTTTGAAAGGTTAATAACTATAGTTATTAACTTTTCTTTATACTTTTTCACTCAACTGTCATTATTGTCAACATCCGACGAATCAATTTGTCTTTTATACTCGTGTAAGTTTGTGGAATTGTGACATTTGTTGAGTGTATACGGTAAGAATGGGTTGACAATTATCACAGTTTTACCTATGATTTCGGATTATTTCTGATCGATTTTATAACTATTTCTGTTCACTTATTTATGATATTCTGGATTTTGGTATTCGCACCGATTTTGGACATTCTTTTTGCTCGCCGACTTGGATTTGGCTCAATAGTGCTCGATGTTATTATTAATGCAGTAGCACTCTAATTTGTTGTTGTTGATTAAGTTTGATTAGTGATTGAATTAAAGTATTAAATTAGGTTTCTGCCCTGTATTTCTTATCTAGTTATGTTGTAGTCATAGAGTGGGAATGAGTGCTATAAAAATTCTGTACTACTAGATAATTCAGTTTAATTTAAGAAATGGGGTACCTCAATATTAAATTAACATGTATTCATTTATTTCATTGAGACTAATAGAATGCCTTGTGATACAATGGTAGAAAACTCGCCAGTTGAACAAGAGGTCACGAGTTTGAAATTGTGTTGCAAAATGAAGGTTTCTTTTCTGTGAGGGTGCATAAGAAGCTAGTTGTAATGCCAGGTGAAAGGAGATTCAAACTTGCGATCCCATTTCATTTCTAGACCCCACAAGGAGTAGAGTTGAAAATATCCCATGGAGTGGAACATAACAAGTTAAAAAGTTTAGTTTATTGAAAGTTTATTCATATAGGACAAAACCGCTGATGTAATATATACTTTAATAGAACAATATACATGTACATTTGCCGTTCACTTTTTCACCTGCATTTCATTGATGTTTCTTTTATTTTTTATAGAATGATAGAGCAACATGCTATTTAGAATGTCTAAATAGCGTAGGGGTAACGTCATAAAGTTTTAAATGACAAATCCTGAGGTGAATTGAACCCTTCTGGGTTCGAATCCCGGCCGCGCTAATCTGAGAGAGTAATATCTCGGACATTCACTGGACTGGCTATACGGAAAATGGAATAAATTGCCTAACGGATTAAACATGTGGTATTAAAAAGTGATAGATATCAACATAGTTGATTATTCACTATAATGCGTGTCTTTTTTACTTTAATACTTGATCTAAAATTAATTGGGTTTATTATGTGTGTATACAGATGTGATGATAGAGGCCTGTTTAGCCTTGCAGTATAAATAATTAAATTCATAGTAAAATACTACTATGATGGCTAAGAATATGAGACATCAAGTAGTTCAGCTCTACAAGAACGTGAGTTCTATAAAAAGATAAATAATTTAAATGTATGTTATACTATATGAAGATATGCATATATAAGATATTAAGGAACTGAAATATGAAATGATCAATCCAGGCATTGAAATCACTTGGCTGAGTTTAACTACTTGCACGCCACTCTTATACTAAGATTAATATCATGAATGATAGCTTCATTATGAAATATTTTTATTTTAAGTCCTTCATTTGTTAGGATAGATTTTATTTTTTGTTTTACTGATGAATATTTTATTGATGCTGTTTCCATACAAAGTCCACAATTTATTATGGAATGACTGATGGGATATCTGAGCCAGACGATATCGCAGTTGACAGTGTTTTAATTCAAATACATTTTACACGTCTGCAATTATATTTGCAATCGTCATAGATAAGCCTCATGAAGTGGAAAGAAATTGAATCCACTGCTTATAACTAATCCTGGTCCTATTGCAGTCAGTCTTATTAAAGCTAGAATGATACAGCGACATGCTATTATATTATGTGCAATATTACTCTGAGCCTTTCCAGTTTCAAAGTCTTAGGAGTCTTGAGTGCCTTTGAATATGCTTAGCTAGCCTTTTTATACTCTATTTTTCTGATTAGCTCTTCTGGGGTACGTTATCTGATAATATAAATTTTAAAAACATGTTTTAATAGTTACTTTCAAATTAAATCATATTATGAATTTATGATATACTAAAATGATTTTATTTCACAGCTGCTGTTTATGGGCAAGGATTATCCGAAAGGTTACGAGTATTTTCGAGAGAAGACGAAGGCAGCTTTCATCAAGAACAAGAACGTGAGTGACCCAGAGATGGTTAGAGTGTTGGTGGCTAAGGGCAAGTACATGATGAAAGAACTGGAAGCTCTCTATAAGCTCAAGAAGTATCGCACTCTCAAGCAGAGATACATCGAACCACTCGAGTCATTTGAATCGTCTGCCAAAAGGATAACAGACAACAATGATAAACAAGATATTAGTGATAAAAAACAGTCGTGAAAGCTAAATTAATCTTTAAATTATTATTTATATTGAAAATTAATATTTCACGGACTGAGTTGTAATATGTAACTAGCATTACGTTCTAATAATATACCTTTATCTTTTATTCGAGAGCACTGTTATTATTATATTTAATATTATTGCTTCCAGCAATAACTGCTAAGAGTGCAAGAGACTAAAATTAATTATAAATTATTAAAATATTTACATTTTAAATGGAACAGTTCAAGGCATTTTCAATGGTGCCGACAAACCAAACTCTATGCAGGCAATTCTAGTGCTCAAGTACATGGCGTGAACCCCATTGCAATGGTTTTGAATGATTAGTTAATTATTTTATTGTTGCTGAAGGTTGCTGTTGTTCTGCCACCTAATTTTAATTGATAAATTAACATTTGTTTCAATAAAAGAATCTAGTCCTAATGATAATTATTATAATTAATAGAATGGAGGTCATAATAGAATGGTCGTTTTTACTGTGTTATATGTAATTTAATTTTACAATAATGTAAAATGCAAATCAAGTTTTTGTATAAATATTTTTTGCTGTACAATGAAGTGATGTAATTGCACGTTTACTCTGTACCCTATTCTAAGAATTTTTAACCATCATTATAATTATTTTTATCACCGTAGCTATCACCAGTGTCATTTGGATAGATACGTGATGACAAATTTATCTGTGTACAAACTTTAGAAGGAACCCATCACATAGCATATCCGAAAGATGTCAAACTATATGCAAGTAGTCATGGATCAAATAATGCACCCATTCACTGACCTACTTTCAGGAGAGAAAACTTACTAAAAAGTTGGCCATTAGATTTCAGACAGCACGTGTCGTGTCCCAGCATGTGTTGGGGAACCCGAGGTATACACTGCAGCCAACGTCAGAAGAAATGGAAAACCTACTTGGATGCTATAGAATTTTGAGGCTACACTAATTCAAGAGATTTTGATTTAATTAAAGTTTTAGTTCATAGTGCTCTTTCTTCACCTGAGAGTAAATTATCATTAGACTATAATGACACACCAAAGTGTACCTGCTATTTGATAAAACATCACAAAACAATCGATCATGCCACCCTAGGTAGGTTATTTAAATGGCAACATTGGCTAAAACCTGGCACTTTCCACATTAACATAAAAGCTGCATTCGAAGATGGAGAATACACTAGGTGAACTTCATCGTTTATGCACACGTTTTGAAACGTGCATAAAACAAGAAACTGTAAGCAGGTACACAAAGAATTGTAACATCAACACCAGCTACAGCACAACTTTTATTAATCCTTTCAACATGACCAATTCCACAACATTCTCTATGGATTAAATTCCAACGATATCAGTTCAGTTCTCGTGCCTCGTCATTCACTAGTTCGACCTGTCTCTCATCTAGCGCGTCTATCAGCACACACTCTACTCCTGCTCAGCAGCAGACTGCTCAGGGGCACCACCACCACGACCAAAACCTCCTCTCTGAAAACAACAAGCAAGCAGCAATGCTACTAGATGCAGTCAAAGAAAAGACTTTAATGATAAATGCTTAGTAAATATGTAAAGTAATCTATTAGTCTATTATGTTGACAGCTTAAACAAGCATCTGTGCTTCCTGACCCAGTGTGCCATTATGTTATGTTATTATTGTTACTTTCATCATTTTCTCCTTCCAAACGATTGTTATAGTAATCATTGCCTTTGGTAGTGCACTTCTTCTTCTTATCGTGTCCTTATACAGCATTAATCCAGCATCTGACATAATTTCTCGCCCGATCGTTAAACTCTCTGAGATCCTCACGCGTGACCCCATCACCGGTCAAGTTGCAGTTCATCAAATGGTCAATGTCCGCCTCCTCTAGGCCGCATTCACATACTGTAGAACCATTATTAACCCCATCGGCTCATTGCAACCTTTGTCCGACCGACACCTGTCCTAAATAGTAGTCCACTGATAGCAGCAAGCATAGATTTAAAAATAACCTTACAGCACCCTGGGGATATTAGTATTTAGTATCGTTTATTTGTTCATCACAGCACAGATTATACAAACAATAGGAACTTGCATGTAGTTAGATAAACACATAACACTACGAAAGAGGATACCATAAAAGAGCCATAGCTCTGTTCGGTAATACCATAATTAGCAGCTAAAGCAGAGTCTACTTAAGTCTGAAATACAAATTTTTTTTTATTACATTACTAATTACAGTATAACAGTATATTCATTCAAAGCTGTCAACAATCGGTAATCCATGGAAGGTGGTCCACCATCCAACCCAACTCGACCCATTTCAGCTTAACCAAACACATTAAATCAAGACCAAACATAAACATATATCACGATACTATAAGTAAGCATATTATATTCAAGTAACCTATATAATGCACATTTAAGGGTCCATGATTTAACAGAACTCTACCTATATACAGGATGCCTTATCGTGAATGTTACACATCAATAGAACTAAAGGTTTAAGGATCAACAATGGCAGCTACATCTGCAACACGCTGTCGCGCGAAATAGTATTTAATTTTAAACTATAGGCAGCGCACTTTCAATCAGTACATCTCTTGTTATCCAGACCGTTGTTAACAATATCCTGCGTGCTAGACTACAACCTACATTGAGGACAGCAGTAAATTCTAGAGTTGTAACAGCGACAGAGGGAAAGGTCGAGACAACACAATTCACTTACAAATTGGAACTGTGGGGAAGCACCGGCTCCAGCCTCTCCCCTCTTATCAGCGCCCCCTGGACCACCGGCCCTCCTGTAGGCCTGCCTGTCCTCACCACCAGCAGCACGGGGTCCGGCCTCCGCTGTAAACACATCAACACATCCTCAATCATCATACATATAAACATGCACAGTATATTATAGCATCTCTTCCAATAGACAGGAATACTCCGACATCAGTTTCTTCATAGAGCCACAAGAGAATAGGATAATCATTAATTGCTCTTCTGTAGACGCTAATAATTTTAAATTTTACAGATCCTGAGGTGAATTGAACTTTCGTGGGTTCTATAACCAGCCACGCTGATCTGAGAGTAAAATCTCGGTCATTTTCAGGACTGGTTATACGGAAAATGAATTCAATTGCCGAATGGTTTAAGCATGACGAGGAATTTTTAAATGCGAGATTCAACGTAGTTGATCATTTTACTATAATGCATGTTTACTAGTGGTCTATTCTTCAGGCAGAGCGTGCTATTGCCTTGTCACGCTCGTGTCACTACTTGTGGTAACGTAATGGGGTTGCACGATTCAGTATAACTAACTACTGAAATCAAATAAGAATTTCAATGTATCATGAATAATCAATGTAGAATATTCACATGTATCTAATATGTTAATTATATAGAAGATAGAATGAAAGTTTTGATCTATAATGTTTCAATCAATTCACGACATGTAATAGTGATAACTTTAGGACTGATAACAAAAAATACATAGATTTTAATTCAACAGTAGAGTTTTCATTGCTTCAAAAGTAGCTCAGTGACAGGTGATCAAGGAATCTGAATCCTGCATATACAAACAGCAACCAGAATCTGATTACTCACAAATCTCGCCCAGAGAGCTGCACAAATCGGTTGTTACAAGTCTGACTACTTGCATGAATAATTCAAAATGAAAGAGTTTAAATTGTTTAGTATTCCAATTGGAGTGCAATAGAAAGATTGGTCATTTATTTGAAAAATGAAAACCTAAAATCGAAAACTAAAAATGGTCATTCGTTTGAAAAATGAAAAACTGAAATCTACAAAATTGAAAGTACAAGTAGTGATGGACATACTCTTGGGCCTGGGCCTAGCAGACTCGGTGGCCTTGAGCTGACGCTTCAGTGTGGCTGGGACGATCTCGGGAGGAAGGTGGAGGTAGTCACGCAGGTACTGGATTCCCTCGTTAGTCAGGTACCAGTAGTAGTGACGCCACGCAAACTTCTCTGTTACCAGTCCCTTAGACTTTAGAGACTGCACAAAGTAAGCAAAATCTTTGTATATTAGTACAAAATCAGAAAATTAATATTTGGCGCAAGTAGTTTATAGAAGTATAACTAAGCAAAACTTTCCATTATCATTCTATTTGATTCAAAAATAAATTTAAAGTAGAACAGAAAACTACTTTTAATATTTAACTAAACAAAATATTTGACTGTTTAACTCATCTGAGGATTTGTGTTAAGAGCTTCTAAGTACTCTCTCCTACCATTCATTTTGAGGCTATTTCTTATATGGACTACACAGATAAATTGATAAGTGAAGTCTATCCTAAAATTTTCTGTACACTGAAGTCCAAACTCACTTTTACCTCACTTTCAACCATTTATCTTGGTCACAGAAATACTCAAATATAGAATTAAAAATTTTAACCTTAAAAAGTCAAAATTGTAGCTAAAATCAATAGAATAACACAGAAATATCATGTCAGCATCATATAAGAAATTCATTGTGAGCATTTAAAATGTGTAAATCCAGGACCAGACAATACCTGCAGAGCCTTGATGACATGGAGGTTAGGAACCTCAATCTCAGGGTGCTTGGCTGCGTGGAAGTCTTTCTTAGCAACCATGACACCTTCCTTGAACAGGTGTTCAAATATGAGCATACGATTCTTCTGTGGCATCAACATCTTGTCGGCTGTGAACAAATAAATCAAAGACTAACTTGAATTTCTAATTGTTGGATTATTACAACTTTTGCCTCGATCTACAATATGACTGGCATGCTTTTCTTAATTTTTGCAACACTCATGTCTTTCACATTAGTTAATTGGAAGTTTTCTTGGCTTTCACAGAGGACAATAAAATAAAATAGAATTGCAATACTGCAGCATTGCCAATGATCGATGACCTATAAAGTTATAATTTTCTTCCTCAAATTCGCGACGAGGCTGGTATAGGATCGAAAGCATCAGAGAAATTAAACCCTAGACATAAATGTTATTATGAAATACATAAATTACATCTTTACTAATTAACATTTTTGCAAAAATTTCATGTATTTCATGAATGTAAATTTTGTAAAAATTTAAGTGATTGTCTGAAGCTAGAGATTTATTTATTTTTATCAGCCAGTCTTTAAAACACTTCAAATTTATAATGTAAAGATTTTTCACATCATCCAGATTACATTATCCCAGTACCGAACATAATGTTTTAAGTGACTATAGGCATTTCAGGTAAGCATACTTACTGTGCTCACTCACGTTAAAAACTAAGAAATGCAATTATTTAGCACTTAAAACAGCAAAATACATACAATATATATGTAGAATTCTATTTAAAGCCTATATAAAAATAATAAATACTACTCCTAACCTAAAAATTGAGAAAATTCAGTAGGATTAAATATGATTAATATTGAGCTAAATTTTTCATCATACCCGATATTTGTCAACAAAACGCAAAAAGGAAGAACAAAACTTGGAACAAGAACTTTACTAACCAGTTGAACATTATTTAAAATGAAATAGGAGCAACAACAATTGGAGTGCTACTGTCGTCAATGATACCATCAAGCACTTTTAAACCAAAAGTCTACAAAATCAAAATGAAATATTAAGGCAGATATGCAAACTGGTACAAAAATGGTACGAAAATAACTATAGATAAAAAATAACTACAGACCTAGTCAACTAGCTTATCTTCACTAACTATGCCAAAAATTTAGAATACGTAATTCCTTAAAGTTCACACGCATTATAGTGAAATTATCAACTATGTCTATATTTATCACTTTTAATACCACATGTTTAAACAATTAAGTGTTATTTTATTAAGTGTCAGGTAAGGTAATGAAATTTTTATAATAGACCCTGTTCATTGTGATTTAAACTCTGGCAATTAAGTGGGTTCAATTACGAGTCGAGCTGGTTTGTGAGTAATATCTCGGAAATTCACAAGACTGTTTGCACTGAGCTAGACTAAATAGTATTGCCCAGCGGTTTAAACATATGGTACTAAAAGTTGCTATGTAAATTTACAAATCTAGCTGCCAGTAATAATAATAATAATAATAATAATAATAATAATAATAATAATAATAATAATAATAATAATAATAACAATTAGAGTGCTACAGTCATCAATGACAACATCGAGCACTATTGAGACAAAATCAAGCCTGCGAGCAAAAAAGAAGGTCCAAAAAGGTGCAAATTCCAAAATCCAGAAATTCAGTCCAAAGTAATGTATCAGTAGTTCCAGTATCTAGTATGGACCCCGAGCAGGGGATCGAATACACCTAAGAAAAAAATGAGTTAGGGTCCGGAACATATGCATGCAGTTTTCCTGCGCGTCACCCCATTTTAAACCAGTGAGTATACTGCTATAGTTTTTATTTCTAAAATACTTAATTATAATAATAATAAAGAAGGTTTATGGTAAGGTTTCCTTATCCAATAAAGGATGATGTCAGGGACGTCCTTGTAGATATTACGAAATTTTCGCTACAAATTCTAGGTGCAAATTTTTATCTTTTATACTTTTCAATTTTATTTTTATGTTAACTTTTTATATGTTAAAATAATTAGATAAACCAGTCAAAGAGCAATAAGTGAAAAATTTATTGCAATTGTATACACAGTTGCTATATTATTTGTTATGAAATCTTGAGTATAAAACATCTGACATTGTTCACAAATAATAGAACAGTAATTAATGCTCAGCTGAAATTCTCAATCTGAAATTTTCTTTAAGTTAAGAGTTTTAGTGGAAAATGAAAGCTTTATGCTGTACAAGATTTTAAAATATGGGAACACTGTTGCTTGACAACGGGAAGCAACATGGCGGATGGTTGATGTTGTTAAGGGTGCGGAACGATGGAATTCTTGTTGTAATTTACAATTAAATGCGCGAAGTTAGACATAAATCCTGAATTGTTGATGTTCGAGAAAATTAAATGACATGCTATTAGAGATATTACTAGTGTGTAGCTATGTAGTTAATTGCAAGTAATAAATTAGCTAAATGATGTTCCTTTAGTTTTGTTGTTATTGCAATTACTAAATTTCTTTTATTTTTATGTTGGAACTATGAAGTAGTTAACTACTACCTATCAGTGATTGATCGTCTTTAGATATTCAAATAGCATGGTGTGGAAGTTTTAGTAAGAAAAACAACGTGTCAGGACTTTCAAAAGAACAGAAAATTTATGTTTGCATGGCTAAACTGCTTAATTGCTGTTGCTGTCGACGATTTAAATATACATGTATATTAAATGTGACAGTTATAGTCATGGGTAAAATTGGTATGGTTTAACTATATTGTCTGTTAAACATTGTGCAAGCTTTGCAGTTGTTCCAAAGGTTGTAGTAATGGATGTTTCATGAATGACAGTAGCACTGTAGTTGTTGGTTGCTTTTTATTTGCTTGCAAGATTGAGTTTTAAACATTCACTTTTCTTGTAACTCAGTTCCAATTTGCATTAGCTTAATATTTGCTTGTGCGTGCATTGTCTCAATAGCGCAATGGTGAGAGGTGTAGATAACGTCATGAAGTTATAAATGACACCCTCAGGTGAATTGAACCCTTGTGGGTTCGAATCCCAGCCATGCTGATCTGAGAGTAAAATCTCGGACATTCACTGGACTGGCTGCACGGAAAATGGTCAAAATTGCCTAATGGATTTAACATGTGGTATTAAAAGTGATAGATACCAACGTAGTTGATCATTTCACTATATAATGTGTGTTATTATTGTTATTATAATAGACAGCTATCCTTCTTTAAAAATATATGTATTATCAAGATATATTACTTAATTTTGTGTTCTTTAAAAATTCTGTTGCTCTTGGGATTCATTTTGTGTTTAGGATATAGTTACAGTTTAGACATAGTCTAACTGCAAATACTTCTGAAGTGCAAAAATTGAATTCTAAGTACAAATTTGTGTTAAATTTGCAATTCAGTATGGCACTGTGTTATAACTAAGGACTTTATTTTTCACAGGTTTCATTTGCTTCTTATCTGCCGTCTGTTACATGTATGTAAATTTAAATTACAGTGATATATCAGTATAAGAATTTCATGAAGCAACAAACATATGGCAAGTCTATAGCAAATGGATGTTAGAAGTCAAGTTATTGGATACGGGAGTAAATTTAGGTAATTTGTTCTACATGTTTTCAATTGCGCGCTTTAGTTCACGCGCTAAATCTAGTAGCCAGTTTTATATATATATATATATAGGATATATATATATTATATATATATATAATATATATATATATATATATATATACATATATATATATATATATATATTATATATATATATATATATATTATATATATAATATATTATATATATATATATATATATATACATGTATGTATGTATGTATGTATGTATGTATGTATGTATGTATGTATAGATATAAGTGTACATGTAATTACTAATTAATATTATTAGTAATAATAATACGTTAATAATAGAATATAATATTTAATTATTAATTAAAAATAAAACTTAATAATTAGCTATTTTTATTTATTAAACAAATAATTAAATAATTATTAGTACTTTATTAATAATTACCAAGTAATTAATTTTAATAATGGCTAATAAATATGGATAATGATAGTGAAAATCTTGGTTTGGACCACGCTATTATATGGATGTGAAACATGGACCTTAAGGAATGAAGATATTAGGAAATTAGAGGCATTGGAATTGTGGATACAGAGAAGAATGGAATGGATGTGAAACATGGACCTTAAGGAATGAAGATATTAGGAAACTTGAGGCATTGGAAATGTGGATACAGAGAAGAATGGAAAGGATTAGCTGGACTCAAAAGGTTACAAACGTGGAAGTTCTGGAAAGAATTGGTACAGATAGATAGTTGATAAGTGTATTAAGAAATAGGAAGAATTGTCGGATAGGACACATTCTAAGAGGGGAAGTCTATTAAAAGAGGTCATAGAAGGCAGAATGAAAGGAAATAGAGGGAGAGACAGCCCGAGATTAGGTATGTTAAATGATTTTAAGACCCACTCATATACATGAAGAGGAAAGCGAAAGACAGAGAAGAGTGGAGGCGTTATATCCCATGGACCTGCCAGTAGGCAGTGCACTAAGAGAGAGAGAGAGAGGGAATCTTCTGCAGTGCACTGCCAAGTGGCAGATTCAAGGTACATATTCTTACTCAAAGTCTGCTTTCTTTCTCTATAAGAGCACTCCTTAGATCAACAAGTTAATCCCTTCACAAAGTCTATGCCTTATCCATACCTTATGTAGCCTATAGCTTGGGAAAAGTATGTTTTCTGAGGTGGTTTCACATTGCCTTCCAAAGTTAGGTGGATTAATTACCATTTAATCCTGGGGGAAAATATTTCTTGGTGAGGTGGGTCCCCTCTTGTAATTCTCAGCTCCTGCCTTTAGTCGCCTCTTACGTACACGCGGCAGATTGTTTGCGGTTGCCCTATTCTGGAGTGGTTCAACCACATCCGAGCACAACACGGGGACGAGCACAACACGGGGAATAGCTAATAATAATCAAGCATGCCTACCTGAAGAGTGGGAGGTCATTTTCTCATATTTTGTCTGGGCTGTGTCCGATAAGTACCAGACACCAGACCCAAGTTAAACTTAACTGTTTTACTTCTAACTTAAACATCTTAGCTTTATTCTTAATGGGGAAATATGTGTGGTGTGCAGTTGATTTTATTTTTATTTAAGTTTTAATCTAGCTATACAAGTTTTATTTCTATGGTATTTGTTTATTAAATGTAATTGTAATTTGAGCAAGCATTATCTGCTGAGTAATGAACGTTGGTTAGCCAGGTAATTGTTGTTTTTACTATATATGTAGTATTACTATTACTATATTTGTTTTTACTATATATATGACTAATATATTTCAGAGATATTGTTGGAATAGAATATCTCATTGCGAGTTCTGCCCCAAAGTCTCACCACACTGATTTAGACCCTAGACACATGCCTCCCACAAAATCTGTCTCTTCTGGGGGATTGACACTCTCTCTGCCCCCCACCCCGTCCACAGGTTCAACCAGTGGGGGCAGGGCATCAGCTGACCGCCCCACCAGTGCCCTGTCGAGGGGGGTACAGGTGGTTGAAATGCCTGATATGAGGGTTAACCCGGTGCCCCTGACTGGGACTGATGACATGGAGAGGATTATGGATGAGTGTATGACTCCCGGTAGACTGGTTAGTATGTGTTCTAACTATACACTACAGTCAGTTCTTTGTTGTTGTTAAACCTATTTAAAAATCACTTGATTTAGATTTGACTGACAAATAGTAATAATAATAAATAATCATAATAATAACAGTGATTAGAATAATAATTTTAGTTCATGGACATTTTACTGAATGGTACAGGTAAGCCCTTGGGGTATTATGTATATGAGAAGCTTTTATATATTGTTTGAGTTTGGTATTTTCATAACCAGTGGTATATAAATCAATAATATTAATAATTATGATAGATTTATTGTGTATGAAATTAAACTTCTGCAACTTTTATTGCTGTCTTGTTAAAGAATTTGGCTTTTAACATCTTAACTTTTCAGTAATTATTAGGCTGTATCAAATTTTCAGAAAAGGAAATTCACAGAGTTTGTGATATATATTTAAAATTTAATTTTTAATGCATCTAATATATTTGACCTGAGTTTGGCTGGAGTACATTTTGGACCCTTTGTCAAGGTGCTTTGCTTGTTGGTGTTTTTGTCTTTTATTTTTGTATATAGCATTAATATTGGTACTGGTGTATTTAATTTTTAGTCTTTCTCCTTATTTATATTGTTGTATTTATTGGTTTTATTTAACATACATCAGATTCACTGATTACTCTTTGTTCATTTAAGTCCAAAGAAGGCTCCAGGTTTTGATCTGATAACTGGACATATTGTAAAAGAATTGCCTAGGAAGGGATTAGTCATGTTGACCTACTTAATTAATGCTGCATTTCTACTAAGATATGTTCCTGATATCTGGAAAGTAGCAGAAGTTATTATGATACCAAAGCCAGGTAAACCCCCCACTGATGTTAAATCATACAGGCCTATTTCTCTTCTACCAGTTATATCGAAAGTTTTTTAAAAGCTACTGTTGAAAAGAATGAAACCGATCATAGAAGAACGCAAGTTAATCCCTGATTTTCAGTTCGGCTTTAGAAAAAAGCATACTACAATAGAACAGGTACATCGTATATCTGATATAATTGAGAATGCACTAGAGAAAAAAGAAGTTTGCAAAGTATTATTCCTTGACATAGCTGCTGCTTTTGATAAAGTCTGGCACGAAGGCTTAGTATATACACTCAAGAGTACAGTATACCAAGATTTTAACGTCATACATGTATGTCTCAAATAGAACATACAGAGTAAAATATGAAAACGAATATTCTGATCTCAAAGATATACATGCAGGCGTCCCACAAGGAAGTATTATAGGACCAATCCTCTACCTGCTCTACACTTGCGATATTCCAGTTATGAGAGGAGTTACTCTGGCAACATTTGCAGATGATACAGCAATAATCGTAACTGGCAAAGATCTCGCCACATCCACGAGCAGAGTACAAGCAGGGTGTAATGAATTTCTGGAATGGATCAAATCTTGGAAGATAAAGTTAAATGAACAGAAGTCTATTCACGTAAACTTTACAAATAAAAGAACAAAGAATCCGAAAAGGCTCTCCATCAATGGTACAGAAGTCCCATATGAAAATAATGCCAAATATCTTGGCATGAATCTTGATAGTAAGCTGAGATGGAAGGAGCATGTTAAGAAGAAAAGAAAGGAGCTCAACCTCAGATATAGGAAATACTACTGGCTTATTTGGACGAAATTCTAAACTCTCGATAAATAATAAACTCATAATCTACTGTCAAGTGTTGAAGCCAGTCTGGCTATATGGATGTCATTTGTGGCTGTACCAAATCAACTAATACTAAGATTATCCAGACGTTCCAGAATAAGGTGTTAAGAAACATCGTAAATGCTCCTTGGTACATCAGAAATAATGATATTCATCATGATCTGAAAATATCCTTGGTAGTAGAAGAAATAAGAAACTCGGCAGCAAGACATAATGACCGACTCAGTCATCACATCAATCCGCAAGCTCTTCAACTACTGAACCAACAACGACGCTTCCGCAGGCTGAGGAGAACTAAGCCCTTCCAACTAGTTTAATAATTTAGTCACTAGACTAGAACAGAGAAACCTTCAATAAGTAATATACTTTAAAACGACTTCTTAAAGAAGTTGAAATTATTTGCGTTGTGCAACCTAAATTTAATCATTGGATTATCTTTAGTTAAGAATACTTTTAGACTGTCAGGACAAAATTAATGGTTGGTCTTAGGAGACCAGTTTTAATTCTATAACTATTAAAAAAAAGACCCTTTGTTCATCTTGAGATGAAGCATTCGATGCTTTTTACAATTAATTGTAATGAACCTCTTTGTTGCGATACTTGTGAAGGAGGTTCATTCTATTATTTTCATTTTTTTTTGGACAGACTACATGATTGGATGATTGATGCAGAGGGACCTGACTGGTAAAGAAGATTTGACTGAGGTGAAGTTTATAGAGCTGCACGTTGACACACGCGACACAAGCCTTGGTAACATTGGATCGTTTCTGCCTCAACTGGAGCAACTGAAGCTATCTAATAGTATCATACCATCTGTGAGGTATCATACCATACTATAATAGTATCATACCATCTGTGAGGTATCATACCATACTATAATAGTATCATACCATCTGTGAGGTATCATACCATACTATAATAGTATCATACCATCTGTGAGGTATCATATCATACTATAATAGTAGCATACCATCTGTGAGGTGTCATACCATCTGTGAGGTATCATACCGTACTACAATAGTATCATACCATCTGTGAGGTATCATATCATACTATAATAGTAGCATACCATCTGTGAGGTGTCATACCATCTGTGAGGTATCATACCGTACTATAATAGTATCATACCATCTGTGAGGTATCATACCATACTATAATAGTATCACACCATCTGTGAGGTATCATATCATACTATAATAGTAGCATACCATCTGTGAGGTACCATACTGTATTATAATAGTAGCATTCCATCTGTGGAGTATTGTACCGTATTATAATAGTATCATACCATCTTTGAGGTATATGGTATGATTCCTCATAGATGGTATGATGCTATTATAATACGGTACAATACCCCATATACCCATACAGGTATCATACCATATTTTAGTAGTATCATACCATCTGTGAGGTATCATACCATAATATAAAAGCATTATATTATCTGTGAGGTATCATAACATAGTATTATAGTAACATAACCGTGCATGTGGTATCATACCATATTATAGTAGTATCATACCATCTGTGAGGTATCATACCATAGTATAATACTATCATATCATCTGTGAGGTATCATACCTTAGTTTATACTAGTTTCACACCATCTGTGAGGTATCATACCATATTATAATAGCATTATATCATCTGTGAGGTATCATACCATATTATAATAGCATTATATCATCTGTGAGGTATCATACCATATTATAATAGCATTATATTGTGAGGTTAGAGGAGCGTGCTCAATGCTCATATCTTCACTTACACACATATATACAAAACAATCGAGAGTGCATTTACTTGCAGTGCACTTATGCACATGCCATAAATTCTCAGTTGCATACAATTACACATCTACATAATCTCAATGTTAGTTTTGCACACACACACACACACACACACACACACACACACACACACACTTACATATATAATTATAACTCACTCACACCTGTGCACATGCTTACACATACAAAAGGCTAAAGCCAAGTTTTACAATAGTTTCCTGCTCTAACAGCATTTCAATGATGGGGAGAGAACTGGATTTAAATCCTGAACATACTAATTTCCTG
Organism: Enchytraeus crypticus; assembly: GCA_905160935.1. Taxonomy (NCBI): domain Eukaryota; kingdom Metazoa; phylum Annelida; class Clitellata; order Enchytraeida; family Enchytraeidae; genus Enchytraeus; species Enchytraeus crypticus. The sequence goes on along the minus strand of CAJHZI010000687.1, from coordinate 53,443 downwards.
TCAAAGAACATGCCAACAAACAACCAGCTCACACACGCGTGCATTTACACGAATGTCAATGCACACACTTGCATGCATACACCTATAAATTCATATATGCACGCGTGCTCATGATAGCTTAAGAGTATAGGGCTATCGATACTAGTTAGAATTGATATAGCGTACTCTCGGTACTGGCTTTTGAATTAGAGGTAATTTAAAACCAGATATTATGTCATTTAGTCAACACGTATAATTATGCTGCTGTGCTATATGCTGCTGTGCTATATGCTGCTGTGCTGTATGCTGCTGTGCTGTATGCTGCTGTGCTATGTGCTGCTGTGCTATATACTGCTGTACTATATGCTGCTGTGCTATATACTGTGGTGCTGTATGCTGCATTGCTATATGCTGCTGTGCTATATGCCGCGGTGCTATACGTTACTGTTCTGTAGTTTGCATCATACATGAACTTATAAAAGCAAGTGCACATAGACTGATTGATACTTACTGATTGATTATTCATAACTTTTTTCATGATATTTATTTAGCCATTTATTATTTATTTATTTATTTTTTTGCATTTATTATTTTTTTATTTAGTCTAGATTTAATCATGATTTGGTCGCTGTTTGCTGCAGAGATCTGGGCAGCAGTCTGTCGAGACTGAAGATCCTGTGGTTACCTAGATGTGGCGTGTTGACGCTGGATGGTGTCAGCGCCATGAGTCAGTTGACTGAGCTCTACCTCGCCTTCAACGAGATCACTGACGTCAGTCCTTGCAGTCTACTGCCTAACATCACAATACTCGATATGGAGGGGTCTGTTTCAAATCTGTATAGTTCTATGTTTTCGTGCGTATAGTTCTAGATTTTTGGTATTAATCAGTGTTCTATATTTATCAGTATATTTCTTTATTTTCGCCATTGGTTGGAGCCCGAGGCGAAGTCGTTAAGTCACTCGACAGCGGATCAGTATGTATGGGGTTCAAATCTGGGCTCGCCTGTCACTGACGTCGCTTTCGAGTGAGGAAACTGACGTTAAACGTAGCTTTTTAGCTCTATACATTGCACAACTTGCATGATTATCGTTCATTTGCACTAATGACAAAACTTTCTTTTCTTTTGCTAAACTCTTTGAATTAGTTTACCATTGCTGTAGCACAAGATGAGGTTATAAACCTTCAATTTATCCTTTCTGCTTTTATCTGTCAGTTGTTTTGGAGCTGTGCTAACTAGTAGTTAATGAGTCTAACAAATGACCTGTACGTCTTTATGACAATATTCTTATGGTACTTAATAAATTAATAATATAATATATTAATAATTAACATTATATTATATTCTTAATAATATATAATATTTATTATAATATTATTATTATTATTATTTATTATTATTCAATATTTTTTTAAATATTATATTATTTATAAATAATATAATAGTGGCAGTCTTCAAAAGGGTACAACCTAGGCATAATTTCTTAATTTATTGGTGTGTAAAGCCATATAGTAGATACTTTTGGAAGTAGTCTGTTTTCCGAGTGATTTCATGATTTATTTATTACTGAAGTGATTTCTCTACGAAATGATTGAGATTTTGATTAATTGATTTATGGATTTCAGCAACAATGTGGATGACTTCGCACAAATCACGTTTCTTGCTCTGTGTCCTTGCCTCACTAGTTTAACTCTAGATGGCAATCCAGTCTGCATCACTCCCAATCCTAATACTGCTGATGTATGCTTCTATGATTGTCTCTTTACTAATAGATGCTAAGATAGTAGTACATACACATCACGTGATACTTAATTCTTTGTAGGTTCTCTGTTAGTAAGTTTACTGGCCTATATAATACATTTCTTTATTTTACTCCAACATTTTTATTCTCTGATTGACTTTTAATTGACTTGCAGAACAAACTGTGTGGTAACATGTAAAAGCAAGCTTAAACCTATTTACTAATTTGGTTAATATTCTTATATTGGCAAATTAATAATTGCGACTCCAGGGTTTCACTGTATAACTTTTAAATAAAGCAAGTTAGATTGTTTGCTAGAAATCCACATATCTCTTATTTTTCCTAAGAATTATGATGCTTTAATTTTTGAAGTAATTGCTCAATCCTATGAAACGAGTGTCTTAATTTTTTTTATTTCGCTCTACTAATATATAGAGTAAAAAGTGATTTTTTGCTTTAACTATAAAGTAAGGTAATGGAATTGAGATATTTCTCAGTTTTGTAAATATCTATCGAAACTGTTGACAATGCTAAGGTGTTGCTATATTGGAATTGATTGCTGATTTATGGAGTTTTTTTGTTATTCGTGAACAGTCGACATATAATTACAGAGAGGCAGTGATTGCGGCTGTACCACAGCTTAAAATGCTTGATGATCAACCGATTGAGTTAAACCACCAGGCAGCCAGTAAGCCTCAGTCCCAGGTGTACATTCATGATGAGCTTAGTCTAGCTTATACTGTAGAATATTGCGGAAATAAACATTCAATTAAATTCATAAAATAAACATAGATATAAAATTATATATTTCTAATGTTAAAAGTATGTCTTAATTGTATAAATAATTGTAGTATATCTGAAGATGTAATATGGTCCACCTTAAAACATGTAATAAATTATAATTTCTAGTGTTAAAAGTTTGTCATAATTGTAGAAATAATTGTAGTATATCTGAAAATGTACTATGATCTACTTTGTAACATGTAATAAATGAAATATTTCTAATGTTAAACAGTTTGTTTTTTCTCAGTATAAACATTTTTACTGACCTGCTTTAACATTTATCCCTTTTTGTCAACGAGAATGAATTGTGATATGGATAGTAACGATGGTGTATGTTTGGCGCTAGCTTAATTGTTTAATTTATCCCAATTTTAAATTATTTAATGTTTATCCTAATGTTATTCTTAGATAGCCTGTAAAGTGTGCATTTCTCTATGGTTCGCTTAGTAATTGCTAATTAAGAGAAAATATGCTTAACCAATGTATCAATAAACATGTAATGCTTACAATTGATTACGATTAACATTCATTATTTATTTTAGATTCTTGAAATATCTAAACTATATGAAATTTCATATTGTTTATTATAACATAACGGCACACTGGGTCAGGAAGCACAGATGCTTGTTTAAGACCCATTTCCTCCTTCCTCTCCATGGTTATTAGTAATCGTTGCCTTTTGATGGCGCATCAATTGCAGCCGGCGCGGATTTAAGAATAACCTTCCATCACCCTGGGATTTTTTCCTTCCTAAGCTTTTACCCACACTCAGTCTTCCAAGGTGGTCACCCACAAAGTACTAACCGAGGTCGGTGCAGCTTAACTTCGATAATTGACGCGCAACTAAACCAAGTGCGCTAATCCCGCCGTCAATCATTATTTGATTCGTATTATATAAAAAACTATATATTATATTTTTATCATCATCATCGTCATCTTCCCTTGAATCTCAGTTTAACTAGGGTCGGGACACGAACAGACTTCTCAAATCCTCTCTGTCCTACATCATGGCATCAGTCAATCTCATATTTAAGACTTTTCCATTCGTTTAAGTTTTTTTGTAGCAACTTCTGGAGCCTAGGCGCTCAGCAACCGAATGCTCTTTCTAACGCTGGTTAGGATCTTAGTGTTTTAGTCGCCCTCTACGGCCCGTGCAGTCACTGGTTGGTCAATTCTTCAAACAACCCGGACACAGCAGGGGGAATATATTATATTTTTATATTTTTTTGTCAATTGTAGTTATGTTCATTTATCGTGAGCACGTTACTTAAGCTCTAACTATTGCAATATTGACTCATATGATGTAGACTACACGTCGCCCTGGGGTCAAGCAGAAGGAGGGGGTGAGGTTGGGGGGAGACAGTAGGGGTGGTGCTAGAGAGGGAGGGGTGTTTGAACAGGATTGGAAGTTGATCGACGAAATGATGGCAGAGGGTGTAATGATTCATGATGGTATGATAGATGTGTTTCATAGTGATATGGTAGATCAGTAATTTTTATTGATAACATAACATTACAGAGTCAGGAAGCAATTTTATGCTTGTTTAAGACTCATCAGTCTCTTAACTAAAACCAATTAATATAAATCAAATCATACAGACTTCATGTCAACATGTGAAATTTATACTTAGCCTATGCATAACACTGAACATGCAATTAGCATCTAATTTACATGTTCTTATGTTTATCGTATTTATTTTTAAAAGCATTCACTGATTCTGCTTCCACAACTTCGCTTGGCAGACTATTCCAAGCATTTATAACTCTCTGACTAAAGAAAAATTTCCTTAAATCTAGTCTACTTCTAAATTTACTAAGTTTATAAATATGTCCCCTTGTGTTTCTGTTGTTTGATAAATTAAACCAAATACTATGGTTAACTTTGCTGAAGCCTTTGAGTATCTTAAAAACTTCTATTAAATCTCCTCTAGTTCTTCTCTCACTTAAAGAGGTTAATCCTACGAATTTTAATCTACTCTCATAACTAAGTTTTGACAGTCAAATACCAGCCTTGTTGCTCTGGCTTGTACCCTTTCTAATTTATCGATATCTTTCTTAAGATATGGGCACCAAGCCTGAACGCAGTATTCAAGTTTGGGCCGTACAAGAGCCTTATATAGCCTCATCACAATATCTTTATTTCTACATGCAACAATTCTACAATTAGCACTATTTACAACTTTATTACAATTTTCACTAAATTTAAAAGAGCTATCCACAAAGACTCCTAAATCCCTCTCGCTGTTTGTTGATTTTAGTTTAATATTGTTCAATGTATACTCAATTTCTAAATTATTATTCCCTATATGCATAACTCTACATTTCTCAGCATTGAACTCCATTAGCCAATCCCTAGACCAGTTCTGTAACATTTTTATATCATACTTTAAAATTTTAGCATCTTCAATGTTGTTTACTATCTTTGCTACTTTAGAATCATCTGCGAATTTACTAAATTTAGATACAATATCTATGTCAATGTCATTGATGTAAACTAAAAGATGACGGTACTGTTGATAAATGTTTGTTTTCACTCATAGTGAATTAAGGTTTGTTTGGCTCAGGACTAGTTGCTTTATATCTTTCTTTATTTAATGCACTTTATTATGTATATATTGTTATTGATCTTACGTGTCATTCATTTATTATACTGTCAATTTTTTACTAACGTTTCTCCAACTTGCATGCTGGTTTGTTACTACTTTTCTGTAATATTGCGCTAATTTCCAGTTGTACGTTTGCTTGTTCTTGTGTGATTGCTGGCTATTAGCTGGATAGGGTGTGTATACCAACTTTGATGACCTTGTGCTTGTATGTATACTTCTATGTGTACTTTCAGTAAACATAGTTCTCTCTTTATTATGCAAACAAGCTATGTAATATTGAGACAACAAATTAAATGAGTTTATTAATTCGTGAAAAATGACTGAATAAATGGTTCAGTCGCATCCAAGCACTAGTTTCATAAGGGATGAAACTAGCATACTCTTGCATCTTTCCAATTCTATAACATATTGTACTGAAGTGCTCCAGATTACTATTATGAGTTTGTATGCTATAGTATTGTAGCTATAGATATCTTATACACTTACATATGTATACTAGTGACATATTTAACCATTTGAATTTACGGATGTTTTACAATTCATGACATTATACTATATATATATATATATATATATATATATATATATATATATATATATATATATATATATATTTATGGTTATGTCATACACTAGATATGACCGGTGTAGCAGCAGCTGCTAATAACAGCTGCAGCAGCAGTGGAAGACCACAGCAGCTGAGGCAGCCGACAGCCAGCAGCTGCAGGCTAGGCTCTGCGCTCAAATCCTCTGGTCTGAGGCCTAACAGTGGGCGTGTCACAGCTAGGCCTGGCTCCGCCTTCAGTAATGCTGCTAGCGTTGAAAGTGCAGGTTGTTTATCTTTTCTTTTCAGTAAACTAATGAATGAATAATGATGGACTAATGATGGACTAATGATGGACACTGGACAGAAACATATGATGTAAAGTTTATTAGCTGCTTTCTCAATAGTCAAGTTTTCTTGTGCGTTTAAACAAGGACATGTGTATATTAACCCCTATATCTCTATATATTAATTAGATGTTATATATATATATATAGGATTCCTTGGATTAAAGCAGCCTAAGGTTAGATTTTCAAGGCTGCATTACTTTGAATGTCGGGGCAAAGACTTTCTGAACAAAAGTATAAGAAAACCATTGCTACAACTGAATAATCTCTCAACATAGATAAAGGCTTCTCTAGTGTAAGATAGCTGATAGCACAGAATTTAAATCCTACATGTTGTTCTCTAAGCAGGGTCAAATGACGGGTTTAAATATTACTCCTCGCGCTGTTCTTGGGATCACTAAGTAATGAAATTTTATTTGAGAAACCAGTTGAACGCTTCACAAAGATTTTTCCAGTACCACAATAAAATTGTAGCATTTAGCTTAAATAGTGCAGCTTCTTATGCTCAACAGAATGCATGGTTGTGGCATTTTTAGTTTGCTAACTGTCATAGTTAGCAAACTAAAAATGCCACAACCATGCTTAATCAATGTAGGAGGTCAAAATGTCAAACAAGTCGAATCAGTCATATATTTAGGGTCACTTATTCTAAAAATGGGAAATGTGACAAGGAAATAAACAGAAGAATAGCCATGGCTAAGGAGGCATATAACAGAATGCCAAAGATTTTTAGAAGCCATAAATTATCGATTGATACCAAAAAAGACTTCTTCAATGCTATCAACCAATATTGTTATATGGAAGTGAAGTTTGGACAATCTCTTCTGTAATGGAATCGAAACTTGAGGCAACAGAGATGTGGTTCTATAGAAGAATGCTACGTATATCTTATAAAGACCACGTTAAAAATGAAGATGTTCTACAAAGAATGTCAACTTGTCGTGACCTTTTGAAACGAATACGACGACAACAGATGAAATTTTTCGGACACATTATGCGGAACAAAATAGTTGAAAATACCGTAGTGACAGGAATAATAGAAGGAAAAAGATGCAAGGATCGACAACGAATGACGTTTATTAAGAGTTTTAGCAAATGGATGCAATTAACTGAAACAGAGATGGATCAGAGCAACAATGAACAGAGACATATGGAGGAATATGACCATGACCGCCCAGGTTTGGAACAGGCACGGCACTTAGAGAAGAAGAGAAGAAGAGAGTGCAGCCGTTTATCTTGTTTTGTTGTTGCACGTTTGGGGTTTTCGCACCCATTTCAGTTTTTTGGTCTATTCTTGGATTTCTTGAGCCCATTTTGAGATTGTTAGGTCTTGTACTATTACGCCTATGCTTAGCTCCATATCAATATCATTTGCTTGTATCAGTTATTCGAAGTATTTGATCCTGTACTGTCATAGTAAATGATTGACCTGACCTATATATTGTTTGTCTTAGATTCTATTTTTGCCTAGATTTTGTTGACTCTACAGACGACTTTGACCCGACCTGTGAACTGACCTCTGGCGCTGTAGTCTGCGGCAACGTGTCGAGGGCCTTGAAAGAAAGACGGAGAGTGGTGAAACAGTCCAGTAAACCTGTGCTGCAGGTATATTAGTTAATTAAGCAATCAATCACTAACATATCAGTTAATCAAGCAATCAAATAACCAGTTTGTGGCTTGTGGTGCTGAGAGTCGGATGTAGATATTCAGAGGATGTAGGATGCTATCCTCATCTTATGTTTCTCTCCCAATAGCAGTCAATCTCGTTATGTTGAAGTGACCATTCTTATCCCATAGGATCTACTATTGTTAAGTTACATTTCAAATGCACTATAAGACTTATTTAATCTTTTGATCAGACAACGATCATCCTTCTCATATTAATTATTATTCATTCATTTATAATAATTGATCAACTAGACTGTTGTAAAGTTATCTATAATAATTATTATAAATAACTTTATAATTATTGGTATCCTACATCATCTAAATTATCTATAATGCTAGGAACCGGACGTTAAATTCTTAAAGTATGGTTACACCTTATAAAACATTAAAGATTATGTCTACTATTCCATTTTCATTTCATTTTAATTGTCTAGATCTTGGATTTGATGGTTCGTTATATGGTATAATCATGAACGATGGAAGCATTGCTGTTGTTGCATGGCAGGTATCTAAGGAGGCTGGTAGAAGTGGTATCACTACTATTGTTGTTGTTGCTATGCAGATATCTAAGGAGGCTGGTAGAAGTGGTAGCACTGCTGTTGTTGTTGTTGCTATGCAGATATCTAAGGAGGCTGGTAGAAGTGGTAGCACTGCTGTTGTTGTTGTTGCTATGCAGATATCTAAGGAGGCTGGTAGAAGTGGTAGCACTGCTGTTGTTGTTGTTGCTATGCAGATATCTAAGGAGGCTGGTAGAAGTGGTAGCAAGCAAACAGTTGATGGATCTCGAAGAACTCTTACTGGCTGTGACAATGTGGACGATGAATTCGATAAACTGAGTGAAGAACTCAAGAAGTGGAAGATTGATCATCAGAAGTAAGTTGATTTGTTGATCTATTCGGGTGCGCTGAAGGCGCTACAATTCTGTGATATATATGATCGTCAAGAGTAGATGTGGCTTCTGGCCTCTCTGGCTTCTGGCCGTGCTTCGCAGGTTTGTAAATTATCGTAAGTCTAATTTGCCTCTTTAGTGATAGCATCTCGACTGGCTTTGAGTGAATTCATCAAAAATATTGGTTTACAATTTCAGGTTTCGTAAATTTATGATTGCTATAATTATTTGCCTTTGTTTTGTGTTTAATCCCAGCTGTTGCTGTGGTATTAATATTTTGTTTTTTCTAAATAACCTAATATTAAATAGCACGGCATAATAGATAAAAGTTATCCTGTTGTACACCAAAATAATTAAAATCCAATTGAAATGCTTTCTTAACTGGATTTTTAATGGTAAAAATTGCCTTTAACACAGTTGCCATTTGGCTAATTAGGCTGTGTTATCTTTTGATGTTTAGTCGCAGACTGCAAATTGTTTTATGTAGGAAGGATGTAACCTTGTTCAATCAATCTAATCGACTGTAACTGCGTAGTTTTGGTGTTGTCGTGGACAACAGTAGCCCTCTAATTTAGGTGTTGTTGTTGTTGTTGTATTGATTCTGAATTCTGAAGTTAGTCATATTTGAATTCCCTCTTTGGAAGGCGCTTGACGCCCTCACTTTCATCTCTAGGCCTTTGTTATAGACAATGAAAATATTAAAAGCCAAATAAAATAATGTCAGAAGCACTCTTAACCCCCGCCTACCCCTACCCCTACCCACACTGGGCCCCAAATCCCTTTTTGAAATTTTTACCACTGGGTGTTAGACAGAATACAGTCTAGCAGTTTCTGTGATCTTTAACTTAGACTATGATGTTTTTTTTCAGAAGAATGAAAGAGATTCAATCTAGCAAGGCTCCACAGGTTCTGAAAATCAGCTATGATGATCTACAAGCCATGCTATCTGATGACGATGATGTTGAAAGTGATCAGGATGGTAGTCTTTATGATACGCTTTCACATGGTAAGAGAATACTAACTTATATAATCTCCTACACACTGAGTTCCTGCAATACGACATTTGCTAGTTTAAGCTGCTGTGATTCTATTAAACAAGTAATAAGTAATTAAACTAGAATTAAAATAAATTATCCACCCATATTTATCATCATCATCTTCTCTTGAAACCCAGTTTTTGCAAGGGTCAATGCAAAAATGCAATACAATTCGTTTTAGAATTTTTTTTGAAACATTTTCTTGAGCGTAGTCGCTCACCAACTGAATGCCCTTTCAAACGTTGGTTTGGATCTTAAGGCTTTGTCACCCTTTACGACACGTGCAGTCCACGGTTGGTCTATTCTTCAGCAAACAGGACACAAATCAGGTACCGGATACAACGCAGGTAATTTCACACATTAATTACACTAAAATAATTTTTTAAGTTTACAATTGAGATACTTAAATGTTATAGTTATAAAAGTCATAAATATTAAATTTTACAATTACATCTTAAAAATAACAAAAACAATTTTTTAAATGAATCTCTTGGCTCAGTATGTTTTATTGGTTATGTAATTGATATCTGCTGGTTATTTCCAAAATACAATTATAAAAGTTTTATATTTTAATTCATACATCTTAAATTTTTAATTGACGGTAAAGCATCTATTACATTGATTATACTACCTTTGATTTTCTTTTTGATCATTGTATTTATTCTAGAATCAGGCAAACAATCAATTGAGACAAAGAAAGCCAGTAATGCTGTCAGATCCCAAGCTTCTCGTAACCTGAGACAGAAAAACCTGTCAAGGGTTAACACTACTGCGGCCGATGATGTGGAAGATGTTGCCGATGAATCTGATCTTGTTTCTAGTTCTTTACCTGCTGCCCCGGGTGGTGGGATTGTCATGGGTAGGAGAGGTGGGATGGGGGAGGGAGTATTATCTAAGAGTGGGGTGGAATTTGCGCCTAGGACTCTGGTGAATAGAGGAACATCTACATCATCACATGTTCAACCGCTCTCTCAATCCCATAGCAGGTAATACGTCGATTAATCAATCAATTAAAAGATAGATGATCGATGCCTAGGACTCGATTATTTGAGAATATCTGCGTAATCAAACGTCGAGACAAAATCTAAATTGCATAATCCTCTAATCAAGAAATTAACCTGTCAATCAGTTTAATCAGTTTAGATTGAAGCAGCAATGATATATTTTCTGGAGCTGTAGAGAATTGGGTAAACAGGATAGTTTTCTCAGGGAATGACGCCCCTGCCCAATAAATGTTAGTCGAAGAAGAGGAAGGCATAGGGGGCCCACCTCGTCATAGGCAGAATCCCCCAAGAATAATGGTATATCAAAAGAAATGTTTCAGATGATTTAAAGATCCACTCTTATATATAATCTAATTATATATATATATATATATATATATATATATATATATATATATATATATATATATATATATATATATATATAATATGTATATCTATGTGACATGTATGTATATATCTATATCTATATATATATACTGTATATATATATACTGTACATATATACTCATGCATATTTTAAGCAGAGGACAGAACTTGGTTGCCGGTAGAGCCTCCAGTGACCCCACTGTTGTTGCTGCTCGACCCATCAATTCCTCACCAGCTGTCCTCACTGCTACCCCATCCTCGCCAAAAACACATAGGAGGAAACCTGGCGACCAGCTAGATACTGCCATCCGCACCTCATTCGCATTCTCACAACCCACGGAGGGCGTGTCCCCCAGAATTCTTCCAATGGGATCTAGGGCCTGGGATACGTCTGAATCTGACAAATCCGTCGGAATATCCTCCCTAACGAAGAGACCAATTTTACCAAATGTTCCGATTCTGCCTTCGAAATTTTCTACGAAATAATTTAAGTAATTTGTAAAGTATTAACTTATTTTTATTGTTAAATATTGATTATAATTGAGAAAGATCTGTGATTTGAGCTGGTTCTGTCGATGATGGTGCCTTGAATAACTCTGTCTGGACTCTGTTCCTGTCAGCCTTGAACATGATCCATGTTTGAACTCTTTAGCTGATTCATGCTATGTTTCATATAAAAGTGTGGATAGAAACATAGTGTAACGTTTAAGACTGTCAAATGTTAGATAAGATATATGACTGTTTCTGTTTTCGAGAGCTGGTTGCAAGAAAGAGAAAAAGAATTTATGTTATAGCTAATTGTAACAGCTAATTCTAAATGTAATGTTAGCGTAAACGTGTGATTTAAAGAGTACTGATTACTACATTAATTACTTGTTACGCTGAAACTCAGTTTATACATTGTAAGAAACATCATTTTAGTTGAAGAATTTGTTAATTTAATTAAATTTTTAAAATTTATTTGACTAAATGTTTTAGTTAGTTGTAAAAAGTCCACTAACCTTCAAGTCCAAGTCCAGACTGGACGTCAAGCCCTCAAGAGCACTTCTAAATCCGAGTCCTTGTAGAGCAACTTCAAGTCCTTACAGAGTCCAGTCTATTGTCTAGTATAAATGGACTTAACCCCTTGCCTGGACTCGAGTCCTAATACTCTGATTTATTGACGGTTAATAATATTTTTGTTTAAGATTAATTGTAAACTTAATATTGTTCATATTTGAATGACATGTTGGTAACTATTTTACTAATTAATTACACATTTTTAGGACTAATTAATTATTCATTTAATTTTGTGGTCGTTTAATTGATTGCTTTGATCAGAGTATCTCAGTTAGATGAACTAGAGTGGTTGCTTAGTTGTTTGAGTGATTTATGTGATTGATTGTTTTGTTTGCTAGATTAATTAATACGTTCCTGAACTCTACCTTGGATAGCGGAACAAAAGTTAAACTTGTTTTTATTTTTGTTGTAATTGATTGGTTTTATATTTAATTGGACTTCGTTACAATGCTCACAATTTAAAGGACTCTATAATAATACCCGGTACTGATATGCCGAGTAGTTTAGAATTGTTGTAGCGTCGTCAATTTCTCTTTCAATGGTGATCTTAGAGAGATTGTACAGTTCACTACTAAGTGTTATCTGGTCAACTCAGTATTGCAGTAAGCTTCTTCTTATTCTTCTTCTTCCTCTTCTTCTTCTTCTTCTTCTTCTTCTTCCTCTTCAAGTGCTGTGCCTGTTCCAAGCCTGGGCGGTCATGTTCATATTCCTCCATATGTCTTTGTAAATTGTTGCCCGAATCATTTCTGTTTACGTTATCTGCATCCATTTGCTTAGACTCTTAATAAATTTCATCCGCTGCCAACCCTTACTTTGTTTGACATCTATTTTTCCTGTCACTGTCGTATTTTCAACGACGTAGTTTCGTATAATGTGTCTGAAAAAATTCAAAAATGGAAAATTAGCCAAGTACGGCAAGCTTCACTTGACTAATTAAAATGTGCTCTAGCATATACTGTGCGTCGCGCTACTTATGCCATTTAGAATGAGCTTCTTGTGGAGTTTGTTGAACTGATGTTTTTGCTGTTTGATATTTGAATTTCTATAATTATTACTGCTTTGTTTTTTATAATCAATCAGTATTGTGTATCATTGGTACTACTTGACAAAATATTTTTACGTACTACTCAGTATTACAAGATATATGCAGTATTAATAATTTCAATTCGTATTGCTAAAATATGTTTTCACTGATTAGTTATGATGTACTTTCTAAACTTTTATGGACTCATTTTCAACATATGTTTTAGTTTGTCATGTAAGTAAAAGGATTTTATATTAATATTTGTACCCTTTTGTAATCAATGAATTTAAATAAGTTTTCCAGATATTTTTCAGATAATGCTATTAGAAAATTCATATTTATAGAAGGCAATGGCTGGAAAAAATAAATTTGTTAATTGATTGTGATCGCTTGTTTTCAAACGACAATCGAAACGAGAAACGAAAACATTCTATATCGATTAATGTTTTTAGCCTTTCATTTCACCCACTAGCCTAGAGTGCACTACAAATATTTAGATATTTTTGCTGAGATAAATAATCGTTAGTTAATAGAATTGTACAAGGAGAATAGACGAAATGAATAAAATCGTATGAGTCGTAAATTGCTGAGTCATTTGTAAATTGCTGAGTTACGATGACATCCGCATGCTTGACGATGAGGACGTCGGTGACGTGAGCGATAATAGACTGATGTAATGTTTATTGGATTACTGGTAGGCTGACGGGGCTAGGATAAAGGGGGCATGTGGGGGGGGGGGGAGTGCGTGGGATACTAATTCAGCAACTTCAAAGTCTACAAAGCTGGATACGTATGGATACATCTTCCTTATTAATTCATGCCTATGATCAAATATAAAGTTTATACCTTTCGACTTCGGTCGCCCTATCACTGACAATTTTCTTGCATTTTGTTTTTACTGACTGATATAGGCCTACAGTATCAATTTTGGAATTTGTTAGAGAGCATTAAATCACGCTGTGGATTGCAAATAGTTAGTGATAACTTATATATTTGGAGACCAGCTTTGGAAAAAGTCATGTGATGTAATGTGTTTTATAATTAGAGTATGCTTATCTATATCAGCAGATGACCATTGTGTCATGCGCTAGGTTCTGAGCACAACCACATCTCCTAGTACAGACCTACCTCAACGCTTGCCTAGGTTAAGATCTCTTCTTAAGAGAGGACCCCTAGATAAGAACAATGGTGTGGTCAAATTAGCAAAATTATGCTGCATCATCTCCAGGGTCTATATTTTGTATTTGTATATCTGCATTCTTTATTGTTGTCTGCAGCATATGCCTGCAGTATATATTGCCAGTCATTCATCTTTAACGTGGACACATAAAAAATAAGCAGGAGAGAAATTAAATGCGAATTTATAAACCAAGAATATTGAAGCTGATGTTGCTACACTCGGCCCCAATATGTGTAAACAGTTAAATACGTCCACATGTAGGCCCCTACTGTTTATTGACACGTGGATGAAGTGGAGTCCTACAATAGTCAAAGTTGATTGTAACAAATGAAAATTAAGTGAAATAGAAAGGAAGAAAAAGCTTCCAAACAGGTGAAACTGCACACGAATTGCGTAGCCTACCTGCTCACCATTTTCATATTGTTCATAGCTTATCTGTGTCTCACTTTCATAACCTACATGTACCTCTCGCCACTTAAATTTCATTGCCTACCTGAGTACCACGTGTGTATTTACCAAAGTGCAACAGAACTAAGTCATTTGTGTCCTTCTATACAAGTTTTGTAAGCAGCTTACATGTAGAATATATTTGTGTCCTACGACAGTTTTAAAGCTTCTAATACCAAGAGGCAATAAACAATGAAAGCCTTCAATGAATCTAATCCCGGTCTACTTCATACATCTCATTCCATTCTAAACTCAGCATATATCGGTCATTCCCCGTGTTGTGTCCTGGCAAGTAAAAGTAAACACACATTATAGTGAAATGATCAACGATGTTGATATCTATCAGTTTTAATACAACATGTTTAAACCGTTAGGAAATTTAATCCATTTTCAGTGTAACCAGTCCAGTGAATGTCCGAAATTTTACTCTGAGATCAGCGCAGCTGGTATTCGAACCCGCGAGGGCTCAATTCACCTCAGAATCTGTCATTTAAAACTTCATGACGTTACGCCTACGCTATTTAGACATTCATATTATATTTAGACATCAGTGGCGGATCCAGGGGGGGGGCGGGCCCCCCTTAGGCCCGGCGTTAAATAAATTTAAACTATATTTTAATCGTTTCTATGGCTATTTCTGTGTCAATATGTTATAGGGGGGGGAGGGGGTACGAGAGGAAACTCAATTCAATCAGCTCAAATATGGGATTTGGGGCCCATATTTGGTACTCTAGGAGCCCTGTATAATGGAAGGGGGCTCGAAAAATGTTGATCGTTTTACTAGCTCACAATTTTCACTTTAGCCACTGTAGGCCTATATGAGGAAAAGAGGGTGCAAAAAATGTGAACTCTGTCCCAGAGAAGTGGTGCAAACAGCCTTGGCTAGGAGGGTATAAGCACTCCTACAGCTAAAATTAGACCACTTTTGCAATTCGTCCAGCTGAGTTTCTTCAGAGGTGAAAAAATTAACGTACTTTTTCCACAACAAATGTAGGGATAAAGGCATTTAGGTTTTCCTCTCATTTTAGTACGTGTATGGGGGGGGGGGGTAATATACGGGGATACACTCACTCTATGAGCCGAGCGCAGTAGTGAAAAATGTTGAGCCCCCCCCCCCCCCCTCAACAGCATTGTTTCTGGTTGCGTCACGTGTCCCGAAGAAGGCGGGTCGGGGGCGTAAGCAAAAAATGTGTACTCTAAAAAACAAATTTCGGGCCCACCCTTTAAAAAATTTCTGGATCCGCCCCTGTTAGACATTGTTTACTGAAGGATAAACCAACCGTAGTCTGTATGTGTTGTAAGAGACAACTGAACCAGAACTGAAGAAAGCATACAGAATCTACTTCAGAAGCCATATTGATCCCATGCTATAGGCTACATTAAAGGTGGGTAATGCCTCCTTTTATAAATGGATCAACTCATTAATTGATGTAGTACTCTTTACGGAGCGCAAATGCAGATTCTGAGTAGAAATTTGTGCCTTTTACCAGCCATTGTGCAGAACACTAGATAGATGTCAGCCACGTCGTCTTTTTTGGTTAAAATATCCTGTATATAATTTTGTTTAATGAGCGTAATATAAGTGCAAGTAATTTTTCAGATCCGGTAAGTTATTCAGTGCAAAGTTATTCGTACACCTAATTGGAAGAGTTTATTAATCGAATAATGGTTTTTTTTAAACATATCGAACTAAATTACAATAAATTGTCATCAGAATTTAAAACGACGAATATCTGATAGACTTGCAAATCGCTTGCTGTTATTAAGATGCGAGAAGCTTGATTTGAGATGTGAGGTCTGAACCTTACAGCGAGCACTGCTCCGCTCAGTCAAGTCACAGTGGATCTAGCGCTGTCATTAAGAGCGGTCACTAGCTTCTAGTTCTATCTCAAAACAAAGACAGTGCGCTGTTAAACTTACTATGAGACTTATTACATTGAAGGCTTAAGGACATACATTTTATAACTAGGCTAAGTCGTTCTCAGAATATGTTAACTAAAGTAATTTTAAGTAGAACATTATATAATATAGGATAGTCGACGTGCGTTTAAGCATGTAATTCACTAATGTAACTACATGTTGAACAATTTTGATGAATTTGTTACCTATAGATAACCAGATGAGGAAATAACTAAACCAACTTGCTGCAGCAGCAGAAAAATGACGTAGAGACGAATAACGACTTTAGAATTCACCTATAACCATAACGGTCAAGTTCTATTGATAGCAAACTATACGCAGACCTTCTCTTTCTCTCCCTCTTTCTTTCTCTCTCTCTCTCACTTTCAATTAGCAGGTCTATGGCATAATTATAACTCCTTCACATATTTCTATCACATTTTTGCCTTTTTCCACATATCAACATACGAACACTTTATCAAATTATCCAGCATCTCAGGTCTCTGTCTTTTCCTAACCTTTTACCTTTCTTTTCTTCTTTCAGTTACAACTTTTAGGTAACCATTCCCTATCCAACATGACCTATACAAATCTTCTTTCTGTTCCTTATCATATTTTAGAAGTTACATACTTGTGCCACATCTATGAAGCTCTTCGGCGTTTGTAGCTTTGTCTGACCATTTCGTCTTCACCATTCCTCTCCATGGCCATATTTCTAGGGCTTCCAATTTTCGAATATCCTTTTTTCCTAGCGTCCTGGCTACTCGTAGCCGTACAGAAAAGAATGTGGTTCAAACCATTGAGCGCACAATATTAGGTTAGTTAAAAGATTGGTTAAGGTTGGTTAAAGGTTAGTCTTATTGAGTTTTTTCTAATCTGTTCATCAACCACCAGGCAGTGAGTGAAATTTTCAAGCAATTGGCATTTTGATATAAAATTGGCATTTTGAAATTCTCATTCATATTTTCAGTCATAGAAGTGGGTGAGAGAAATTTAAACGGAAGGACAATGTATGCCGTTATAACACCTATAACTGTAGTCCACTATAACAAGTATAATTGACGTGGTTTGAATCTTGATGCTAATGAATGTGTTTGCAATGTAAGCTAATTAGACTTGAAGATTGAAGAGCTTCCTATTGCATTCTCTAATTTATAATCTCCAACTCTTCAGATGATGACGAATTTCTAATCAATAACTACGCCATCTGTAATTCTGTTTTAATTTTGATTTGAATTAAATTTTAAATTGTCATTTTACTTTTGGTTTACAGGCAAATTTGTCTATTATTTGGACTTTGTAACCAGAATATTCATCTAACATCTATTCCCTAAATTAGAATTATTATTTTAAGAAACCTTATAAAGTTTTATATCAATGATTCCAAGTTTCCGGTTCGAAGTAGTCTTTTGAACAAGTCTGGCAGCTTTTATATATAACGGTAAGTTAATAAGACTACATCATTGCTAGCAGTAAATGAGCGTTTACAAAAATGCTAAGTAATTATTATATACCTGAGACAGTATTCTTGGATCGGTTTTTATTGAATATAGTGGGCCTAGTCTTGATTATTTAAATATATGTAAATTAGAAGAGAGAGGCTCCACATATGATCCTGATTCGAGTCAGTAAAGATCCTAGAGGGCGACAAGAGTTTACCGAGAAAAGAAGTTCTCTTCTTTTCTCGGTAAGTCTTGTCAACCTCCACTGACTCGAATCAGCATCATGTATGTGGCGCCTCTCTCGAATATGAGGCTCCACACTTATGAGAATTTCTGAAGTTCTCTTGTGCCTCAAGATCATGAGAACTTCTGAAGTTCTCTTGTGCCTCATGATCTTCAGAACTTCTGAAGTTCTCTTGTGCATCACGATCTTAAGAACTTCTGAGTTTTCTTGGGCCTCATGATCATGAGAACTTCTGAAGTTCTCTTGTGCCTCAACAATACAATACCTAGATTCATCGCCATCTAGGTATTCAAATCACTGGAAATACACCTGTGATCGGAAAGATTTAAGAAACCAACTAAGGGGTTCTCATTGATCCTCTTACATCTGATTTTTATTAATATAATTATGTTATATGCACGTCACCATACTATATTCCATTGTTGTATTCACGCATGACAAACGTGGTGACAAGACAACGCATAAAATATTGATGTTGACGAAGTAGATGTGGCAGCAACCCTGTCTCTTCGTGTGGAGGGAGTGACTGGGCGACACTGACTGATCGACTCCTAACACCAGCCTCACATGCATAGTAATCTACAGGCGGTCTTCCTTTAATGCTATTTCATAAAGTTGCGCATAGTAAAAATGTTGAGTTAGTGTTTTTGAACGTTTTAGAATGAGCACAGTGAGAATAAAGACGTTGTACTATTCCCTTAAGCTTTAGAGCACGGATTAAGCTTTAGAGCACGGATTAAGCTTTAGAGCACGGATTAAGCTTTAGAGCACGGATTAAGCTTTAGAGCTGAGATTAAGTTTTAGAGCTGAGATTAAGCTTTAGAACTGGGATCAAGCCTTAGAGCTGGGATTAAGCTTTAGAGTTGGAATTAAGCTTTAGAGTTGGAATTAAGATTTAGAGTTAGGATTAAGCCATAGAGTTGGGATTAAGCTTCATGGTTTGGATTTAGCTTTGGAGCTGGAATTAAGCTTTAGAACTGGGATCAAGCTTTAGAGTTAGGGCTAAGCTTTAGAGTTAGGATTAAGCTTTAGAGCAAGGATTTTGTGTAGGAGAATGGTTTTACTTGATCAATTAGAAATGTTTCATGAATCTATCGCAGAGTTTAAGACATTTTTCCGTATAAGTACTACAGTAAATGAAAATTAGAAACTTACTAACGTACTGTTATTGCTCCTGATGTTGCTGATCGAGTCGACGATCAGTGATACCTCTGATTCCACATGTACGAGGATGAGGAGCTCAACAGAGCTCGAAAGAAAATTCTGAAGGACAAAAATGGCTTAAACAATTGAAAGAGAACGAGAGAGAGGGAGAGAGAGAGAAAGAAAGAGAGAGAGAGAGAGATAGAAGGAAAGAGACAAAACGAGGGGGATAAAGCAAGATTAGAAAGAGAGAGAGAGATGGAGTAAGTCACGCTGTAGGTCAAGAAATGTTAGTAGTGTTTGTTGTATGCGAGACGTGATGATTCTAAATTACTTGCTGACCGCTCTTCGATGTCCCCCCCCTGAAGCTCTCTCTCTCCCTCTCTCTCTCTCTCTCTACTATTCTCTCTGTCGGTCTCCTGTCTGTCTGTCTGTCTCTCTCTACTCTTCTCTCGTGCTGCAATCAAACAGACGTGTATTTATACGACGAGCAAGACTCCATATATTTAGTATTAGCTCTGTAGTTCTCTCGATTAATGTCTTATATTCATTTAGATCTCCGAAGGACAGAAATTGAAGTCTTACTATTTAATTATTTTTATCCCGACTCTAGTTAAACTGAGATTTAAGGGAAAAAGAAGAAAATGATGATGACAATAATGATGATGATGATGATGATGATGATGATTATGATCTAATTTGTCGGGCTTGTGACTTAGGCTCCTACTACATATTTCCGTCTCACATTTCCCGTCATCAGTTATAGTATGACCCAAATATTTGAAACTCCTTATCTATTCCAATTTTGTACTGTTTTTGTATTTGTGTGGTATATTTGACAAATAGCTTCGTGTGGTCATTTGTGCTATTAAGTTAATATGCTCTTTTTTAGACTACGACAACGCTAGGGTAACGCCCTAAGAACGACTAAGCGGATGAGTTCAATTTCAATAATAATAATAATAATAACAATAATAATAGTAATAATAAAACCTTAACATCCATTTCCTCATACAAGGATGATGTCAGGGACGTCAACTTGAATTAAAGCGACTCGCTTTCAAACACTTGGCAAATCTGTTAGACAGTCCCGTTCAGAGTTTGACGTAGATCTTCTGACTAATCCTCTCTGGGAAGATTAATCTTGCTCCTGTGCCGAAAGCCTATTTTCAATGTGTAATGCAGCTGTATCTGTAAATGATAAATGATATACGTCATCATTAGATAAAACCATAGAACTAGAAGCTAGCAGGATAACCGTTAATTAATATACATTCATGACACTGTTATGAAGACATTAGTTTGCAAAATTTCTAAACACCTTCACGGTGTTCCACTCACATACTCCCCTCCCCTCTCGACATTTACTCCAGTCACGACAGATTTCTATAATCCAGATGAGCGTTAATGCTGCTGAGCCTGCGCTCGCTATAGCGATGAAACGACAGCGTCTGCTGTCATTTCAACGACAAAGAAAAGCAGCAACAAATTCCTGCACCGCATTCTGCTACATCTTCACTGCTAGATTTTATCATCTGCGCTCGGATTCTGAAATGCAGCATCAGCGCATAGTCTTCGTCTAGATGTTAGAGCTCGAAGAAAAAGCGAGATCACTAAAAGTGTTAGGCCACTGATCAAGAAAAGAGAGTCAGTTCATGCAGAACTATGATATACAGACTGCGTCAAAAAAACTTGACCCCCTACAGAAAATTTTCTATAAGTTGGTATCTGATGTCTCTTTATCATGCAAATTTTGGCGATAATACATGATCCAATTCTACACATGCTGAAAAGTTCATGAAAATATATTTACAATAATTCGAGTTACAGATCTTTTTGCGCCGTGCCCCTACCTCTTATAAGTTCTCCAAGCAGTTTGCCACCGAATACTCCTTATTAGAGCCCTTCATTGATTCTTTGTTTTGGTAGTAGCAATCATGCGAACTGATGCGGCAGAAACCCCCAATACTTGAGATATCTGACGTGTATTACGATTTGTTCCAGGCTCTCCTTCCCGAGAACCAATTAGTTTCTCAACAGCAATATTAGCAGAAATTCTGGCACTTTTGGACCAGACACTGCCCGCCTTTCTGTCAGTTGCTCTCTCTCTGTAATCTTCCGACAATTACTCTTAGTAGTTGACAAGGATCATCCTTTCAGCGGATAGTCTTGCTTTATTCTTTTCATCCCGTTGTTTAGCTCATGGAGTATTCGTATCCGCAACTTATAGTGATAAACTGCTTAGAGAATCTATAGGAGGTAGGGTCATGGCGCAAATTAATATGTAACTCGAAATGTGATGCATATATTTCCATACATTTTTCGGCATACATGTAGAATTGGACCATGAATTTTCGCTTCAATTTGTGTGTTAGAGAGATCATCAGATAACAAAGTTATAGAAAAGTTTATGTCGGAAATCTATAAAAGGTTGCGGCATGGCACAAAATGATCTGTAACTCGAATTTTGTTGCATATATTTATATTTTCATCACTTTTTCAGCATGTATTTATAATTGGACCACGAATAATTGCTTAAATTTACATGATAAGGAGACATCAGATACAAAAGTTATAGAAAATTTTCTGTAGGGGGTCAGTTTTTTTGACGCAGTCTGTAGATGAAGAATGTTGAACTAGGATATAGATGAAGAATGTTGCACTAGGACTTAGACGATGATGTGGAGCCCCTTGAAGCAGCAGCAATGCCTTAATGATGTCAAATATCCGCAGCTGAAATCTTTAGTTTTTAACAGTAAATGTTTTCGCTTTGACCATGGAGTATAGTCTACAGTATTTATAAATATCACGACGCAACTGTACTTTGCTTAATTTGGTTTTACTATGTGAGCGATGGAATGTCAAATCGGAATAATGATATAAATCGGTTGTTGACTCTTAGCTGCGCAGATATTGTGAGCAATGCAAAGTAAAGTGAAAAATCGTGGGAACAGTAGGTGTAACTTATGCACACCCTCACGCAGGCATATACTTTTGTGTGCACATACACGCGCACACTTTTGTACACACACATACTCGTGCACACATATACTTGTGTGCATATACACTTGCAGTATATGGCTGGAGCCAGTGGCAATGTCGGTAAGATATTCGACCGCGGATCAGTATGTGCGTAGTTCAAATCCTGGGATCGCCCATCACTGACATCGCTTTCGAGTGAGGAAACTGACGTTAACATTAGCCTTTTTACATACACGCATGCACACAAATTCAAATTGGTGCGCGCAGTCATACTTATGTACACATATATTCACATATGTACAAAGACACGTTTGTGTACAAATACAAACTTTCTTGTGAACAAACATGTTCGCACACACAATTGTACTCGCATATATGCACACTTGTGCTCACAAACTTGTACACAGATATGCACACACATGTACAGAGACATGCATAAACTATGCACACACACTTGTGCACAGACATGCACACACACTTGTGCACAAAAATGCACCCACTTGTCCAAACAAACTTGTGCACAGACATGCACACACTTGTACACAGATAGACACACACTTGTGCACAGATATACACACACTTGTGCACAGACATACACACTCTGGTGCACAGACACACACACACTTGTGCAGAGACATGCACACACACTTGTGCACAGATATACACACACTTGTGCACGGACATGCACACACTTGTGCACAGACATACAAACATTTGTACACAGACATACACACACTTACGCACAGACATGCACACACGTGTGCACAGACACACACATACACACACTTGTGCACAGACATGCACACACACACTTGTGCACAGACATGCACACACACACACACAAACTTCCGCACAGACAGGCAGACATAGGTGCAGAGATTCAGCGACTAGGAGAACTGACACTGTATTGAATCCCATGGGATAAAGCCGCAGCGCTCCTAGCGACAAATCCTCTACACTCATTCTTGATTTCTTTCTCACTTAGCTCTCTCAGACCCCCCCCCTCCTGTCGCTCGCATCCATTCCCATTCTCTTGTTCTCTGCCCCTAATCCACATTACCAGACCATTTTCACTGTCCCGATTGACCGTTGAGTCGATACTTCTTGTTTGAAATAATAGTGAAGTTTGTCAGAATAGAAAAAATAGAAAAGCATACTTTAATCAGTTTCGTAATAACTATTAAAAGGTGTAAGGCGAGTAAGCACGAATAGTTAAACTTATATGATGCAAAGCTTGTCAACATCTTTAATTACTGCCACCTTATTCTTAAATAATTAAACTAACTTCATAATAAGGATCAGGCAATATTATGAGCACATAGTATATTAAGAGGCTACTACAGAAGATGCTGCGTTAAAGCATTTGCTGTACTGTTAGGTCGCACAAATAGAAAACGACTGGTTATTCAAGCTTTCCTTATTGGCTGACTAGGTTCCCTTTATCTTCAATTCTGTTTCTACACATTTCTGTGAATGTTGGATCTTCTTCTTCTTTAAGTGCCGTGCCTGTTCCAAGTCTGGGCGAATGTTGGAATGATATGTTGAATGTTGGATATTAGATATTTATTATAATTTAATGTAACATTCCATCTTGTATTATTTTTTGTCTACATGTATTTTATCTAGAAATGTCTTTCTTTTTCATTCCCATCTTTGTTCCTCTTTCTAACAGCACACTCTCTTTTCCTCTCCTTTCCTTCTCTCTCATATCTCGAAAGTTTTTCTTTTTTGTTATATAAGCCATATCACACATTATCTCTTCGTAACCCTCCTGACCTATTCCACATCTATGAACTTCCTTCTTAAAGCTCCCCCATCCCTCTCTCACTCTCTCACAGTCCAGGATTGTCTCATGGACTCTACTCTCTCACTCACTCACAGTCCAGGATTGTCTCATGGACTCTACTCCCCTCACTCTTTCACAGTCTAGGATTGTCTCATGGACTCCACTCTCTCACTCTTTCACAGTCCAGGATTGTCTCATGGACTCTACTCCCCTCACTCTCTCACAGTCCAGGATTGTCTCATGGACTCTACTCCCTCACTCACTCACAGTCCAGGATTGACTCATGGACTCCCTGGACTCAGACTCCGATCCGCCCGTTGAGTCCCTGAGGCAAACAAAACACGACTGCGCGGAGCTGCTGTGAATCTGTAAGCAGCCGAAACTCGAGGACTCAAATTTGTCGCCTGCTAGGAGTTATGATAGACTAGATTACTATCTATAAGTTATGATAGACTAGATTACTAACTAGGAGTTATGATAGACTAGGTTGCTATCTAGGAGTTTTGGCAGACTAGATTACTATCCATAAGTTATGATAGACTAGATTACTATCTAGGAGTTATGATGGAATAGATTACTATCTAGGAGTTTTAATAGACTAGATGCTATCAAGGAGTTATGATAGACTAGATTACTATATAGGAGTTATAATAGACTAGATTGCTAACTAGGAGATATGACAGAATACTATTCTTCTTCACTCTCTTATTAGAAGAAAGGTTAAAACTATTGCTAGCGCTGATGTCTATGCTCTTGTATACTTCGGAAGTATACAAAAGCAGAGATAGAAAGAAAGAAAGAAAAGGGAAGAATGAATGAATGAATGAGGAAGTATTACTTCCTCATTCTCACTCCTTTTTCGTTCTTTCTCGTCCGCGCTCTGTTACTCTTACAAACTCTTTCTACCTGCTTTCTTTTATTCTCTCTCTCTCTCTCTCTCTCTCTCTCTCTCTCTCACGCACATACACTCTCTCGACTTTCTCACCAGATAGCCCTGTTTTTGATGCCATCACGTAATCATGTAGAGAGTGTGATAGCCTCGAATTGAGTTAATGGATCATCAGTGCAATGTTGAAGGTAGACAGAACAACAACGAGAGATAGCAGTACCAAGACAGATACCTAGAGAGAGACTGTTGTGCCCACAGACAGACATATACAGACATCTAAGCAAACTGACAGAGAGATACTCGAAAATAAAATCCAGCCGTTATTTCTAATCACCGACATTTCGGTGCATGATATTTGATTGAAGAACGAGTGGGTGAACAAGTGAGAGATTGAGCGAACGAAATAATAAAATAATAATTAAATAAACAAAAGTTACTAAAATTAAAATATGAACTATACAGAGAAAGGAAAATGCAGACCTGGTGAAAGATAATGACACTTCTATTTAGACAATGTGCGGTAACAAAATCCAGGCTTCAGGATTGTCCTGTAAATCATTCATTTCTTTCCTGATTCCTTCAGTTCATCGCTGACACGAGCTAATCCAGGAGCTATTAATTCACGCTCACTGCCTTCTCGTCCACCCTACTCATCTACTCAATATCTCACGGGTTAGCTTATTCTTAGCACAGATTCCTTATATATATATATATATATATATATATATATATATATATATATACATGTATATATAAGGAATATATATATATAATATATAGTTTACTTTTTTGCTCAGTAAGGCGCACGCGCAATTTTCATAATCTATGCAAAAGCATATTAAAGGACGTCTCTCTCTCTCTCTCTCTCTCTCTCTCTCAGTGCACTGCCTACTGGCAGGTCCATGTTATATAACTCATCTCTATCTTCTGTTTGCCTCTTCATGTTCATATATGAGAAAGGACGTCTATCAAATAGGAATTTATCTGACATACTATATTTTAGTTATCGTATTGATGCTTAGTTTTGCTAAAAAGTAAATTTCGTGAAAGGACTTATCGAACTACACTTGTTTAATTAGGACCCTTCCAACTCTGAAGCAGAAGAAGGCGGCCACTCAGATATCATATTTTCAAAAGAAGAGAAAATCTAAAGCTAAAAAAGATAATCTTAACGTCAGTTTCCGTACTCGAAAGCGATGTCAGTGACGGGCGAGCCCATGATTTGAACCCCGCACATACTGATCCGCCATAGAATATCTTACCGACATCGCCACTGGCCTCAGCCAATTCTACGACAGAAGCATCGCAATCGAAATGAAAGAGATCGCTAATAAACATAAACATAATTAACAAATACAGTCCGCATAAGTGAACGTATCAGAAGATTATTATTAGGAATATGAACCCTGTTCATTTGAAGAGTGTTGTCTAGTAAGAGGAGGGTCTGAAAATAGGGTCTCAAGTTCATTAATGCAACCATACTTCATATTCCTGGCACTTGAAGGCCTAAATTAACTCTTCATGTTAAAAATTTAGACTTGCGGTGAACTAGTTGCATATTGTTTTGCAGAAGAAAGTTAGGAAATGTAAATACTTCTGAAAATATATAAGAATTTGTTAACTTAACAAATTTATGTTACATCTGCACTTATGAAAGGAAACCAAATTATGATGTTGTGATGATAAAAGTTTAAATTTGAATCAAATCGTTGCCAATTTAGATAACCGTGAATGTTGTTTGAAGGTTTAAAAAAGGCGTTGGGTGCAGATTTTATATTCGTCGATTGTGTCTGAATTCGGAGAAAATTTGGCTACCGCGATGATCTCTGCATATGACCATAATGGGCCCAATATTACCAGGAATTAACTCCAAGGGCTTAGATTTCGATTCTCAATCGATCAATTCATTGACAGATTTATCGAGCGTGAAACTCGAGCCCGCTGTTAAACCATAAGCATTTCATCAAAATTGTGAGATGTATGAACGTCTAAATATTCTTCCAGTAAAATGTCCTGATTTCACTGCTGTAGACTTTAGCGTTGCCTTGCCATTTTCTGTCGTAGTTACTTGTACATTATATGATTAATAGACCTATGCGCAATTTTACCGTCGATGTCTTTACCAGACAGAATGATAAGCATGTGTCTAACCTGATTTAAAACCTGGATCGTATTGCAGGTTATTCGTTGTGCGACATTTGGCATTTTGAACAGTTTTTAGGATCTTGATATATTTACCTAACCGTTCTTAATAAGAGCACAGAATCAAGATGACAGCCCAAATTCGTATAATTCGGGAAAATGCTGCAAGTAAAGGGTTGCAGCAGATAAGTAGTGAGAAAATTCGAAATATTACCATATTAATTGGTAATTTGAATGAATTACCATTTAACAATGGTTGCTAATGTAAGTGTAGTTCAAATACGACGAAATAAATAATTTTATGCAACTTTCATGTTTATAGTGATGAAGTTTGTTTCTCCTATCTATTTTGTATAGATTGCTCAGCTAATGTTTCGTCATTCGGTATCGTAGACTGCTATATGCGGTGCTATCGTCAAAACTTCTCATCAAAACACAAAGCATCTAACGCTGATTTAAGAGTGACCATACAGTGTAGCTGAAAATGACGATATTTTATCATCATTATAATCATCGCTCGTTAATTTCAGAAATAAATCCATTATAATAAATCAATAATAAACAAAATAAATCCATATGAACAAAACAATGAAAGCTAGTTACCGAGAAACTATTCAACACATACAACAGAGATAGACTCTATATAGAAATTTAAAAAGCAATGTATAAATATCCAACCGAAGAGGAGATAAGAACGTTCTTAGACTCATTAATTCTTCTAAAATCCCCCATCGAGAGTTACGCATTACAGTGTCAAATATCGGCAGACCAATATAAAGAAACATTTCAGTAAGTTGAGAGTAATACTACTGTGTTTATATTAGCTAAAAGTTACTTAATGAATTTAGAATAACAGGATACCAATAGGGATAATGCGGGTTCTATGCGAAAGAAGCTTAGTAAATGACGTTTTTGTATGCTTTGTAGACTTCGAGAAGGCCTTTGACAGGATTGATTGGATAACGATGCTGAATATCTTAAAAAGAATAGGAATTGACTGGAGAGATAGAAGACTAATTTCGAACTTGTACATGAATCAAAGAGCAGTAATCAAAATCCAACAAGAATACTCAGAAGAAGGTGAAATAGGACGTGGAGTAAGACAAGGTTGTAGCATTTCGCCGCTGCTGTTTAACATTTACGATGAGGCAATGATGGAGGAAGCCATGGAAGGCTTGGAAGAAGGAATAAAAGTAGGAGGGAATTTGTTACAAGATGTACGATTTGCAGATGACCAAGGAATGGTAGTGGGCAGCGAGATTGGATTGCAGAATATAATGGATAAGCTAAATGATACGGCCCTAAGATATGGCATGAAGATTAATATAAAAAGATCAAGGTTATGAGAGTGTCCAATAATAAAGGTGAAGTTAATATCACAATGAATGGTACGAAATTGGAACAGGTAAGGAGTTTCAAATATTTGGGTCATACTATAACCGCTGACGGGAAATGTCACAATTTAACCTGTAGAGAAAAAGAACAGAATCTCTGTTTAAGAACTTTTTACGATAAAGTAGATTCCTAATTTCACGGTTAATGTCGAAATCATCACACAAATCGTTCTGAATGATATAACCAAGATACTTAAAACCTGATACAAATTTTATGCTGACTGGCCTGGGATTTGAAATCAAGCCTTAGTTACTACAGCGCAAACGTTAACCACCGCCTTAATGCCTAAAAATTTAGTTGAACCTATGCCATCCAGAACACAAATAGATTCTGTCTTTGTCATTTCAATTACACGCGTTCTGCATGTAACATTGTTTTGCATCTACGTGAATAAACTTTGTGGTTACAAAAGCAACATACGCCTGGAGGTACTGAATGTCTGCCATCTTTGAAGTCAGGTTGTGGTTTTACATAATTTGCGCCAAACCTATTACAATAACTATTTAACGTCCGGCTCTTCATTGGAAAAGAAGTCATAATGCAGGGACTTCCCAATAGAAGCATACAACAACTGCTAGCCGTTACCATAACGTTCTATACATGAATACAACGAAGAGAAAGCGAGATGATATACAATGAGCGCAAAAAGACACGCTTCTTCTGTCTCAAATAGCTTCCATATCTGTCTTACAACTGTGGTCAGTCTCACGTGATTTGTGGACTAAAGCTATTCATAGCTGTTCCTCTCAGCACCCTGCCTGGAGACTGTGGCCCTGTCTAGAGACTGTGGTCCTGCCTAGAGACTGTGACCCTGCCTACAGACTGTGGCCTAGAGACTCTGACCCTGCCTAGAGACTGTGGCCCTGCCTAGAGACTGTGGCCTAGAGACTGTGGCCCTGTCTAGAGACTGTAGCCCTGCCTAGAGACTGTGGCCCTGCCTAGAGACTGTGGCCTAGAGACTGTGGCCCTGTCTAGAGACTGTGGCCCTGCCTAGTGACTGTGGCCCTGCCTGGAGACTGTGGCCTAGATACTGTGGCCCTGCCTAGAGACTGTGGCCTAGATACTGTGGCCCTGCCTAGAGACTGTGGCCTAGAGACTGTGACCCTGCCTAGAGACTGTGGCCCTGCCTGGAGACTGTGGCCTAGATACTGTGGCCCTGCCTAGAGACTGTGGCCTAGAGACTGTGGCCCTGCCTAGAGACTGTGACCCTGCCTAGAGACTGTGGCCCTGCCTAGAGACTCTGACCCTGCCTAGAGACTGTGACCCTGCCTGGAGACTGTGACCCTGCCTAGAGACTCTGACCCTGCCTAGAGACTGTGACCCTGCCTGGAGACTGTGACCCTGCCTAGAGACTGTGGCCCTGCCTAGAGACTGTAGCCCTGCCTAGAGACTGTGGCCTAGAGACTGTGACCCTGCCTAGAGACTGTGGCCTAGAGACTGTGGCCCTGCCTGGAGACTGTGGCCTAGAGATTGTGGCCCTGCCTAGAGACTGTGCAGTGCAACCTCCAGTCAGAATCAGGGAAAGAAGTCGTTTTAAGCAGATATTGCAAAAAATTTAAGTCCTCTAAATGAAGCGTCTTGAAACCTCTCACGGCGTTATTAATTAATGTATCAAAATTTGTCTGTGATAAGATTTTTTACTTAGCACAGTCAACTTTTAGCGTACGTTACTTTGAGCAGGGCGTTAAGATAATCTGGGATACCATCCAGATGAGCTGCTGATAAGAGACCACAGGCTTCAAGCTGCTGATAAAAAAATCTCTTGGCTGCAATTAAAAAGAATGTACTTAACACTTATCTAATGTTCCAGTATTTAACAGAAAGTAGCTATGTGTTCTATAAGTGTTGGAAATTTACTTTAAACACTGGCTTCAATCTTAATTCAGGCTACCTCAGGCTAGTTTTAGGCTATAACTTCTATGAAAATTGGAATATATTTATGAATGTGGTCTGAGTATGATTACCTACCTTGGACGTGACACATTTTATACTGAAATAATATTTTAAAGGAAAAGTATGTAGTAGAGTATAATTTATTTTCAGGCTCTAAGCTGAGGAATGGTACAACTTTTCTACTACGAGACGAGGGGTCAATCGGCCCGTAAAATTTTAAAACACGAGGGGAGCAAAACCCGCGTCCTACTTTACCCTTATGAGGGATGGGCTCAACCCGCCTCCCTCACCTACTGGATCATAAAGACCAGGTGGTGGAGTAGGACCAGGTGCAAAATAGTCCAGGTAATCAATTACATCGATTACTACATGTATAGTAATCATGTAACCAATCAGTCTACATGTGCAGTAATCAGGTTATCAATTAATTAACATGTGTAGAAATCAGGTAATCAATTAATCCACATGCGTAGTAGTCAGGTAATCAATGAGCATGTGTAGTAATTAAATAATTAGTAAGTCAACATGCGTCGTAGTCAGATAATCAATTAATCAACATGTGTAATAGTCAGGTAATCAATCAATCTGCATGGCCATTTGAAATGTTATATGATTTTCATAGGTATAACTTTTGAGTAAATTAATTGCCTCGAATAAGTTAAATGACAGAATATGAGTAGACAAATCAGACTATTTGGATTTCAATGTTATAAAAAATAAATATGCACTCCAGATACAAGATTCACCAACAAAGACTCAAGTTTTGGTTATATTTTGAAAGGCCTGTTTTAAACACACAATGGGTAAATTATGGTTTAAGCCATTGGAAATTTATTACAAATTTTAGTTGTGCTTAGCAATGTTTGTTATCAAATTGAATATCTTTATGTTGTATCCATAGGCTTGTTTATTTATCTGTTTTCTGGTTTTGTCCACTGCCATGATTTTGGTGATAGATTATATTAATCTACTTGACGCTCTACTATCATTGTGTTGTAATTGCGGAATTAAATGATAAAATTTATGAATAGATTAAGTTTCATTACTATTCATTTATTAAACGCATATATCAAAGATTCCATGTAGTATACATATAGATCATTATTATCTATTCATTTTCTAATCGATAGCTTGATTGATTCATAAATTGATTGACTGATTGATTGAACAGGTAAGTGGAACTCGCAAGTTGACCACGACGGGTAAGATGACCACATCCTCTAATGGAATGGTCAATGTAGTTGGACGCTTCCCCTCCACGTACCACTGCACCTCCTCCTGTAACCCCCGCCCAGGCTCTACCCTGGGCCCCAGTCCCAGACCGTCAGCCCCTGGGCTCCAGGGCCCCCAGCTAGAGGAAGACTGGAGAGATTTCAAGCTGACTCTAAGCACGAATGTATCTAACTCAGACTTTCAGTTGGGCTACAGTATGACAGGTGTACTGGAGCGAGGGTCGAGGAAGGACGGGAGAATGGATATGAGTCACTATGCCATGGTCAAGCGAAAAGGCTACTGACGCTGCTGACCGAAGAGCCTAGGGCACTGAACGTTGGGTGGGATTCCAAAAAAATCATTAAAGTTTTATACTTGTCTCTCTTGTGTTCTAACAAATAGAAGGTTTAATATAGTGACTAGTACCCTTACCACATGTATAAGACCTTTGTTTATACTTGATATTTCATTGAGCTGATCAATGATAATACTGACGATGAACAGCTTTCTGTGACTAAAAATGAGGAAACGTTAAAGCCATTGGTCTAAAATAAATTGCTGGCATTAAAAAATAACCTCCTCTGAGATTTTTATAACAATTTTATCAATGCAAATTACCTTAGAAATGGTGTATTTTCTGCTATCACGAAAAAATGGGTACTAATTTAAATTCATCGGTATTGGAAACATATACCCCTAGATGGAATCGAGCTCTAAAATGAAATACTCATCTCTCGTGTGATATCTGTTAAGAGTATTATTGTTTTGTTTTATTTAAATTTCGCGTCCGTTACTTCCGTCCTCAGTGTTAAATGTACATGTAAGTCCACTGTACGTCTGTTGTGCTCTGTTATGTTCTCATAATCCGCTGTTATATTGCTCGTGTTATTCAATTATTCTATTCACTTTTGAAATTTCTTAGAATTTTTTATATATTTAAGGATTGCCGCAATCGTAAGTAAATTTAATAATAGACGATTCGAGTAGGTCCACTTACTCTTAATATAAGCTTCTGAGACTAGAAAATATACATGTTATGCTTTGCTGATGACTCTGATGATTCTATTGATTAAGTCATTGATTGATTGAATCTAGACATTGTTTGATTTTTAAGTTCGTAGAACTGATGATAGAACCTACTTAACACTACAGTGTATATCATTACAAACAGTCATCTATAAAGTGATAATAATTTCGTAAAATAATCATTAATAACCTATCACTATTCGTTAATCACTAATCACCAATCACTGATCACAAGTCATTTATCACTAATCATTGATCACTGATTACTGATCACTGATCACTGATCACTAATAACTAATCACTGATCACTAATCACTGATAATAAATCACTAATCACTGATCACTAATCACTAATAACTACTCACTGATCACTAATCACTAATCACTGAAAAAAAATCAGTAATCACTAATCACTAGTCACTGATATTTAATCACTGATCACTAATCATTGATCAATAATCACTGAAAACTATTCACTGATCAATGATCACTAATCAATAATCACTGATCACTAATCACCGATAACTAATCACTGATCACTGATCACTAATAACTAATCACTGATCACTAGTCACTAATAACTGATTACTAATCACTGATCACTAATCATTAATCACTAATCACTAATTCCGCATGATTTCTTACGACTTCTGTTGTGTGAGTTCATCTGGATTTATAACCTTTTTTTATTTTGTTTGACATGAGAGTAGTTTTTGTACTATTTCACTACAAAATTTACTCAAAGAGAGACTAAAAATTCAAGACATCTCCTCAAATTAATAAACGTTCATAACTTTACATATCTAATCTGACATCGTTATTGCGTGAGGAAATGGATGTTAAACTGTTTGTATTGTCTCTATTACTGTATAGAAATTTCCACAATATTCATTAAGCGTTTACTAACTCAATATAAGTTGTGTAATGTATCATTTAAAACAGTATTAAACGATTGAAAAGCTGAGTTTCTAAGCGTATAGATTATTTTGCGTTTGGAAATTACTACTGTCTCTCTCTGTCTTAGTCCACTACCTATTTGCAGGTCCATGGCATATAACTCCTCCACTATCCATTGTCTATTTATGCCAACCCTATGTGGCAAGTTTTCTTAGTTCGAAATTTGTTCAGTCCATTTGCTCTCCTCAATTCTTCTCCATAGCCACATTTCGAGTGCCTCCAGTTTCCTGATATCCTCTGTTCTTAACGTCTGTGTTTTACAAGCGTACAGGAGCGTGGTCCAAAGTATTTACAATATTTATCTTCGTGAATTTCTGCAGACTTCTGGTTAATGGTGTTCGTCTTTTGATTGAGCAATTTTACATTATATTTCTATATACAGACCTTTTCTATATACAGTTGTCAATTTGGTTTTCTTAGTATTAATTTTCATTCCATACTTAAAAGCAGCAATGTCCAGGTCATCCGTAATTTTCTGTAAACCCACTTGTCTACTTGCAATCAATCCTTGATCATCGGCAAGTATTACACCCTTCACAAGTTTCGTTCCTTCTTCAAAATTATCCATTGCTTTCATCGTGATTGCCTCTGCGTAAATTTTAAATAGAAGACTTTGTGGCGACATGCAAAAGCCTTAACAATAGCTACTGTTTCTTTTTCGTATTTTTGAATAATTCAAACTAACGTACTAGTGTGTACATATTCTGCGTTGAGAAGTTTTGAAAAACTAAAACATTAAATTGACTAAATTTCACTAACTGTCATTCAATCTGTATTTCTAGAAACTACAAAACTTACATGGCAAAATTTTGACAATTATTTATCTTCAATTGGAGGCCTAGAGTCGTCGTTAACTAGCTGAAGGATGGAGTTTGAGGAGTAGGAAGTAGTGCTTCTTCTCGATGGATCAGTCAACTAGCAATCCTGCGCGAAGTTTATCGAATCAATGAAGGAAAAGTAAAGGCATTGAATTCACGGAATGCGACGAAACTCTACGAGGATTATTCGAGAATTGAATTTCCAGCAACTGAAATTACGTTTGAAGAATTCGACTAATTTTATCTAAGAATCTAATTTATATCGGACCTTGAGATGCAGTTACAAATAAGCCTCGTGGTTCAACTCAATCAAAATAATTTAGGCACGCAAATATAAAATAGGAAAAGCCATTTACTGGCAAAGAGTATTTTGTTCAGTTATTGAATTGTTATTGTTTATTTTATACTATCTTGATAAATTCTACAACAATTATAAAATCTACTTAAATATTGAAAATTAAAGCTTATATAATTGCAATGTATTTATTTCGGGAAAATAATTATTTATGTATTTATTCAATAAGTTTGAGAAACTATTTTTTCCCATTCTCTTTGATTTAAAAAAATCCATTTAGTCCATCAGGGAATGAAAATCTCCTATATTCTAATATACTCAATGAAATTCAAGAGACTCAAATTTCCATCGGTTTCAATATATCGCTTGAAATCTATTTAGCTTATCGCCTGTGCGCCAGTCTCAATATGTTTTGTGGAATGAAGTTAGACGTTTTCGTGTACAGTCCGTTCATTGAGCTTCAAATCAAATCAACGATAGTATAATAGGATTTGTACCGGCACACTAATTGTGGACCAATGCACTAACCCCCCCCCCCCCGCTACCCCCGCGTAATTCCACTGTTGCTATAGTAACGTATCAGTCGCCTTCGCGTAGCTCGCAGGATTGCGTCAATATGTTGAAGAATTCGTTGGAGAAAAAGAGGATTCCGTAGAAACTAACCTGCATGATGATGATTCAGTGAGAGGAAGAGAGAGGGAAAGAGAGAGAGAGAGAGAGAGAGAGAGAGAAAGAGAGAGAGAGAGAGAAAGAGAGAGAGAGAGAGAGAGAGAGAGGAAGAAAGAGGAAGATAAATATATACTGTATATATATATATATATATATATATGTCGATATATGTATATATATATATATTATATATATACGTTTATATAATATTATATAGAAAGAGAGAGCGATAGAGAAAGAGAGGGAGAGAGATTTCTACAGCGACAGAGGCCGTGAGAGAAGCTATGTTAAAAATGAAGACTGTGCTCAGATTTAGATTGATCGGGATCTATCTATCCTCTGATCTGCATAAGGCAAGTCCAAAAAGTCTAAACTCAGCTACGTCAGCTTTTCCTTTCTTGCTGTATGAGCTTTAAATTCTTTTAAATCGTCCAGTACATCTAACAGAATGAGCGCGATTCTCTAACATAACCCGGTAATTGTTTGTACAGAAATACAACTGGAAATTACCAAACAAGATATTGCGGAAGTTAGAGGCCTAAATGTTCAATTAGCCTACTACGGTAATGCGAAGGTTAAATGTTTAATTTAAGGCTGAAAATAGGAATCCAGATTTGGCTTAGAGGATGAATAAGATACAAATAGGATCACCAACTTTTTATAATGAAGCGAAACAATACAACAGCTGAATGGTGGTTATTGTCTGTACAAACTCTCTCCAGAACTTCCTCATTTGTAACCTTTTGAGTCTATCTAATCTTCTCCATTCTTCTCCAAATCCACATTTCCAATGCCTCTAGTTTTCTAATATATTCCTTCCTTAAGGTCCATGCTTCATATCCATACAATAGTGTGGTCCAAACCAAGGGTTTCACTATCTTTATCCTTGCGTCTTTCTTTAGACTTTTTGCTAAAAGTTCTTTCCGATTTCACAAGGCCACTTTTGCTTTGCAATCCTACTGCATATTTCAGTCTCACATTTCCTGTCATCGGTTATAGTATGACCCAAATATTTGAAACTCCTTACCTGTTCCAATTTCGTTCCATTAATTGTGATATTAACTTCGCCTTTATTATGGGACACTCTCATAACCTTGGTCTTTTTTATATTAATCTTCATGCCATATCATTCTGACTTTCCATTATCTTCTGCAGTCTAGTCTCGCTGCCCGCTACCATTCCTTGATCATCTGCTAATTGTACAACTAGTAACAACTTTCCTCCTACTTTTATTCCTTCTACCATGTATTCCATAGCTTCCTCCATCATTGCCTCAGCGTTAATGTTAAACAGCTTCGGAAAATGCTACAGCCCTGTGTTACTCCACGCCCTATTTCACTCTCTTCTCAGTATTATTGTTGGATTTTGATTACTACTCTTTGATTCATGTACAAATTCAAAATTAGTCTTCAGTCTCTCTAGTCAATTCCTATTCTTTTCAAGATATTCATCATCATTATTTAATCAATCCTGTCAAAGGCCTTCTCAAAGTCTACAAAGCATACAAAGTTCACAATATATATACAGTATATATATATAAATATATATATATTTATATATATGTATATATATATATATATATATATATATATATATATATATATATATATATATACAGGCCTAGTTTCAGTTACCTCAACAGAATCAAAATTCTAATAAAATTTAAAGCTATCTAACCGCAAAAATATAACTAAGAAGCATTTTAAACCTATGACACTGGATCCATGAGCTAATTATCATGATTTAAAATGTTTTCTTATAAAACCCTGCAGAAGCCTTAAAATGTCAACTTTGTGTTCCTAGCGCTTTCATTAGAGTATCCGATGCAATTAACGAGGAAAGTTAATTTCCGGTGGAGAGAAGCAATTTCAGTTCTTCCAGTTTAATCGGAAATGCGGCTTGATTTACATAGTGAACAAAATTATGCTTTACGCGATGCGAGGTCTCCATGCTTAAAAGATATATCCAGGGATTTCTTTTTTAAAATAATGCACAAATTAATCGCATTCAATTAGAATTAATTTCTAAAAGGAATTTCCAGCCATTAAAGAGTAGTCTACATGTACATCTGTTGATGAACTAAAGCAGATTGTATATCATAAAATTTTTATTTTTATGTATTGTCAGAGACGATATAGATGCTATTCTAACATAATACGACATATAGGCCCTATATACACGTATATATATGTATACATATATATATATATATATATATATATATATATATGTATATATATATATATATATATATATATATATATATATATATATATATATATATATACATGTACTGTACGTATGTATGTATGTGTATATATATATACATATATAATGTTAATCATGATTTGCAGATCCACTCGTTTGTGGACATGAAGTGGAAAATGGAAGTTATAGATGAGTGGAGGCGTTATATACCATGAACCTGCCAACAGGCAGTGCACTAAGATCTATATATATATATCATCTCTCTCTCTCTCTCTCTCTCTCTCTTAGAGAAAGATATTATACAAATTAAATACACTGTAAGAATAATTACAGAATTAAATTGTGTATAATATAGGATAATAGAATGATAATAAAATGTCTCAATAATATTTCTGACAAATCCATGGCTATTATGATTTTTTGTCATAGCATGAATTCCATAGGGTGTATTAATAATTAAAGCTTTTAAATTGTTTAAGTTTTTAAAGGAATTTTTTAATTTGGTGGTTATTGTAACTCATCTAAATTATTATTTATGAATAGTTATGATAATTTTGGCATTTTAAATTTTTGCTTCTGTAATTATTTAGTTAAGGTTTGAGAGAGCATAATAACTGTGTTCCACGCATATCATAATACCTAGTCAAATTGTTGTTGGTTATGAAATTATTAGAGAGCTGTTGATTCAGGATTCATTTCTGTCAAGTGAGGGGAAATGCACTTGTGTCAAGGGACGCGGCAAAGATGGCCAACTAAGGAATAGATAAAAAAGAAAGAAATAGAGACGTCCCTGACATTGTCTTATGGCGAGGAACTGGACGTTAAATTCTTACTTTTGTATTTATTTATTATTTATTTATGTGTTTAGTAGTTGATGTTTAGATGTCTTGATAGTTCAATAAGCTAAACCATAATTATGTTACATTATAATTGTCCTTGTTCTTAAATATAAGCTATTAATTTGACATAATAATTATTGTACATTTTCAAATGATATTTTGTATGAATTAATTTTCAATACAGATCAAGCTCACATTCAGCTTGTTGGACCTTTAAATGTGACTGAATGGCTTTGTGATCTGTAAGAAGATTATTCTAAAGGAAAAAACTCATTGCTGTAATTACAGCTTGTGATACCAAAACTAAATAGTTAATTCATCATCATCGTCATCATTTCTTTGCTTTCTGTGCAGAACATAGGGCAGTAACATTCCTCCATTTATCTCTATCCTCTGCAACCGTTACAGCATCTTCCTATGAAACATAGTATTAAATAATTATATTATTTAATGATATTAACGGTTTCTTGGGAAACAGTTAATTAATATCATTAAATTATTTCATACTATTTTAAATTAGATATCTAAGACAATAATTTTTTATTTCATTTTTAGGCTTTTCACAATCAGGATGTGTATGCACCATCAGACTACCTTGTGCTGATGAAAGGTGCAAGACATTCTCAACCGTACAGAGTTCATTGTGTTGGTACCGAGTTCTTCCGGGATTACGATCAATTGCGAAGTAACTTCTCTTCAATCCGTCCCGGAAGAAATGCAGGGGATCCTGTGGTCGCAGACATCAGGTGCCTGTTGTATAGACCAAGTGGTGAGGTCTTATACAAACTGAGGCACACAGATGAGTGGACGTCATTGCCGTGCAGAAGAAGGGCTGTAGTTTGCACTCCTCCTCTACTGTACACTTCCCAAATACCTATCAGTGGAGATAAGTATAAGCATCTCCAGGACATGAAGTGCCTAATACCGTCTGAATATCATGAGTTCTATGATAAATTACATCACGATTAATTTTAGCTACTTTAACAAGTAAACTTTGGGTATGTTAATGCAGTTTTATGCTGTCAACAGCAAAGACCCTTGTAGTTCACTGTGTTGTCCAATGGGGTTACTAACATTATCGTTTCATACCCGTATGCTTAATTATTTAGATTTAATGAAAATCATCAGTTAATTTTATAACGACACTACAGTGCATTAACTTAATTATGTCGTTAGCTGAGCCTAAGTAGGCTACGATCAGTGAAGATTTTAAGTCCAATTCCTTGAACGAAGTTGATGTGTGGTCTTCTCTAGTGCAATACATATTTCTTAATTATTGCCAGCAATAACGACTATATTTTGTTGCAGTTTTATGCCAGGAATTGAGAGATTATTCACAATGTTTGTAAGCTAATAAAGTTGTATCTTTTGCTAGACTTTAAGATCTTTAATGACTTGTTTAATAGTATTATAATTGTTTAACTGTAGGTTAACTTAATTTGTGTTTTGTTTCATAAATTTTTTATTAACGTCTGAAATCCTTATCATTAACATA
Source organism: Enchytraeus crypticus (assembly GCA_905160935.1). Taxonomy (NCBI): domain Eukaryota; kingdom Metazoa; phylum Annelida; class Clitellata; order Enchytraeida; family Enchytraeidae; genus Enchytraeus; species Enchytraeus crypticus. The sequence continues at coordinate 13,433 of CAJHZI010000687.1, read as the reverse complement.
GCTACTGTGCAGGCGCGGATTCAGGGGGGAGTGCAAGGGGCACGCGCCCCTGCCTACATAGCTCAGCTAATAAAATTGTGTTCATAGCTATTTGTATGTGTAAATATGTATATTATATAAAATAAAAAAGAGTGTGAGTAGAGAAATTGAACTCAGTCCAGGAGAAGGTGGGGTAAATAACGAAATGTGAACCCTGTCCATAAAAATTTTCAAGCCCCCTTATTCCTGGAACCTCCACTGCTAATAAACGTCCGGATACTACATAGATGTAAAATTTAGTTTATTTCATAACAGCGCAAAACCTCACATGTGACATTGAAGACACGTTCAAAACCTCACATGTGCAAGATTATCGAATCATTAAATTTTCTCTGAATACAAAGATTAGTTTAGTTGCAGAAGTATTTATGCAGCCCTTTAAGGTTAAAATAGTGTCATTTATCATACATTTATCATACATTTATCATACATTTATCATACATTTATCATACATTTATCATACATTTATCATACATTTATACAATTTTACTTTGGTGCAAACACTCATATGTGACAAACGTTGTCGCTTTAAAAACTCACGTGTGCAGCATTTTTTGCAATTATGGATTTAATTCACAAAAAACAAAAAAATACATGTAAACTATATACATCATCTTAAAAACGACTTTAAATGTCAACATAATATTCATAATTTAATATAAATTAATATAAAGGGGCAATTTGAAACAGTTTTAACTCTCTCCTGTAAAAAAAAGGTTTTTTTGCACATGTGAGGTTTTCAACGGACAGCGACGATATATATATATATATATATATATATATATATATATATATATATATATACATGTATATATATACAAATATACATATATATATATATATACATGTATATACTGTATATATATATATATATATATACATGTATATATATATATATATACATGTATATATATATATATATATATATATATATATATATATATATATATATATATTCAGGTAGCCACGAACAATAAAGATATTCATGAGACGGTGGACTCGATGCTTGTACATTTGGTGGAAGGCGAAATTTGATTTCCTTATCAGTCGAGTAATTCCATGGAGATGTGATGGATTCAATTCTCTTCACATCCACGTCCGAGAATTATTTTCCTTAACTCTCTCAGTTCTTCCACGCATCCACCTCCATGTCTTCTGTGAACGACTGAATGAGCTATGAATGCTGTACTGTTTCGTCTGATGAAACAATAGCCAAGTCTCTCATGCTTTCATTCATTTCATTCACATTCGTTCATTCGTTTTTTCATTCATTCGTCCATTCACTCACTCATTCGTTCATTCATTCGTCCATTCATTCAATCATTCGTTCATTCATTCGTCCATTCACTCACTCATTCGTTCGTTCATTTATTTGTTCGTTTATTCATTCACTTATTCATTCATTCGTATAGCTTATCTGATTTCAGAAAGCCTAACGTTGATACGACATAGATTCATCATTCATGGTAAGATTATCAATTCATATGACAACAGCGATACATGGAGGGTATAGAGCTGCATATGCTAGTTTTACCATCAGAGCTGCAAATATTAGTGTTAGCATTAGAGCTGCTTATACTCGTGTTAGCATTAGAGCTGCTTATACTAATGTTAGCATTAGATCTGCTTATACTAGTGTTAGCATTAGAGCTGCTTATACTAGTGTTAGCATTAGAGCTGCTTATACTAGTGTTAGCATTAGAGCTGCTTATATTAGTGTTAGCATTAGAGCAGCTTATGCTAGTATTAGCATTAGAGCTGCTTATACTAGTGTTAGCTGCTTACACTAGTATTATACTAGTGTTAGCATTCATACAGTAGCGAGTAGCTTGACCTTGAGGTCCAATGAAGGTTGTGTGTTTGTTAAATGAGGCGCAAGTGTGGATGTTACGGAAAACTTGTCGTCAATATCCTGCAACTCTCTGTATGTCAATCACTCCTGTCACGAGCATTATAAAATCAATCAATCAATAAGAGATTAACGTTATACTCATCAATCAACGGCCTGTCTGGGAAAAAGTCAGCAACAATACTCAAAGAAGCAATGCTATACTAGTACTCACTGAGGCAATGCTATAATAGTACTCACTGAGGCAATGCTATACTAGTACTCACTGAGGCAATGCTATACTAGTACTCAATGAGGCAACGATATGCTAATACCGATTCACAATACATATTTGTACATATAAAATACTTCGTCATACGATGATGAGTGAGTTGAAGAGAGTAGATCAGATGTTAGTCCGTTTTCTTACTTTAAAGAAGACAAGCTTGTTCCCGACAAGACCATTCAGTATAAAAAGAATAGAAAGAGGAAAGTGTGAGGGAAAGATAGAGAGAAATAAAGAGAAGACTAATTCGAAGGCATACTATAAAAAGAGAGCGAGCTTATGCGGGTATCTAATTAAGATGAGAAATCATGATTAGATTGCGTAGATGGGATTAGGGGAGGGTAGATACTGGGGAAGAGGTAGAGGCTGTAGAAGGGCGGCAAGAGAGACTTAGCCATATCAATGTAACATACTGCCATTGATATCAAACTTTGCTCCGTACAACATCACACTTCTACCTTGTCTAAAGAAAATGGTATAATGGTTTAATGTGTATGGTTACCATAGGTTCTACAGTATTCTGTAGCATAGAAGACAATCAGTAAACGTATTTGTTATTCTTTGTAATTGCTACTGATTGTATTACTCACAGAGCTTAGGCTCTTATGTAACCCTCTTCCTGATTATTTGTTTCAATTAAGTACGCTGTATTTGTTGTTCATTATGATATGAAAAACAAATAAAAAGATTGAATGAAAGAAGAAACACATTAACTATTTATAAAAACATTAATAACTCTGGTCTATTCAACATTCAGAAACTCTGGTCCATTAAACATTTAATTGTATTTCATTAATAGCATTTAATAGGTAAATTAATTGTATTTAATGGGTAAACAGGATAGGAGGCCCCTCTGTCATAAGCAGAATCCCCCAAGAATAATGGTATACCAAAAGAAATGTTAGTTGATTAGAGATCCACTCATATGTGGACATGAAGAGGAAAACAGAAGCTAGAGATGTGTGAAAGCGTTATATACCATGGACCCGCAAGTAGGCAGTGCACTGAGATGGTGTGTGAGAGAGAGATAGTATTTAATGTTATCCAGACCCTAGTTAAATTGAGATTCAAGGAAAGGTGATGAGATATTTAATAATCAGACTTTCTGAAGATCGTTTTTGATGCACTTTATAGTCCTTCCGTTCAATTGTGAACATTAATTCGTTACCATCTAATACAGTAACTGCTGCAGAGTATTATTAAACCACGTTCAACAACTAAATCTCGATCTGTTGTAGATATCATCGACAGTTCAATGAAGATAGTTCACATAGATGACTTCGGAACCGATATGTAAGTTCGATTTCCCGTCAAATACATCATAGCTATCAGATCGCCAATCAGCTAGCTCGGGACATCGACCAATTAAATAGCTCGGTACATTAAATGAGTTCGCTGATGAGGAACTGAAGATTAGCGAACAAGTTGAACATTCGTGAATTTAGAAAACGTACATACATTTATCAACATTTTCTATTATCATTATCGAGTACAAAATGTGCCATAGAATTTCAAGCTCACTAAAGTAGACCAGTAGACTATTCCAGATTAAGTACATCATAGTGAATTAATTATGTTAATTTCTGTTGGCAGCATCTCAGCAGTAAAAGCTGTCATATCCGACACATACATCTGTAAATATACATTAATTTTAATTTGTCTAGTCTTTAATTACTGAAAGTGTATGGAGTAGAGTTGACTAGAGACTAATTGCTAGACAGCTGTAATTGTATGGAGCCAGTGGCGAAGACGGTAGGATATTAGACCGCGGATTACTAGGTGCGGGGTTCAAATCCTGGACTCGCCCGTCAATGACATCGCTTTCGAGTGAGGAAACTGACATTAACGTTAGCTTTGGCTTTATGCACACATGTGCAGAAAGCATTAATTGTTCATCCAACAATTAATCGACCACTCGCTTAACCACACAATCAGTAACTCAATTGAGGGTTCAAAAACCAACACGATACAGCAATTTGACTTAATCAATTCATTAATCTGTTTTAATAATATAGGCAGGAACGTCTCAGATAATAACATTGGATAAGGAAACGAGGACACACTAACCTTTATCGTTATTAATATTAAAGTGACAAAAATACAGACACTCAGCAACTGCAGCATGGACCTGTAGAAGTAAGGATACATCCCATAGAAGAACACATGCATATAAAACTCTAACGTATCAGGTATATCGAAAATAACCACAATTATTCAATTGTCGTCAGTGATTTAGTGATGCACCGCAGAAAAAGAGGGTCACAGATAACATAACTGTAATTTTCGTAAGTGGAGAATAATACAGATTTCAAATGGAAAACTGAAACATCAATAGAAAAGCGAAAAAGCACGTAAAGTTTGTTTAGCGACTACATAGGCTCCATCAGCGACGGCAGAGTCTTGAGATTCCATCTGTTCACCTACGAACACGATTCAGACCTTTAACTACTGTAACTCAATTTACCAAGAGTCTCGAGTTTCTTCTTGTTGCGGAGCCAAGACGACTGATCGGCAGTGTGGACTGATAGAACGGCTTGGGGTGTTACAAACATGAGACTAGCGGTTCAAATCCCAGTTCTGGAGTGTCTGGTAGAATATCTTGTGGAACGGACTGAGGCATCAAACTTCACTTTGTTTATCATATTGTTGCAAAAATTGCAACAATATGATAAACAAAGCTTTGCTACGGAATCAATATGGTTAGAATTGAGTCAATACTGTCACGAGAAGCTATGATCTATAGGAATGCATACTTTGGATAGAAACAGGAAAATATATCATACATATATAACAGATACAACCTTTTGATTTTTACCATAGCAATACTAAGACATTGGACTAGGGATCCAGTGGCTTGATTGATTAGGTTTCAAACTGCGGTTCAGTAGGTGTAGGGTTCAAAATCAACGTTTGACCCCAGTCTCTGACAGTCTTTCAAGATATAGCAGTTTAATACTTTTGTTGTTGGTCTTTAACCAGTTATAGTGTAGGTATAGGATACCATGCAGTACTCATTTAACTCACATGGTAATACAAGTACTACAGGTTAGATAAGTTCAAGTAGCTGGTTGCTGTAAGAGAATTTTGATATCCCAAGGATTAGATCCAGATTCAAAATTTCAAATCCTATTTCAAAAGGTCTCAGTTCACCTCATCCCGTCCCAAACAAGATGCCCAAGGCTGTAGGTGCACCAAAATGTGATTTGGGTTGGGGAGACCAGGAAATAAAGTTGTGTGATTTGGCTCTAAACAGCGGGCATTTCAAAAATCGCAGCGTGTAAACTACGTCTCAAGCAAATACCGTACAGACACTAACGATCTGACTTCTTTTCTGCTTTACAAAGTCAAATCACATCACTATTTGTGCAATTATATTTACATTATACTCCCGAATGACCTATCGGTTAAACGATCTATATATTAATGTCTGAGGAGAGATCTGTAGGTGTGAGTAAGTATGTATGTGTATGTAGGTATGTTAATGTAAATGTATGCATGCATGCATGTATATATGTATGTATGTGTGAAATTACACTTCTAAGCCCCTCCCACTCACCCTACAGTAGATAGGAAAAGTATCATAGTATCAAAACTCGCTTGACTGCTACTCATCTACATATCTTAATATGAATATAATAACAAAATACCTTTATACTCGCGTGCAGAACTCAAGTATCAATTTTTGCCCCAAAGTGCCCAAACTAGTAAACCGGTCTAAATGGCATGCATACTCATTAAATTCTTCTGAAGTCTTCATTTCTTCGATGCTACGACACATTATATTTTGTGCCATCAAAATTTTGGTAGAAACTCTAGCCAGAAGTCGCGTCAGGGCAGAGAATGGGTCTTAATTAGCATACAACAGCACTTCAAACTACAACGTCTCCAATATCAAATGAGCAAATAGTCAATAAAATATATCATTGTCATCTTTTATATGCTTAACACTAATCCTAATAGATATAAATTTACCGATATAAAACTGGGGGCTGTCCTATTTTACAGAGGGTTCTCGGTTTAGTCACTTATAATAAATACACCACGAATAAAATATATCAAGGCCACAAATTTACAGAAAAATAGCAAACGAAGAGTATAGTCACACAAATGGTGTGGTTACACGCACACACAGTCAAGTTTAAGAGTTTTGCGAACACATACAAAGTAAAACACATAATAATATAAACAGCATGGAAAATAGCTTTATTAATTAACATCAGATAGATAGTCTGCGTTGAATATTTAAATCTACTGAAAACTTCACTTTCAAAATTTGAAGCAAATAGATGCGTTCGAAACTAGATCAACTTGGAGGATGAAACACAGAGTGAAAGAATCCTTAATACTAACGATATTCAATTAAAAACCGCTATATAGCTTTGGATACGCCATATCTCAATGTAAGTTAACGTCAGCTCTCCACTAAACCAGTTATTTCAAACATCAAGGTTTCAAGTAAGTCAAAACAAAATCTATGAATATCTGCACCTATATCTATCAGTATCTGTACCAGTAACTATCAGTATCTGTACCAGTAACTATCAGTATCTGTACCTGTAACTATCAGTATCTGCACCTGTAACTGACAAGTATAGTAAATCCATTCTTAACCTTCGAACTAGCGAATCAATCAATCTTAGTTTGACACTAAACATAAGATAAAATATTCGTCTACTAAACACCGTTTTTACAAGGATATTCACAACTTTAACAAGGCCCATACGCTCAGGATGAAGCGGTTAGTTATCTTCATTGGTTGAAACAGAGTCGCCATCTGTATCGTCGTCAGAGATACACTTGAAGTGAGACTCGATGGTCGGGTGGGGGGCGTCCAACACGACCTGAGGCTCTGCGACCACTACCCCTCCCTCCATTGAAATATTCCCTCCAGCCCCCTCCACACCCTTTATTTGTGTCCAGGGGCGCAGTGAGGCAGCGCTACACTTCAGCATCAGGTTCTCTGTGCTCGACTCCTCCACACAGGGCTTCTTGGCACTGCACTCGCTGACCTCGCTGTACTCACTGACCTCAGTGCACTCATCGACCTTGCCATGCCCGTTCAACTCCCTGCAGCCTCTGTCCACATTACAACCGTTGATCTCATCGAACCCGTTGACAACGCTGTACCCGCTCATCTCTCCAGGCACGCTGTTCCATCCGTTAGGTTGAAGCTCTGTTCCTCCTTCCATCTTCTCTTCTCCCTCGTGGCGACCGTTGTTGTTGTTCACCCACACCGCTCCGCTGTTGACCTCGGGTGGGGGTGAGCCGGGGTTTGAACTTGGAAGCTGCGGCAGATAGGCGCACCATCCGTCGCCGCCCAGATACTCCACCGTGTCGAGGAACTGTTTGCCGCTGAAGCCTCCCACTGCCCAGAGCCGTCCATTCACCACGGACACGCTGAGGTTAGCCCGGGGCACGGTCAAGCATCGTCCAGCCGTCCACTGATCCACTGCAGGGTCAAAGATCTCAACGCTCATCAGCGACTGTTGACCATCACTTCCTCCAACTACATACACCTTATCTGTACATCAATCAATCAATCCATCAATCTATCAATCAACAACACAGTGGAAGAACGAATGCATCAGGTACTAGATTCTGTAGGCCAAAACCATTACCTATGAAACTGAACGTCCAGAGCTGCTTGCCTCAGCAATAGCTATCACCAAACACTATAAATCGTCTCATTAGGAATCTATTTAAATTACTCAGAAATTTATTTAATTTTTATAATTAGAAATCTACTTGGCCTCATCAAATCAATTTCCTTAACGATACAGATCATCATCATAATTATCATCATCATCTTCTTCCCTTAAATTCAAGTCTAACTAGGGTCGGGATCTTAATGATACAGATATAAACTGAGTTTCCACAGAGCACAAGAAGGTGTTCTTACTCTTGAAGTAGGCACTGGCAGCGCCACGTCTAGCAGCGTACATGGGCTCGATGAAGGACCAGCAGTTGGCGGTGGGATCATATCTCTCAACGGTGGGGGTGCAGTTCCAGGCATCACACCCACCCGCAGCCATCAGCCACGCCCCCCCGTTCCCTGCGTCAACCTCACACAGCGCCACCTGTGAGCGTCCTGTTGAGTTAAATATATAATTTTTATTTATTATAATAGTAATAGTAATAGTAAAATTAATAACAACGATATCATCATCATCAACATCAATTATCGGCTGGAGCCAGTGGCGAAGTCAGTAAGATACTCGACTGCGGATCAGATGGTGCAGGGTTCAAATCCTGGGCTCGCTCGTCACTGACATCGCTTCGCATCGAGTGAGGAAACTGACGTTAACCTTAGCTTTACCAGCGTTATCATCATCATCATCATCATCATCATCATCATCATCATCATCATTTTCCCTTTAATACCAGTTCAACATGAGTCGGGTCTAAACGAGAAGTAAAATTTGCAATAACAAAAATTAATTCTAACACAAATTAATAATAACAAAAGTAAAATTAATAATAACGATATTAAAATAAACAATTTAGTAGTAATAATTTATATTTTTTTATTTTAATTTTCTTTTTTGTTTCAAGTGAAACAGATTTGTTAAGGATTTCACGTTACTACACAAACCCTACAGCAACAGTCAGTCAACTAGGTCTAAGGTATAAAAAGAGAAAAACACAAATAATAGAGCCAGAGTTAATATAACATTCCACCAGTGATGAGTTCGATAGAGAGAGAGAACAAGAGAGAAAGCGAGAGAGAGCATGAGAGAGAGCATGAGAGAGAAAGAGAGAGAACGCCAGCTAAATGCAACATACCCATGTTTAGTTCAGCAATCAAGTTCCATTGATTCAGCTCCTCGTCATACGCTTCACAAGTAGTTCTGCCTCCCACCCCGCTCCAACCCCCCACCACGTACAGCCTACCTCTGCACACAGCCACACCTAAACACACACAGCAGCAAAAGATAAATTAATCAGCACGGAATTCAGTTCACATTAGTTGTAATACTTGCACCGGATATGTGACAATATGAAATATTGAAATATTAAAGCTTCGTTTGTTTAGTTATTTTATGACATAACATATACGTTCACAAAATATCCCTTTTTGCAGGTTTGGAACTTTTTATTATTTTCTTCACACACACACGTGGGTATCAATAACTGCAGAAATTTAACATCGTAAAGAGCGATTAATGTATAATACAACAGCAGCTATCAAAACAATAATAACCGCTGACTCTTAACAGAAAAAAGAGCAACTAATGTATAGTACAGCAACAGCTAATGTTGATCTATCAACTAATCAATCATTCTAGGGTTCTACATTGTCGTCTGATCTGGAACTTCAAAGATCATGTCTCAAGGAGCGCACAATCTATCAAACAAACCCGCCCACAAACCAATATATATATACATATACATATATATACATACTATACACACTATATGTGTGTGTGTGCGTATATATATATATATATATATATATATATATTATATATACACACACACACACACATATATATATATATATTATATATATATATATATAATATATATATATATATATATATATATATATATATATATATATATACACACACATATATATATATATATACACACACACATAGTGTGTCAATATCGGACGTTTATTTATTCCCGTGTTGCGTCCGGGTTATTTGCAGAATTGACCAACCGGTGACTGCATGTGTCATAGAAGGCGACTAAAGCACTAAGATCCATACCCACGTCAGAAAGGGCACTGGGTTGGTGAGCGCCTAGGCTCCAGAAATTGCTACAAAAATTTACAAGAATGGAAAAGTCTCAAATAGGGGATTTACTGATGATATGGTGTAGGACAGAGATGATTTGAGATGGTCCACTTGTATCCAGACGCTGGTTAAATTGGGATTCAAGGGAGGATGATGATGTTAATATGGGACGACAACTTACCAGCACAGGTCCTGCGGTAGTGCATGTCTGCCACACTGGACCACGACCCAGTCTTCAGGTCGTAGCGCTCCACTGAGCTCAGATCCGCCTGACCGTTCGACCCGCCGCAAGCGTAAACACTTCGACCGTCTACCTTAGCGACAGAGAATCGTCCACGAGATTTGAGCATAGGTTTAAGAGGCGACCAACTATTGGTCTCCAGGGAATATGCTTCCACTGTGCTGTGACATTCACCTCTATCGTAACCACCTGTCAAACAATCAATTAATCAATATTTGACATGTCATACATTTATCTTCATCAAATGGTATTCAATATGGGTTTCAGTTTAAATATCTAAATCATCACCATCATCATCATCTTCGTCACAGATAATGTTGGGATTTTTAAGCTTTCCAATTCCAAAATAACACAATTTAATATAAATAATATACTTAAATACATATTTTCATGTAAGGTGCTTTAGTAATACTCTCTTGTGTAGGCAGTACGACAAGAAATAATATCCTATGAAGGAAACAATTAGGCAATAAGTGATAAAATATAATTTACTCTAAATCTTAACAAATTAATTGTTCAGTTAAAGCCATAAACAACAACATACCCAGTGCCACTAGATGCCCATCTATAACCGTAGTGCCTAGACCACATCTAGGTGAGCTCATAGGAGCCAGTGGCTCCAAGGAGCACTGTTTATCAGAGCCGCTCATGAGCTGCAGCTCCCCATCAGACTCGGGTGATCCGACGTCAGAGTGCAGCGATGAATGGACCTGCTTAGCTCCGTTCAACACGCTGATGGGCGTGCCGTGGGAGGAGCTCTCTGAGGCAGGAGGAGGGGTTCTAAATTTGATTGATATGCTCACGAGCTGTTCGGCAACTGACGCTATACACAGGAAACTCTTGTCTGAAATAGAGCAGTCATAACGAGTCGTAATCATAGCGAAGCACAATTAATCACAATCAGTCATAACAAATCATAACAAAATGGTAATCAATCACAGCGAATCATAATCAATCGCAGCGAATCACAGTAAATCATAATGGTTTGTTTTGAACTAACAACTCAGTTTTACTATTTAAAGTCAATTCATTAAGTCAATTAATTCATTAAATATATCAAGAAATAAGCCATTTCAGCAATAAACTTTCGGCCAGTAAAAATTACTTCTTCAGCAGAAATTGAAATCATGAATATAAACAATAAATATATTAGTTCAATTTGATGCTATAAGCATCATATTTGCAAGCATATATATTCAAAATAACTAGACTAAACATATACAATACATCTCAATTTCTCAATAATATAGTTAAATTTAAACAATATTTACTTTAAAAGATGTACAATTTCATTGGTTAGCCAAAGAAATAGTTAAATTTGACAAATTTGAAGCAATGTTAGAGGGAGGGGACTATCAACTAACCTCCAACAGATTTGGCAGCAATAACGACAGCCTCAGCTCCAACCAATGAGAGAAGGGACTCAGTGGAGGAGTGACCGTTGAGTGTGTGCATAGAGCCGTTGAGACTTCCTGGTGTGGGAGAGCGTCGCATCCTGAACGTCTTGTCCTTGCTCGTCTTGTGCACCGGCATCATCTGAAACAGCACGATGAGATGATGAACAGCACAGGAAATGATGAACAGCACAGGAAATGATGAACAGCACCTTTGCTAATAACAAAGGCAATAGCATTATGATTACTTATTTTTGCAACTTATTATATAATGCTACTGCGCAATGTGCCTCATAAAGAAAGCACTATCCTGACCCTACTTAAACTTGGATTAAAGGGAAGGAGATGATGATGATGACAAAGAAAGCACTTAGCGTTAATGACATGGACGATGATACACTGTAGAGGTCTAAGCCACACCCACCTGTTTCCTCTTGGCCAGTATCTTATAGTCTCTCACCACGTCACTGTTGTTGAGAGAAGAGTCCACGACATCTTCCAGACAATCTCGCAGGTTGTTGTCTGAGCTCAGGTACAGAATGTGAGTCTGCGTATCAGTAAATCAAACAAGCATTTATTCAACCAATCAATCAATTAGAAAATCAAACAAGCAATAATTTAACCAATCAAACAAAAAATCAAACAAGCTAGTCAATTAGTCAACCAATTAGTCAATTAAATAATAATATCAGTCCCTGGTTTAATCCGGTAATCTACATCGACAAGAAAATTCGCAGGTTGTTATCTGACACTGGACTCTATGAAATGCGATTCAGATCCAAACTCTGAGCCAGGCTTAGCAAGAGAACTCAGGTATAGGATGTGAACTGGTCATTTAATTGCCATAGAAATTGAACAGTAACTCATTTCTTTATAATAAATTCCATTACTTCATCAATATCAGACTTCCTCAGAAGAAGAGAAGAGCGAGTGAATATATCATTACATTAATTAAATCTGATTTGATTAATGAATCATAATTAGTGCATCATGGTTCTTAAATGCGTTAAAAGCCTCGACAATATTAAATGATCAATAGCATGTAATATTTACGAATAATATCTGATGCTACCTTGAGCTATAATGGGAGTAAAACAGTCTTCTCTCAACTAATAAAATCTGTAATTCTCGTATAGAAATTGACCAAATAAAAGTAACCAATGAATTATCGATCAAGCAAACTGCGACGAACGAATTTGAAATGAAGCTAAGTACTGCTACAGTTAAATTTTAAAATACGTACATCTTCTGCGAGCTGCTCCAATGAACGTTCTTCCACAGCAGCTCCCAGCCAATCAACAACCAGTTTACAAAGCGACTTCTCACCTCCAGTGTACAAACCTTTAGGCTCCACCCCTAGTGCACCAAACAGACCACGACGATTATTATAAAGACAGTTACTCGAGAGAGATCATGAACCCAATTAGCAATTCTTTCATTTTAAACCATTTAAACTATTTTATAAATCAATTAATTTAAGCTAGGTGATCCAGTCAGCCTTCTGCAACTTAATTGCAGAATTCACTCCAGGATTCTTGTATTCTTTGTGAAAACAATCTATACGATCCAGAAGTCCCGTTAAAGGACTTAACTCCTCAAATTAGTAAACAAGCAACTTTCATCACATTCGTTGTAACTACTAAACAACTAAAGGCAATGAAATTGTAGGTTACAGATATTAAATATTTAATAAAGCGAAAATAACACAATGAATAAACAGAATGAATGACAGAGACGAGTGGAGAAGACCTATTCGTATCCCAACCCTAGTTAAACTGGTATTAAAAGGATAACGATGATGAATAAAGCATGAATTGTTAAATTGTTAATCACTTCAAAGGAGTTGAAAGAACGATCACTACTGATTAAAGTAATTCAATGTGTATATATATATATATATATA